>JAPPVO010000014.1:137337088-137937088 GCA_030407325.1 Camellia japonica
TCTCCTCGATCTGCCATCAAGCCTGATCTCCTCTGGTCTTCAATGATCTATCTCGAGTTGTACCTGGTTGTTCAATCTGGTTAGAATCTATCCATTCTAACTCTTCAGTGACTCCACAGCGTTCCACAATATCCGGCAACCTCCCTCTGAGTATTGAAGATGACAAACTCTCATGTTTTGACAATCTTTTAAAACCGTTCAGAATTTCACTATTCTGACCTTGCGGTTGCGTCCGGAACGGTCTGTTTAGCTAGGACCAACCTTCACTGCATTTCCGGGGACCTCCCTGAAAAATATCCCCGAAAGCTGGGCCACACCACAATTTTCTGAAAATTCTGGGCCAAATTGCAATTTTCAGAAGTTCAGGGAATATTCTGTGTACCAACAGAATATTCCGTCCACTGCACCCGATGCCGTCCGCCCTTCAATCTGCCTTCTTTTTACAGAAACTCCGTCTCCAAAATCTGACCGTACAGATGTGTCCGGAATACTCCAATAGTCTGAAACCACTATTGGATCGCCAAAAACGGACTCCAAATGACTTAAATCAAGCCAAAACATTTTGTATGCCTCAGATCTGCGGCTGCACCATAGCCGCGAAGCACCGGATCATTCCTCCCTGCGGCTGCACCGTAGCCGCGTCACACTGGATCCTACCTCCTAGATGCTGACGTGGCAGATGACGTGGTGTGCATTAACTGGTCCACCGTGCCACCTGGCACTGACGTGGCACGCCACGTGACGATGACGTGGCTGGCCACGTGGCGCTGACCTGGCTGCCACGTGGCGTTAACTCTGCGCTGGTTGACTGACACGTGGCACTCGTTGCCGACGTGTGTGCCACGCGGCTTCCTGACGTGGCCTGCGCGTGGTCATGCGCGTGCCTGTCACGCGCGTCACCCTCTTCCTTCTTCGGCGCGTGTAGCGCGTGGGTGAGACTGGGCCTCACGCGCCACCTTCAGGCGGCGCGTGAGGGCGCGTGCGGCGTCTCCTGGGGCTCTGCTTTATGTTTTTGTAATCCTCTCGCCGAGCCCTTGCTCCTGGTATGCTCAAAACTCGATTTCAGCAATTCGATTTCTGGGCAGTTTCGGACATCGCACTGTTTTTGTGCCGAAACGCCACCGACGAGGCTCTGATACCACTTGTTGGGATCGGGGATCCCGCCCAAGACCTTATAGAAATCATGCCAAGCAGAATTACACACCCACACCACACGGAGACACATATTTTACGTGGTTCGGCCTCAATGCCTACGTCCACGGAGAGTAGCCGGTTTTCACTATACCAATTTGGAGATTACAGAATATTACAGAGGAGAAACTCACACTATTCTCACTCACCCATTCACCCGTCTCTCTCGCTCACACTGAGGGAGACAGTTTCTCACATCTCACACACTTTGGCTTACACTTTGCTCTCTTGCTCACTCTCTCATTTCTTCCTCTCCCCTAACCTCTATTATACAGGCTTGAACATAGAAGAAGAAGAAGGAGGCAGCTGGTGGATGAGTGGGTTCAACCACCCCACTTCTCTCTAGTGGGTTACCCACCCCACTTCCTCAATGGGATCTCCATTGTCTCTTGGTGGGAGCTCCATGATCACCTCAATGGGTGATCCAACACTATGGTCTTGGAAGAAAGATGCCGTAGACTGGTCGATCTCACATAGAACAAACTATTACTAGTGAGTGTCAAGGTGTCTAAGCCTGCAGCCAGGGCCACATTTCAAAGCAAATTCAAGGATGAAATGGATTTTAAATTTTCACTGCCATTGTAATGTTTTCTCCATGGTTTATTACCAATAATTTAGACTATAGGTCGTGGCACACACTTTGCGCGTGAGCGAAATACATCAAAATGTAACTGAAGTAGTTACAGCATGAATGGGTGAATTTACAATTTTACTGACAGTTAGACACAAATAAAAGTTTTCAAACAGTAAAAAAGGGTTTTTGTTGGATGATTTGGAATTGAAAAGAGCATTACACAGCTTTAATTGGGTGTTCACACCAAATTCATCACATGTTCACTCTATACGAACCAGAAGGCTACTCACACAAGTGATGCATGTGTAGATATGTCAGTAAAAACCGTCATTTGAAATAAAAAAAATGAATGTCTATGGCAGGAATAAAATCAAAATTTGAAATAAAAAATCTAGACAGTTGTAGGGTAATTTGGGATGAGAGAATGTGTGACAAAATTTCAAAACCTGTTCCGAGTTGTGTACTTAGATCACAATGAAAAAGATCTGTGTAAATTGAGCAAAATTCGAACCCTTTAATCCGTACATGTCTAACTCTGTAACATCTCTCAAACAATGAATTAAAATTGGTTCTGGAATAGTCATTTACGCAGGAGACTTTTTTTGGGTGAATACGCAGGAGACTTAGCTTAGTCTGAACTTGGCAGAAAATGAAAGAGATACAAAGAAACAGATGGGGTAAGGAAGAAGAAGAATTACCTACCTCTGTATCAAGGTTAGAGGATGAAAATGAGGAGAAACTGCACGAAGGTGCGTGTAAAGGACGTGGTTCTGTTGCGGCTGGATGTAAGCTCTTTGTCACTCGAAGTCTCATGTTCAAGCTTCCCAGTCCAAGTGGCCATCCATTAGGCATTTCACGGTCCTGGTGAAAAATTATTAGCACGTGGCATCAAACTCGGATCAACCCCTAAAAATAAAAGAGTCAAAGATTACAATCTTTTGATTAAATAGACACTGAACAAAAGCAAGCTCTCCACGATTCTCATGAGGATTTTCTTTCTTGTTCTTTTTCTTTCGTCTTCTTTTAAGTTATGATCTTTCCATGAGATTGCTAGAGGTGGGGTGTTTCTTCACTTTGGATAGGATAGTTTTGGTAAAAATTTGGACATCTATATTTTAAAGATTTACCTGCATTAATAAATTAAATGTACAATAGAGCTTCTTTTTTTTCTTTTCTTTTCTTTTCATTAAGGCTTTTTATCAAACATGTTTAATTCTAGCACCCTCAAAATTCTTTCCAAAAACTTCCCACGAGGATTCAAATTGAAGTTTGCAACTTATCAAATTAGCTCTCTCTCTCTCTCTCTCTCTCTCTCTCTCTCTCTCTCTCTCTCTCTCTCTCTCTCTCTCAAACACTTAGAAGCTATGATCTCACAATTTAAAAAAAATCTAAAATTAAGACATCTTCATTCTTCTTTCAATGGGTTTCCATTTAAAATGAATCCAAATAAAAACCATGAACCACCAAAGAACACATTTTTAGAAACTTATCAAATTTGAAACTTCTCTGACTCTCCCTCTAAATATGAATTTCCTTAACATAGATCCCATTAAAAACCACAAACCATCAAGCAACAAAATCTTAAAACCAACACAAATTAGTGGAAATTAAAAACAATTAATCAAATGATCATGAGTTGGTCCTTAAAGGCAAGCATAACCGGAGACATATTCGCTTAAGATTCTAAACCAAATAATCAAAACAACCCGAGTTGGAGATAATTAATCAAATTGCATTTAATAGAAAAACCCAAATGAACAAGGATGAGTTATATTATATTACCTCTAAAACCATGGTGTGTGAGGTGGGACTCTTAAGAGAAAGAAATGGATGATAATGATAATGATGATCACTGAATGAATTTCCGAAAGTGGGAATCAATTGAGATTTGCAAAGACAAATTGAAGAATGGGAAGACTCCAAATTCTTAAAACAAAATGAAATGGCTAAGGGGTTCCACCAATGAGTTGAGTCTTTAAAATCACCATGGTCTCTACCTTGTACTTTTCTGTTTTTCTAAACAACTTATGATTACAAATGTTGAAGTAGTTTAACAGTCAACTCATCCGCCGAAACCAACTCTTTTTTTTTTTTTTTTTTTTTGAGGGAAAAAAGTTTGAGAAATTCCACTTTAGTGTAGATTTTCTTTTAAAAAAATTATACATAAGTGTTAAACTTTATACACATTAATAATTAAAGTTATAAATTTTTTCATAAATCTGTAATAATTTTCAAAAATCTACATTGATTCGTAATTTTCCCAAAAAAAATTTGCTAAAATGACTATTGGGTGATCTGATGGGTAACCAAAAAATCTAGGTCGACCATCAATGACTTTCTTAATTTAATTTAATTTTTTAAATATCAAAATTAGGGTGGCTAGAAATTTTATTATTCAATTTTATTAACTAATTCTCAAATTCAACTTGTTTGCAATAATCAAATTAATTTATTTTTTTATTTTTATTTTTTATGATCAGGTATCCTGCTAAGCTTACATGCACATCAACTAGTCAAATTTAAATTTGAGCACCATGTTCGGCTTGTCAATGTTCACTATGAGTCATGTTTTGATAATTTCAGGTATCCTGCTAAGCTTACATGCACATCAACTAGTCAAATTTAAACTTGACCATCATGTTCGGCTTGTCAAGGCTCACTATGAGTCATGTTTTGATAATTCAAAACATTTATTTTATAGGACGTTTCGTGTGCATCACCCATCAAAAAAATTAGGTGAATCTGATAATTGTAATATTTTTATTTTATTACATTTGTCTTAAAAAAAGAAATAGTCTATTTTCAACGGTACATTTGTCATCTATTTTTTCATAAACAAGCAATAATAAAATGAAAATATTACTATTGTTGGATTGATCTTTTTTTTTTTTTTCATGAATGATATATACTGAAGGCCCTATAAAATGGATAGTTTGGATTATTGAAACAGAACTAGTAATAAGTTCCACAAACCCGAACATGAATTCAATCAGTTTGTATTTTAGGCCATTGTTTGTAGATTATTCACTAAAAAAGTAGATTGATCTAACTGTTGGAACAATCTTTTGTGTAAAATAAATAAATTGAAACCAAATCAAACAAATAAAATAAATTACTTACAGAATTTATTTACCGAACCGAATAAATATTTAAAAGATCAAGTCGAGTGTTTGATACTCTATCCTTAAGACAAATTTGCCCCACTACGGTGCTTACAGATAAATGGCGTCTATCTCTTAGGATACAATGATCTTCACAAATTGTATTAGCACTCCAAACAATTTGTACGACAAACCAAACCTGTGTTCTATACTTTTAAATAGTTCTCTAAAAAACTAGAATGAAGAATAATGCAAAGAGAGAGCAAAACCGGGAAGACAAATGAAATTTTTTGGATGTGAAAATTTGCTGGAAATGATCTCTATTTATAGGCAAGAAGGTGACGTTTTAGATCTGTCCGAATAGGTGTAGTTTTGAATCGAACATGTATGAAAATTGAATGAACAGATACAGTTCAAATTTGAATAGATCTGTAGCAGTTTTGAAACCTGTAACTACTGGCCAGTTTTAAAACTGTAAAAAAAGTTTGAATCTGTTGTGGAATTTGGACTTGGAAGAGGCACAATTTTTGGACAAAAAATTTGAATTCAAATTTGAATTAAATACATTTTGAAATTCAAATAATTTCTTGCAAGAATTTGAAAAAATTCAAATAAATTTTGTCCAAAAAATTAATGTTAGAATCGACCTGACCCATAACCTACACCCGCGCCCGGCATGGCCGGATAGACGGCGGTAGTGGCGCGCGTGTGGTGGTTTGAGCCAAGGTTCAATTTGTCTATAATTCTTCTTTTTTACAAACTTGGGGTGCCCTTTGGGGCCCAACCCAAGTGTTGCCACCTAGAACTTATATACACATATAAGTTCTCTTATGTTTCCAATGTGGGACAAGCCTTACAAGGAAACCTACATTTTATTCTTTATTTGTCCATTCCACGAATTTGAAAACGACGTCAACTGCCCATTCACTTATAAATGGTTTTGATGAACCGTTTTCACAGTGTGACTTGCCACGCGACAAGGAACACGTCACCTCTTTGGACCTACCTTAAAAGACGTGTGGGCCCCATCTAAATTTGGGCTTAAAGTTAGCCCAAAATAAGCCTATAAAACCATATTTTTCCAACAATCCCTCACATGAATGAAATTTGATAGAAAGAAAATGCAACAACATGATCTAATTACAAAGAGTACATAAATTAGAATTATTCTGCAAAGGATAGGTAGCTTTTGGCTTTGAAGCTTCCCTCGTGAGACATTATTGGATTTACTAGCTAACCAGTGAATATGATGTCTTAAACTGTTTAGCCCTTTGTGTAAAGCAAGACAATAGAACTTACACAGTATATTATCAGACACAGTTTAGTTCTTACTATTGTGTTCATTTTTGTTCTGAACAACTTGGTCTTTCATGAGTGCTTTAGAAAATTGTAACCCTTCACAAATCTCATAGAACCGGCCCAGTTCACACTCATATAGGTGATCCTTTTTCGAGTCTCTTAAATACTCCTTTTGAAAGATACCCCCTCTAGGTTTTTTAAGATACAAGTGATCATTAAAAGCATAACTTACCCTAAGTCCCCTACATACAACACATGTTGCAGATATCACTCCCATCATAGGAATGGATAGGAGATAGACTCCTTTAGTGATTTTTGGCGAGCCACACATAACTTAGTTATCCCTTTGAACTTAGTTCTTGGGATCTCCAGTCATCTAAGTAGGGTTATCATTATAATAACTCTGATGTAATAGGCTTTAATCATATTCCCCTCGATGAACTTTTCCTTATTTGCTCTCTGGTCAAATTTTTTGTTTAACAGCTGCTATTTTTCGTTTAACTTTCTCAGTTAGATAACATTGAGTAGTTAGTGGATCCATTATATTATCCTTCGATAATATTCACAACTGAAAGCAAATGTCCTACGGTGTTAAGTCTTTGATTACATCGAGACTTACCGTTACTTTATGTCACTCCCATTTTCAAATGTAAATAAAAACATAGAGTTGTTCCTTAGGAGTTAATAAAACCATTTTTGTTTCTACTCCAACTTTGTCCTATAGAAAGAATTGAGATTCTTTGTAGACATATTATCGGGACCGTTACTTTGGTAAAAACCTCCAAGCACCCCCACATTTGAAGCATTCTAAGGAAACTTAATTTCTCTTGTTGATGTATAATTACACAAAAATATTAATAGACCCCCACAATTATGAGGTAAACCAGAATATATTAATTGGCGTGTTTGAACTAAATAACAAGATGTAAATTGCTTTGTGAATATAATCTCAATACTAATTTGTCTAAAATACAATTAGACTTCATAACTTTCTTTTGCAGTACAAAGGAAAAATGGCTAATATTGGTTGTGGCCACGACACTTTCAAATAACATTTCTTTAGCCATGCGTTATTTCTTTTTGGTTTACTGCAACCCTTAATTCCAATTTCAACATGGAATAAAAATATCACTGTGTAATGACATTTACATCTTATTTATCTTATCCAGTATTGGCGACTACGTCGATAATTACCAAAGTGTCTTTCACCCATGAAATATTTTAACTCATATAATATTTCATTATGGAGTTATCAGTCACCACACTAATACTAGTTTGAGCATTAGTTTCTGACATCGGTAGGCCCGCAAAAGCTTTTGACCCACCACTTAGAGCCCAATTCATGTTTCAAGCACTAAAGCCCAACACCATTAAAAACCCAACGTTGCACCAAGAACCAATAACATCTAAACACTTGTCAAGAGGAGAACCAGCCACGTAAGCAGACAAAGATCCTGCAAAGTTATTGCACTACACATCAGCCATTAATGAGGCCCCTGCAGCATTGAATGCGATAACCCTTCACGTCGGAACGGGCAGCCTCACCATGAACAAGGCAAGCTAGAGCATAGACTTTCGACTAACATGACAGGTCGGAGTGGACAAGGAAATGATGAACAAAGAATATAAGGAGGCTTCCAAGACACGCAAAAGGTTAAGTTCTATATTCTTATTCTCTCGCTACACCATCAATCTCTTCTTCTAACTTGATCGTCGGAAGGTCCGCTGGGGGACTCTTGTTCCCCGTTGGACATTTTTGCAGGTGTCCTCGTGAGCTTAGTGACTGTGGAATGGTGTAGGGATCGTGGGTCAATCCGACTCGCCCTCCAAGGATTAGCAGTATCATCAGTTGACGCTGTCTATGGGAACGCCACTCCGCGTGACAGTTGTGCTCATTGTTATCGGAGACTTGTTCCCGATAATTCCTCATCGCCGGCCATCAAGGTGGATGGTCACAACGAGATCCATGGCTTCTCAACACAACGTCATTGACCCCCAAGCCGATCCTCCCAATCCAAATAACCCACCTCAGTACTTTACAGAACTCACTAACAACATCGATCGCTTGGCCAAGCAAAACCAGGCCTTGATCAACACTTTGCTCCAGCGAGACCTTCATTTAACCTCCTCCACCACTACAAGACACCTCTCTCAATCGAGAACGAACCTTGAGCCATCCTTTCCAATAGGCCCACTTCTCCAACTTGGAGGGTCTGCAAGCCCCACCTCAAGACATGAACCAGCCACCTCGGGGTTTACATCCATCAGTTCAAGCACCTGCTCCTGAAGGAGAGGCTAGCAGTGTCCAGCCTCGCTGCATTCTAGAGGTGACAATGTTCCTATTTGCGATGCGAAACTCCGAGCCATGAAACTCCAGCTTCAAGGAGTCATGCAGAACATACAGAACAAACCTTACACAACAGCCAACTCCCCGTTTGTCGCCTCCATCAGGGACAAACCCCTACATCCCAAGTTCAAAATGCCCTCGATCGACTCCTTCGACGGCACAACGGATCCGATTGACCATCTGGAGACCTACAAGACCCTCATGATCCTCCATGCTTTTCCTGATGAGATCATGTGTCGGGTTTTCCCTATAACGCTTAAGGGGTCAGCTCGACTCTGGTTTAGTCAGCTCCCACTGCACTCTGTCTTTACTTTCCAACACCTCAGCGATTTCTTCCTGAGCCATTTCATTGGTACGCAGCGCCAGCAGTGCCCAGCAACTCAATTCCTTAATATTCGTCAGACCGAAGGAGAATCATGTAGACGTCCCCGAACGCCCCGGGAGGGATGAGTCCCGTTCTGTTCATTTTGGGCTCACTACAGTTCAGGACTCAAATGTCACAGTTCTTAATCTGAACCAAAGAGTCCAAATCCGGCAAATCGTTTTGAGAAAACAGATTTTTTTTTTGAAAGAAGTGCCAAACATGGATTGCTTTGCCAGATACAGAGTCGCCACCTAAATATTTTATTTTTGGGGAAATTTAGGAAACCCTGACTCGTTTGCCTAAGGCCACGTGTCCGTCATCACCAAAGTTGCCTCGGCTCGGGAACTTGGGTACGATTGGGGAAGGTCACTTCGTGAGCACCCCCGCTCGCCCGATCAAAGATCGGCCTTTACTAACCATGATATCGAGTTTTGAAAACCTTATGCATTCTTATTCCGGTTATTAGCCTAGATTTACTATGTGATGCGCACAACATACAAGTATAGACCGGGTCGCCTGAATTGGAACAAAAATTCATGTTTATTTTTGAAAGATGGTTTGCTACTCGCAAGTAGGCTCAAAATGCGGATTTTGCCACCCTCGGGTGGGCTTAGAAAAGATGGTTTTGCCACTATCTATTGGGCTTAAAACTCACAGTCAATGCATTGTTCCAATCCAAATAACCCAACCTTCACCCACAGGCATTCAGGCAGTTATAACACATAAGCACATAGCCTCATGGTAAGCATGCTATCATGGCAGTCACTCACACACATGCAAGGATGTTAAAGCATAAAACTTACCGAGTACTCCAAGCCAAAACATAAACTATGTTAGAAATCCATGCATGATCCTAACTATACAGAAATGCCTAATGCAACACATGCAAAATGCACCTAAGATAGGCTCGGCTATTCTAAACATGGCATATGAAATGCTACAGCTAACATGTATTCAACTCGGAATTGAAATACAATGCAGTGAGTATGATGCGCCGAGCCCGGTGCATGCAGAGCAGATGAATGAATGCAAACATGCTATCATACTGTATGCTAATTGAAACATGCCCTAATCTAACCATCATAAGCTAGTAAATAAAAGGGAGAAAGACGTGGGGTTGGAAGACATACATCGCACACACGCACACTTATTACAACATTGCCCTCGCTCGGAGGGTCCGAATAAATAATATACAGTCCCAAATGAATAATTACAGTCCGAATAAATACAAAATCCTAATTAATTAACAAATTAATCTAGGAAAACAGTAAATTAGCATGCAAGCTAGGGACTGCCTCAACTCTGCTCCGGATGATGAATGATGCATGTTCGGGTTGCCTTGCGCGGAAATCCATTGCGATGTCCCAATTAGCCTCTGTTTACAATTAAGCCCGGAATATTGCGCGAAGCCCCAAAAGATTGCCGGTTTCTGATTTGCTGCAACAGAGAACAGGAAAGGGGCATGGCAATGTATTTTCACATATGTATGCTTGACTGCTCTTCAGGAAGCGTAGTCCTCGATCCTCGTGCCACCAATCACGCATATCGATGCATGATGGCCGAGGAGTCGAATTGCACAACTTAATATGAAATGAATGCACACATAAACACAACAAGACCGAGACTCCATCATGGATAATCCGGAGCGTCGGTGACTGGGAATTGAGACACGTTCCGTCACTCGAAGTATGAAACGTCCTTCGTTTCCCGTGCTCGGGCTAACTCCTATCCCAAACACAATGCAATATGCATGGCATGCATGAATGCAATTAATATACAACCTAACATACACAATGCTATGAAATGGCATACACAATGCACGATGTAACACGGCATACACGATGCTCTAACATACAACCTAGCATACGCAATGCTATAAAATGAAATGGCATACGCAATGCATGATGGACTTACACCAACATGAGTAGACCTCAGCCACACTCACATCAGTGGCCATAAGATGAAAATGAGACACTCGAGATACGTGCACACATGCACGCAAACCGAGGACCGATACTAAGGCATAAATGCCACTCTAACAAGGCATGGCAATGCATGAAATATGGCATTCGAACATGCAAGTTCTAGCATGAAATGTGGTGCAAAAATGACCCCGAAACATGGAAACATGGCACCTGATGCATGGAATGGTCCCGAAACACAAAACTAGGCACATGCATTGGCCTATAAGCTATACAAAGCATGCATTATTTGATCATGAAGCATAAAGACAGAACCAAGGCAGTCCCAAAACATGAACAATTCTAGTTCAAAAGCATGGCCAAAAGATGCTAGAAGATAGACTAAAATAGCGTGCGATTTCGACTAGCAAACATGATTTACATGGCATGTATATGAAGCAAGTGAGAACTCATCAAACCAGCAAAAATCAGTGAATAAAATATGTCAAAACATGCCCAAATAACCTCTGAAATGCAACCAACACATGCACAAATGATGGGTTCTTTTAGAGGGCATACAAAGGGGTTATTAAGCACATGCATCAAGGACGCTTAGCATAGCCAAATTAACTCTGAAAATCAAATATGATAGCCCTAAAACTCACCAAATGGGCCCTGAAATCAGTCAACAAGGCATGCAAGATAGGGCCTCTTTGGAAGGCCAAAAAGACCATTAAACAAAACAAGGTGAGAGGGGGTCACCCCCCTCTGATTTTGAGGCTCAAAAATGCATCAAAGCCACTGAAAATCTACTGGATTTCAGTAGCTAGAAGGTCAAACAAAGCATGCAACAAGGGCTTAGTTGTAAGGCTCAAAATAAGAGACAATCAAGCATACAAGGGAGCATATGATCTCAAACAGAGAATAGACCTTAATCAAACATGAAGATGATGTTAAAAAAAGACTTTTTTCAGTTTAGGTCGAGGCCCAAATATGCTCACAAGTAAGGCTACAATATGATGCAAAAATGGCCCTAAAAGAGAGATTAGAGACAAGGGCCAGTAGATGGCCTCAAACAGTAAAGAGCCCTTCAAAAAAATTTAAGAGAGGCTCAAAACAAGACACTTTACAGTTTATGGAAAAACCCAAATATGCTCACAAGTAAGGCTACAATATGATGCAAAAATGGCCCTAAAAGAGAGATAGAGAGTAAGAGGCAGTAGCTGGCCTCAAACAATGAAGAGCCCTTCAACAAAGTTGAAGAAGGGATCAAAATAAGGCACTTTACAGTTTGGCTCGAAGCCCAGAAATGCTTAAAAATAGGGCTAATATATCATGCAAGAAATAGGCCTAAAAGAGGGATAAAAGGAAAGGGGTAACAAATGGCCTCAAACAGGGAAAGTTCCTTGATCAAACATGAAGATGAGCTCAAAATAAGACTATTTCCAGTTCGAGTTAGAGCCCAAAAATGTAAGAAAATATGGCTTATAAATGAAGCAAAAAAATGCAAGTTTAAGGGAAATAGGTGTTTACCCTTGAAGAGCAGCAAACCAGTAACTTTTGGACCAAATTTCTAAGCTTCCAACCTCTTCAAATGTCCTCCAAGGTGCTGGAATGAGTGATAGAGGTGTTGTGCTATGGGTTGGTGTGTAAATGGTGAAGAACCAAGGTGTTTGGAGGCTTGGATGAGAGAGAGAGGGAAAGTTGTATACAAAAGCTCCAAGAGGATTTTTTCTAACCCCTGAAAATGAAGCTTGAGTGCTGGTTTTATAGAGGGAGAAAGGCAAAGAAAAGAGGGGGAAAAACCAATTCAAATTTCCCCCCAAAAAGGGAGACCCTCGGACAGTGGGTCAAGTGGAAAATAGCTGGCACAGCTGGAATACACTCATGGAGACAAAAATGGCCGACCAAGTGCAAAAGGGCCAGGTGGTTGGCCGGCCAGCCACTTTACCTGGTCGGCCGACCAGGTCAAAAAGGTCAAAGGTGGCCGGCCACCCCTAGGGTGAAGCCCCAGAAGTTAGCTTTCCAATGCCGCAAACCTTGCATTAAAATTCCTCCTGTGGAAAAGTTATGCCAGTTTTGGTGAAGCCGCGCAGATTCGGTCCAATCGGATTGATCCCTACTTCAACCCAATCATATCTTCCCCGCCCGGACTTGTCTTAGGAGATTCTTGAGTGAAAAAATGAAGCCCCAGAAGTAAGATTTCAACGGTGGTGGCCCCATATCTTAATTCCTCCTGTCAAATAGTTATGCCCATTTCGGTGAAGCCGCGCAGATGTTTTTCCTCCTTCTCGGATTCATGCTGAACCACTTTTGACCAAAAAAAAACTGGTTTTTAGAAAATTGCTGGCCTCCCACCCTCCTACAAGCTTTCTAAAATGAAAATAAGGTCCTTGCCCAAAAATGGACCAAGACGGATGCAAAACGAAGGTTCGGGGGCCAAAACACGCAGTTCGGGGTCCCAAAAACAGGCTGTTAGGCACGGAAGTGGCGTTCGACCACGAAGGCGGTCTCTCAGACCATAGTGTCCCTCAAAAGGGAGGAAAATAAGGTGTATACCAAAAACCGGACCAAATGGAGGTGGTTAAGCGGTCCCGAACCGAGGCACACGGCCGACGGCTCCGAAAACCGGAAACCGGGCTCCAAACGGGAAAAATGGCCTATAGACCACAAAACGTAGCCTATGGCCACTGAGAGAGATCTACAAGACCTCTCCCTCCTCGGGAAGAGAAAAACGGAGAAAACGGGACCTGGTTCGCAAACCGAGGCAAGATACAAAAGAGTCTGGAAGTCCGAAGGCAAGGCTCATAGCCGAGACTCCGCAACCTCAGAACGAGCACAATATGCGACATCACCAAGCGCTCAATGGTGACGTGTGAGTCTTAAGGTCGGTCAAAAATGGGGTGTCTACAAATCACTACATAGCTTTGTCACCCGTTTCAACACCGAGGCCCTACAGGTGGCGGAGAACGACGATAAGGTCATCCTCACAGCCTTCATGGCTGGTTTACGACCATCTGATTTCTTTTTCTCCCTTTCTAAAAACCCTCCAACCACTATGGCCATCCTACTCTCCAAAGCCCAAAAATACATGAATGCTGAAGACTCTTTGGTAGCCCGCCAAGACATTACCGCTAAAAATCCAACCCATAGGGAGAAAAGAAAGGAAACCGAAATCAGATCCTCCCAATATGCTCAGCAAACCCCCCAGTATACCGACCGACTCGCTCGAGTCGATCGACCGGCACCAACCCGACCGCCCGGTCGGTTCAAGCGATACACCCCCCTCAATTCCCCCATGGAACAAGTCTTGAACCAGATCCAACGAGATTACAACCTGAAATAGCCCCAACCGTCACGGTCTCCCTCCAACCGGCGAGATCAATCCAAGTACTGCCATTTCCATCAGGACCACGGCCACAACACTGAGGAATGTGTTAACCTTAAAGACCAGGTCGAGGACTTGATACACCAGGGGCGTCTCAGTCGGTTCACGGCAGCTCGCCCCCAGCAGCGCCCAAGGACTGACCCGCCGGGGGGCCACCGTCGATATACCCCCCCGACAACCCGCGCAACCAAAGCGAGACAATGATCGGCCCCCATCACAACCCCGAGCACAAGGCAATCCTGTCCCCTCGGTGGCGAGATCAGAGTCATCGTTGGTGGACTCGCATGTGGAGGTCCATCCCGTTCCGCCCAGCGACGAATTCAGAAAAATCAGACAAGGCTCCGATAAAGAAGTCACAACATTGGATCGCTCCTTCAAACACCCCAAGCAGTGGACTGAACCATCACCTTTACGGAGGCCGACTGACAGGCATCTGTTACCCCCATGACGACTCCCTTGTCATCTCTGCTCTCCTATCCAATTACAAAGTCAAACAGGTGCTTATCGACAACGATAGCTCTTCAGACATCATCTTCCTGAACGCCTATCACCAGCTCAAGGTGGAGAAGAAAAATTGTCCCATCTCCAAACCCCGCTAGTCGGTTGCACTGGTAACCGGGTGACCTCCATAGGCTCCATCAATCTCCCTATCACCATCGGAGAATATCCATGGCAGACCACAAAGCTACTCACTTTTCTTGTCGTCGACTGTCCTTCTGCTTATAACATAATCCTCGGACGCATGGCCCTCAACGCTTTCCAAGCTATTACCTCCACATACCATTTAGCCATGAAATTCCCGACCGATCTCGGGGTCGGCATAGTGCGGGGCGAGCAAACGATGGCCAGGGAATGCTACGTCGCCTCACTAAAGGAAGTTAAGATGAAGGAGACTATGATCATCGAAGGTCTCGACGTTAGAGACGAGGAAGAGTTAGTCAGAGGGGAACTAGTGGAGGAACTTGTCGAGGTACCCATCAATCATACTAACTCAGCTAGAACAACCAGGATTGGCAGTCAACTATCTTCTTAGGCCAAGGCCGATCTCACAGCTCTCTTAGCCGAGCACAACGATGTCTTTGCCTAGACCCACTCAAACATGCTAGGTATTGATCCCTCCTTTATCACTCACCGCCTCAGTATTGAGCCCCACTGCTGACCTTTCCGGCAGAAGCAGCGTATTTTTCACCCGGAACACAATACCCTCATCGCCTCTGAGGTGGATAAACTACTGAAGACGCAGTTCATTAAGAACATGGACTACCCCAAGTAGCTGTCCAATGTAGTCTTGGTCTGCAAACACAATGGTAAATGGTGCTTCTGCGTCGATTACTTCGACTTCAACCGGGCCTGCCCAAAAGATAGTTACCCTCTCCCTCGGATAGATCTACTGGTCGATGTAACTACCAGACATCAGCTGCTTAGCTTCATAGATGCCTTCTCTGGCTACAATCAAATCCTGATGCACCCGGCCGACCAGGAACACGCCTCCTTCATCACAGATAGAGGGACTTATCACTATCGTGTTATGCCATTTGGCTTGAAAAATGCCGGTGCAACTTACCAACGCTTGGTTAATGCTGTCTTTTAACACTAGATAGGTTGGAACATGGAAGTCTACGTCGACGACATGCTAGTCAAGAGTAAACTCTCCTCCGATCACTTAATGGACCTACGAGAGACTTTCAAAACCTTACGCAAATATCAGATGAAATTGAATCCAGAGAAGTGCGCCTTCGGCGTAGGATTTGGGAAGTTATTGGGCTTTATGGTCAGCCAACGGGGCATCGAGGCTAACCCTGAAAAGATCAAGGCCCTGATAGAAACGCAGTCTCCCAAAATAGTCAAGGAGGTTTAACGGCTTACGGGCAGAGTTGCCGCCCTCAACTGCTTCATCTCACGGGCAACCGATAAGTGTCTTCCATTTTTCAAAGTCCTCCGACAGGCTTTCGAATGGAGCATCGAATCCGAGGAGGCTTTTTAACAACTGAAGCAGTATCTGGCCAATCCTCCTCTCCTCTCTTAAGCGTTGCCAGGCGAAACCCTCTTCCTCTACCTAGTCGTGTTAAACACCGCGGTCAGTGATGCCCTCATCAGGGAAGACGCCTCAGTACAACGTCCAGTTTACTACATTGTGCCTGTTTGGTAAAACTTTTTTTCAACTTAAATCAGCTTTTAGCTTAAATTAAGCTATATTGGCTCCGTTTGGTAAAGCTGTGGAAAAGTGATTATAAATTATAACTTAACAGATTATGGCTTATAGCTGTGAACACAAGCTGTTAACCTGTTTGGTATAGCTGTGGGATTATGGATTTAAGCAGCAGAGTAGTGTTTGAAAAGAGCTATAAAATAATTTTTTACTGTATAATTGTCCTTTCTACCCTTATATGATATAAAAATGATTATTTTGTCATTTTTTTTTTCAGTTTTAATTTTCATTAATAAAAGTTAATATAATTAGTATTAATTAGTAGCAATTAATATAAAAATTGATGCATTTGCTAAAAATGAATGGAAGTATTATTGTCACAATTATTTCCATTATAAATTAATTAGTATTAATTAATTGCTATTAGTATCAATTAATACTAAATTAATTAGTATAAATTAATATTAATTTTAATTTTATTAGTATCAATTATATTAATAATCAACAATTGTTATTAATTAGTATCAATTAATAATCAATTCATTACAAAAGTATACAATATTAATTTATTAATAATTAATACCAATTAATATTGATTTTTTAATTAATATTGATTTTTTTCTTTTTCTTCGGAAATATACAATTTTTTATTTTTTAATTAATATAAAAATATACAATATGAATTTATTAATAATTAATACCAATTAATTTTTCAATTAATATTGATTTTTTTCTTTTTCTTTAGAAATATACAATTTTTTATTTTTTAATTAATATTAATATTTGAGTATTGACGAGGGCATTTAAGTAATTTTAGCCCCCTACACCAGCTGCACGCTTAAGTCAAAAATTTAAGCACCCCTGACCAGCTTTTGAGATAAGCTGAGAAATAACTTGATTTAAGCTATAAGCTGGTTAACTTGAGCTGCACCAAACACAATATTTTAACTTAAATTAACTAAAAGCTGAAATAAGCAGCTTATAAGCTCTACCAAACAGGCCTATTGGTGTGTTTGGTACAACTTATAAGGCATAGATTATAGCTTAATTTAAGTCATTTTCGGCTTAAATGTGAAAGTTGCTCCAAGGGTGCTTAGAAATTGAGCTTAAGTGCGGAGCTGATTCTGGAGGGGCAAAATGACTTAAATGCCCCTCCAAAACTTAAGAAATAACAAAATGCCACTATATAAACATAGTTCTTCATCTCACACCTAACACTTCTCTTCTCTTCTCCTCTCAAACGGCGCTCTCCTCTTCTCCTCCTCTCGCCGAATGACGAAACTGCTCTACACATATGCGATTGTCCCTGTTTTCCGTTGATCTCCACCAAAAAGTAAGATTTGAAACCCTAAACCCTATGTTTTGTTATATATATATATATATATATATATTAGATATACACATCGATTTAGGGTTTTTTTGGTTTTTCGTTGCTCTGTGTTCAAATCCATTAAGATTTGTGTTTGTTTTTGGTTTCTGGTTGCTCTCTCTCTCTCTCTCATTGATTTTGGTTTCTGGTTCATGTAGGCTTAGGATTTATGGGTTGATGAAGAGAAGTGGGTGGAGGCCTTAACAGATTTAAAACGATTTTTTTTTAATAAATAAATTTTAGAATTTGATCGTAATTCTTAGTTTAGATCTTTTTATTTTTAAGTTTTAACTTCTTCAATGATATTTCTTTGATGTGCATCTATAAAGAAAGGGTAATTTTTTGATGTGCATTTGGTTTTGTGGCCTTAAATCCTCTGCTATGTCATATTCAGAGATCCTGCAAAAAATTTTTTTTTTTTGAGGACGATCCTGCATTTTTGTGCTCATTATAGTTGTGCCTTTTGACTTTGAGAGAGAGAGTCATGGTTTTGGAGTACTAGACTAAAAAAGCAACATTATGTTGCAGAAGTTATGGTCACTGATTCTGTGAATGTTTGTTGGAACTATAATCATTGTTCGACTCACTAATTTCTGGCTGATTATGTTTCTTTTCTTTTTTGAAGATTCAGTTTTACCTGTCCTAATGGATTTCATGTTTTTAAAACTGTTTTTGGTCCTTTTTTATTGCTTCATTGGTTTTTCATTGTTGGACATTAAAATTTAGTAGTTGTAATAGAATATATATTTGTGAAGCTTATACTCTTTTGGTTTAATAAGTTGATTCATCAGTTTGAAATCTGAGTTTAAGCATGAGAAACTGTTGAAACATGGAGAAACATGGAGAAACTGTTTGTGCCCATTTATTTGTTATCCTTTGCAAAAGGCAGATTGAAACATGGAGAAACTGTTGAATGGACATACAAGGATTTACTTAGGGGCTTGGAAGAGTTTGTGCCAAACATCCTTTATCTTTGGCATTTTTACCCTGTCAAAAAAACAGAACGGAAGTTCAAAATATGGGCTTGAAAGGCATTGGATTATCTCAAACTTCTTAGTGCTTAGGTGTGAATGCCTTTATTAATTTTACCTTTCTCATTAAGAAATGCCTTTATCTTTTCATAAATGTTTGAAAATCTTGTCTAGATTATCTCAAACTTGTTTGGTTTCTTAGAATTGGAAACATTTTGGCTATTTTGATGGAAACAAATGGAAGTTTTTTCCATGACATTCAGACTACCCGATGTCGATCCTCATCCATAGGGGGTGCTGGAAGGGGTACTACTTGATAGATCTAACCTTTGAATTATTTGTGGGTAGGGGCTGCCCAGACCTGAACATGCATTCTCATGCTTGACAGTATGAACTTCTAATACTGCCAAGCAATGTCCATGACAAAAAGTTTTCATTGTTTGCAATTCATTAACTGACTTTACAAACATATTTGAGTCCATCAACAAGGTTCTAACGATGGCTTATTAAGGGCCTGACTGCCTATATATTTTATTATGATTAGTGAACCTCAATAAATTTTAGTTTGTGAAGGCAAGGAAAGGCTACCATGCATTAGTTTGGGAGAGCTTAAGTTTGAGGATAATTTTAATAATTTTTTGCTTTTTCAGGGATGGACATGAACAACCCAGTGGGATGGAAGTTGATGATGATGGTACTCTCAACCGTGCCGCCAATGCAGAAGCTCAAGCAACTAGCATTAGCAGTGAAAAGCAAGTAGGCACTATTGATGCAAATAATTTGTAGCATCAGCAACTGCATGATGAGCTGGAGGATCAATTGTCAGATTTTGGGGATGATGTGACTCCTGTTACATCCCAAAATGGTGCTATATTAAGAAGGAAGCTAAGGATGGTAATTGATCTTGAGGATGATGAATAGGAATGCAGCATGGGGTTATTTTATTTCATTGTTGTTCCCATTTTAGTTTTTTGGCTTGGATGTGATCAAATATGATGTAGATGTTGCACATAAAGAATATTATTCAAGTGCCTATGATGGCTTTTGTAGAGAGAAGTGCTACATTGTGTTATTCACTCTGGCTCTTAGTCAATCAGATTGAGTCATCTTAAAGATTAAAGATTATTTGAACATTGCATATGAAGAGTATGACTCATTGGATTCTTTTGCTAAATCCTTGCCTAATTATATTAATTTAATTTGATATGGAAAATTTTTGCTGAATGTCACAATCACAATTTGCTAAACTAAATCTTTGGACTATTCTGCTGTGGGCTAAACTAAATCACAATTTGCTAAACTATGGCTTTCAGCAGAAACAACAACCCAAGTTTAGTTCCTTTTTTTTTTTTTGGTCCGATTACATAGTAGAATAATCAGGTATTGGAATTACAGAGAGTAATGGGCTAAATTGTATTATCTGAATAGCAATTTTTAAATTAATTCAATTGAATCGACTGAGAATGATTTAACTATAAATTGAGATCACAAAAAACCTAAATTAATTTTGCTATTTGGAGAAAGTGTTATGATTTTGAATCTGCCACTTACTGTGTAATTGAGACTTGTCGTACTAACTTTTAAAAATTATTAGTTTAGATAATGAAATGTACCAAATTAGGTACTAATTAATCAACTTTCATTAATGAAATAACTTTTTCAAAATTTAAAGAGAAGAAAATGAAATTACAAATTTTTGTTCATAAGGGCAAAAATGACAATTATACAGCACAAAGCTATTTTACATCTTATTTACCAAACACTACTCTGCTGTTTAAATCTATAATCTCACAGCTACACCAAACAGGTTACCAGCTTATACTCACAGCTATAAGCTATAATCTGTTAAGCTACAATCTATAATCACTTTCCTACAGCTCTACCAAACAGGGCCATTAGCCGCGCCCTCAGGGGGCAAAACAGAACTACCCTTAGCTGGAAAAAATGGCCCTCGCCTTGGTCATCACCTCCAGACGCCTTCGACCCTATTTCCAAGCTCATTCCATAGTGGTTCTCACTGACCAACCTCTGAGAAAGGTCATGCAATAACCAGAGTCGTCAGGCAGACTTATGCAATGGTCCGTCGAACTAAGTCAATTTGAAATCTCTTACCGACCTCGAACAGCGATCAAAGGTCAGGCTGTCGCCGTTTTTATTTTGGAATTCACCAATCTCCCTCCAAACGTGCCTCCTCCACCAACACATTTCACCACTGATGTAGAAGACCCTTACTCCTGGACCCTCAGTGTTGATGGTTTATCTCGTAAAAAGGGTAGTGGGGCCAGTCTAATCCTCACCACCCCCGAGGGTGAGTACTTCAAGTGTGCCCTCCGCTTCCTGTTCGACGCAAACAATAATGAGGCCGAATATGAGGGCTTGATAGCGGGTCTTCGACTAGCCAGAGACATCGGTGTAGACCATATCCGAGTATTTAGTGATTCCCAATTGATTGTCGGACAGATTACTGGGGAGTTCGACGTAAAGGACGAGACGATGCGAGCATACAGGGACATTGCCTTTCCCCTTGTCCGGCTCTTTAACACTTTCCAGATCAGACACATTCCTAGGTCAGAAAACTCCAAGGCGGACGAAATGGCTCAATTAGCCTCAGGCGACCAGTCAGACTTTAGCCATGGCGTCTGCATTGAATATCTGACCCATCCGGCTACTTCACCAAACCCACAGGAGGTTCACTTCCTCAAGAACGAACCTATCCCATGGGCTAAAGACATCTTCTTTTTTGACACGAGGGGAGTTGCCAGACGAAAACATAGGCCGCCAAAGTTAGAGCCCGGTCGTCCAATTACATCCTCATCAGCGGCCTACTGTACAAACGAGGATTCTCACGTCCATACCTCAGGTGTCTCAGTCCTGCTCAAGCGACCTATGCGATGAGAGAAGTCCAGGAAGGCATCTGTGGCAATCATTTATGTGCAAGGTCTCTGGCCTATAAAATCCTCCGCACCGGCTACTTCTGACCTACTCTCAACCAAGATGCCACCGAATTTGTGCTTAAGTGTGATAAATGCCAGCGCTTTGCCAACATCCCCCATGCTCTACCAACAGAACTGATTACGCTCAGCAGTCCCTACCCCTTCGCCAAGTGGGGCATCGACTTAGTCGGTCCCTTGCCCACTGGTAGAGGCCAAACCAAATTCGTCATGGTTGCCATTGACTACTTCACCAAATGGGTGGAAGCAGAACCCCTCGCTACAATCACTGAGCGAAACACCACCAGGTTCATCTGGCAGTCGATCGTGTGCCGATTTGGAATCCCCCAAGCCATCGTTTCGGACAATGGCAAGCAATTCGACAATGCCAAGTTCAGGAAATTCTGTGCAGAGCTCCACATTAGGCCATGTTTCTCGTCCCCAGGTCATCCCCAAGCTAATGGGCAAGTAGAAGTCACTAATCACTTCCTCCTGAAGATCATCAAGACTAAGTTAGAAGCCACTAAAAGACTCGGGGCTGAGGAATTACCGAATGTGCTTTGGGCTTATTGGACGACCGCTCGAACCCTTACTAGGGAGACCCCTTTTCGTCTAACATACGGTGCTGAGACAGTCATCCCAATGGAAATCGGCCTGCCGACCCCTCGGGTTTTACACCTGAATCCAGAACTAAACGAAGAGTTGTGTCGGGCTGACTTGGACTTGATTGAAGAGCTTCGAGAAACAACTACTGTTAGACGGCGTCATATCAGCAGAAAATGAGAACACATTATAACCGCAAAGTTTGACCTCGAGAGTTCGCAGTGGGGGACCTAGTCTTAGCGAAACAACCCTTGCCACTAAAAATCCGACCGAGGGCAAGCTAGTAGCTAAATGGGAAGGACCTTATGTTGTCAAGGCCAGACCCCGCCCGGGCACTTACAGTCTCCAAGATATGGAAGACAGAGACCTCCCCTATCCATGGAATGCCGAGCACTTGAAGCGTTACTTCCAGTGAAATGGTGTCTCTTGTTTTTGTATTGTTCAATTGTTGTATGTCGTCTTTTGTCGATCTGCACACTTGTTAATTGTTGCCATATCCATACATGGTGTAAACTTGTGATCAACAAGCTGTGCCTCAAATGACAACAATTTGACATCTCCATTATCTGTGTTGCATTTCAATAACAACTTTTTGACCAAGCCTCAGCTAGACCGACTACGAAGAGCTCAGCCAAACTGAGCACGAAGAGCTCAGCCAGACTGAGTTAACTAAAGCCCGACTGAGCCCCTTCAAGTCTCAGCTAGACTGAGCACAAAGAACTCAACCAGTCTGAGTCAAAACTAGTCTCATCCAGACAAAGCATGCAGTTACAATCAGTCGCTGCCAGACTTAGTTAAAATCCCAATTCATGATCATCCATTTTTACTATTCATATAAGTCAACCTGCTTGCCCATTTTTACTATTTTTACAAGATAGGTTACTTATCAAATTTCATATTCCAATTCTACTCAATCATTTTTACCATTTAAACTTTACAAATCAAAGCAACAACAACAACAACAACAACAACAACAATAACAAAACTCGTCGTTTTATTAACAAACTTGCACTTTTATACAATTCATTACAGAAATTACCTCTACTTCAAAAAATAAAAAAAATAACAACCAACAACAACCAAAAAAAATTTCTACATTTCTTTACAGAAATTACATTTCAATAGGAAAAGCGCCCAGCTCTTAATCTCCCTCACTGGACGCGAGATCTTCCTCTTCAATCCCCTCATCTAAGGAGGTCTGGGTAACGTCGTATTCTCCTACTTTCACAAGACTAAAGTCCACGTCTGGGAACAGCTCTTGCGCCTTATACTTGATGCTCATCCAGCCGATGTCCCAGTACTAGCTAATCTCGTGCTTGTAGAAGTCTCACTGCTGAAAGCTTTGGATCACTTCTTCTTCACTCCCACCTTTAGTGACTACTCTTGACGACCCAGCACCCCTTTCCCCTCATTCGCCAAGCTCTTGGCGACCGCAGCGTTAATGACCATCTAGAATTCGGCGGACCCCTTAAATTGCTCCACAGCCGCCACACATAAGTCGGGGTACGCCGCCCTATCAGATAACAATTTGGCCATCTCTTCTGCCAATGGCTTCTCTAAGCCTGCAATTCGCCCCTTCGTTTCTTCCTTGTCTTTAATCCCCTAGTTACGCAGATCTTTGTTGTTGGCCAGGGCTTCCTCCAACCTTTCCTTGGCGGTGGTGCAGGCTTCCTAGACTTCGCCTACCTTCCTCTACTCCCCCGCCAACTCAAACTCCAGCGATACCGCCTTGTGACGCACCACTTCCAGCTTTGATTTGGTCGGTGAGCTCGGCAGCAGCAACACGATTGCCAAGTAGCTCTGCACCACCGCTAGTACCTCCATCTTCTTTGCCTTCTGAGCATACTCCAGCCCCTTAGCACACGCACTCCGCGCGGCTTTTCTCTAGCCCACTGTCTCAACCCCTAGGTTTTGCAGCTGTGCTTTCACCCTTTCCAGATGAGATTTTAGCGGCTCTGCCTTGACCTTCACGCACGCTGCCTTATTTAGCAGGGCAGCCGCCAGGGTCGTCGCCTCCATCTGCGCCAAACAGAACCCTCTTAGGAGGTCGACCTCTGTAAATCACGCCATCAACTGCAAGGCCGCATCCTCTATTACCCCAACGAGACGGTCGGCTGCGACCCTGGCATCTCCCCCTTCTTCTGCCGATCGACCAGCCACCGCGTGCACGTGGTACATGGCGGTCTTCAATGCGGCACCCATCTCTGGTTTGCTCACCCCACCTTTCCCTTCTCCAGGACTTGGGGCCACTTCTGAAACAGGCCCTTTCTTCAGTGATTGCGGCCCCATTCTCTCACCCACTGCCATTTCCTCTAGCTCCACTGCGCCCAACCCCACTTGGATATTTGGGCCCATCACTTCTTCCCCCCCACTCTTGTCTCCCCTATCTCTACTTCTGGGGCTCCTTCCGCCCTCCCTTTCTTCGTCTTTTTCAAAACCGGGCCACCCTCACTCTCTTCTGCAACCGCCCTCTTTTTTTTCTTCTTCAATATTGCCTCCACCTCCTGTTTGCTCCTCACCTTCAGTGGATCCACTGGGGGCGGCAGCGGGGCGAAGTCAGTTAGATCTTTACCACCCAACGGCTTGGGATGTGGTCGGACTCGTTCTCTCATCATCAGCTTAGGTGCAGTCCCTAACTGTGATTCCTTATACTTGTCCGCCTTGGCAAAGGTTTTTCGCTCCTCCGCCTCCTCCGCCTTTCTCTTTGCCTCCAACTCCTCCAGTACAGGATCCTCTTCAGTCAGCTGTGGCCCCAGACTCAAGGACATTTCATACTCTCCTTCTCCTTCCACTCCTTCACCCGCCTCACCCTATTCTCGGCCTCCGTCTCCAGCCTTGGCTCCACCGACTTCGTGGGGACTTTCCACGTTGTGCGCACCCCCCTCCCACCATTTGCTGATACATAGAACCACCTCAGTCTCCACCCCTTCACCGATGATGGTAAGCCCGCTACTAGTCCTATGTTCGTCACCGCCTGCAAGGTCACCCACGTCTCTTGTTGACCAGAGGCGTTGTAGCAAGAAAAGAATTCCTCCACTGTCATCGCTGCCCTCCCGGTCGCCTGTGGCCATGCGATCGCGCAGGCCATTAGTATTTTCCATGCGTTGGGCATTAGCTGCCCTGGCCCTACCTCCAATCGGTTCAATACGTCCACTACTATTTGGGGGATCGGCAGCCTCAGTCCCCCCTCACAATGCTTCCTCGTACAGCGTAAATTCTGTCGGAAGTGCATCCGATGCCCTCTCCTTAGACGTGGGCAACTTCAGCTCTATCTCCGCCGGAATCTGGTACTTCTTTCGTACCTCCTCCAACTCTCATCTGCCGTAAAGTTGACTTGTCAGCCTTGGTGTGCTAGTGGTCCGGTTCCACTTAGTTAATCGGTCTTGCAGCTATGATCATGGTAGATGGACGAGGTCGCGCCGCTTGCTCTGTCCCTCTCTCTTCCGCCTCTCGGTCCTATATTGCTCCGCCAATTCCACTGCGTCGTCTTCACCCAATGCCTCTAGCCTCATGGCTGGTGCGTCGTCTCGAGCCATCTCTTCTACGTTTCTGTATATTGCTTCGGACGTTGGCGCAAGGAAGTTCGCAAAGTGTTGGAGAGGCGTGTCACACGAAACAAATGAGCTCAACTTTGGGATGTGTTGGTTTTTCGCAAAGAGGTACGTAAAACGAATAACTCCAAATGCCCACGGTTTGCCTATATTCCAAGGATCGAGATTAAATTTCGCCAGTTTGAAAATTTCGAAAGTTTATGCCCCCGCTTTTCCCATGTCCGATTCTAGCCCTAACCCTTCACTTCCTACTAACACATCACCTCTCTCACCACTGGATCATGCCACGTGTACTACTACGATTCACTACCCTTTTCCTCTTCCCTGTCTATTCCGCTTCACATCATCACGTGCCCCGTCGCACCTCGAGACCCGCACGTCGCCACCACCTCTCGATTGGCCTCCCCTTCAGCGATTAACCCTACTCTCGGTCGGTCTTCTCGATTGGCCTCCCCTCCAGCGGTTAGCCCTACTCTCGGTCGGTCTTCTTGATTGGCCTCCCCTTCAGTGGTCTGCCCTCCTCTCGGTCGGTCTTTTTGATCAGTTTCCCTTCAGCGATCGGCCTACTCTCGGTCGATCTTCTCGATCGGCCTCCCCTTCAGCGGTCGGCCCTTTTCTCAGTCGGTCTTCTCGATCGGCCCCCTTTTTGCCGTTGGCCCACTTCTCGATCGGTCTTCTCACTTGGCCCCACATACTCCCCGTCTTCCTTCTCATTCCCTTCGTTGGACTAAAACTGCACGTGGAAATGGAAGACTACTGACATCGGTAGGCCCGCAGAAGTTTTTGGCCCACCATTTAGAGCCCAATTCACGTTTTAAGCACTAAAGTCCAACACCATTAAAAACCCAACGTTGCACCAAGAACCAATGGCATCTAAACACTTGTCAAGAGGAGAACTAGCTACGTAAGCAGACAAAGATCCTGCAGAGTTATTGCACTACACATCAGCCATTAATGAGGCCCCTGCAGCATTGAATGCGATAACCCCTTTACATCGGAACGGGTAGTCTCACCATGAACAAGGCAAGCTAGAGCATAGACTTTTAGCCAACATGACAGGTCGGAGTGGACAAGGAAATGATAAACAAAGGATATAAGGAGGCTTCCAAGACACACAAAATGTTAAGTTCTCTTTTCTTATTCTCTCGCTATACCATCCATCTCTTCTTCTAACTTGATTGTCGGAGGGTCCGATGGGGGACTCCCGTTCCTCGTTGGACATTTTTGCAGGTGTCCCCTGAGCTTAGTAATCGTGGAACAGTGCAGGGATCATGGGTCAATCCAACTCGCCCTCCATGGATTAGTAGTATCATCAGTTTCTATAGCCATCAATTCTAAATTATAAAACAAAATTATAATTAGAATTTTATACTACACAGAAAATTAAACCACAAACACATAATTTAATTCTGTAAAAAATAAAAGAAACAAGAATTGTAAAAATTAATTTGAAAATAAAAAATTTATTTAAACAAATTAATTCCACATTCAAAAATTAAAATACTGAAAACAAAATTTTAATTAATAAAAACTCAGAAATTATTTCTAACCGATTTCACAAATAAATATTCTGAATTGTTAATGACTACCAGTATATTACTACTAGCTGTCAAAGAAAATAAACAGTATATTACTATTATTTTTCAAACAGTATATTACTATTATTTATTTTTCCAATTAGAATATTATTTTGTAAAACCACAGAAAATAATTTCTGTAAGAAGAAAAAAGAGAAAAGGAAACAAACGAAAAATTCGATATAAACAGAATAAGTCGAATCTGTCTTAAGATTGTTGGAACAATCTTCTATGTAAAATAAATAAGTTGAAACCAAACCAAACAAATAAAATAAATTACTTACAGAATTTATTTACCGAATTGAATAAATATTTAAAAGATCAAGTCGAATGTGTGACACTCTATCCTTAAGATAGATTTGCCCCCCTACGATGTTTACGGATAAATGTCGTCTATCTCCTAGGATACAATGATCTTCACAAATTGTAGTAGCACTCCAAATAATTTGTACAGCGAACCAAACTTGTGTTCTATACTCACAAATATTTCTCTAAAAAACTAGAATGAAGAATAATGCAAAGAGAGCAAAACGGGGAAGACAAATGAAATTTTTTGGATGTGAAAATCTACTGGAAATGATCTCTATTTATAGGTAAGAAGGTGACCTTTTAGATCTGTTCGAACAGGTGCAGTTTTGAACCGAACAGGTATGAAAATTGAATGAACAAATACAGTTCAAATTTGAACCTGTAACTGCTGGGCAGTTTTAAAATTGTAAAAATAGTTTGAATCTATTGGAAATTTTAATCTGTTGTGGAATTCGGACTTGAAAAAGGTACAATTTTTGGACAAAAAAATTGAATTCAAATTTGAATTAAATACATTTTGAAATTTAAATAATTTCTTGCAAGAATTTGAAAAAAATTTGTCCAAAAAATTAATGTTAGAGAACTGACTCGACTCACAATCCACACTCACGCCCGGCATGGCGACGGCGCGTGTGGTTGTTTGAGCCAAGGTTCAATTTGTTCATAACTTTTCCCTTCTACAAACTTGTGGTGCCCCTTTGGGCCCAACCCAAGTGTTGTCACCTAAAACTTATATACATACATAAATTCTCTTAAGTTTCCAATGTGGGACAAGCCTTGTAAGGAAACCTACATTTTATTCTTTATTTGTCCATTCCACGAATCCGAAAACGACGTCAACTTCTTATTCAGTCATAAATGGTTTTGACGAACTGTTTTCACCATGTGACTTGCCACGCGATAAGGAACACGTTACTTCTTTAGACTCACCTTAAAAGACGTATGGGCTCTATCCAAATTTGGGCTCAAAGTTAGCCAAAAATAAACCTATAAAACCATATTTTTCCAACACTAACAATTATAGACACATGATTTTATTATATTTATTTTTAAATAAATAAACAATCTATTTTTCAAAATTATGCTCAAAAAAAGAGTAATGATACATAAATAAAAGATGTAAATAAAATTTGTATATAAAATAATTAGCTTGTATTGTGACTTATCATTTTAAAACATGATGACTATTTAACTGACATTTTTAATTACAAAAAATACAATCACCATATTGGTAGTAAATTTTGTATAAAACTTATCCATGAATAATATTTTCCCTAAAAAAAATTATTCTCTATCAATAATATTTTTTCAAAAAAATACTCTTGAACGTTTTATCTATATTGTTACATGAAAATTACACTTGAATTAATATAAATATGTCATTTTTTTAAAATGTCCACAAAAGCAGTTACATAAAAATATAAAAATAAAAGTAATTATACCGTAATTTTATTTTATTTTTAAAATAAAAATCCCTCCACTACCTCGATTATAAATTTGATAAAATATATAGTTTTTTCAATTGCACACATTAATGTGTCTACCTTTATAGCTTGCTATAATACGTTTCACCCTAAGGGAATCTGAACCTGCTCAAAGTTAGTTACTAACCGAATGACGTCAGCATTAAATAGAAATTGAATCGGTTGATGTTGGGTTTGGTGGGTCAACAACTCTGGGAATTATTTGAAATTAAGGTCTCATTCATCAATTATATATTTTAATTAAAAAATTATTATAAATTATTATTATTTTTTTATTATTTTATATATTTTATAAAAATTAAAAAGTTACTAACATGTTTCTAAACGAGGTCTAAGCATAATTAAGGATTGTTCTTTAAATCATGTTTGATTGTGTAATTAAATTGAGTCAGATTATGAATTTGATATAATTGAGTAATTAAATTTGATATTGTAGTTGAAAATAGATAGCTAAATTGTATGAGTGTGGTAATATTATTTTATTATAATTAAATTTATAAAATTATATGAAAATCGTAATTATATAAAATGTGATTTTATTATTTTTACAAAGCAGAGAATAAAATAATCTTTAGCTATCTAATATCATGAGATTGGATTGTAAATTAAATCGATTTGATAGTCGTATCTTTTTTTTTTTTTTATTATCACATTTACCTTCAAAAAAATAGATGTCAAGTATGTTTTTTAAATAGATTATTATTTTTTTAGAAATAAATGCAATAAAATGAAAATGCTATGATTATATTGGATAGCCAAAAAAAAATTTCATGGATGATGTTCACAGATGATCCTATAAAATGAACAGTTCAAATAATCAAAACATGATCTGTTGTGAGACTCACAATCTTCTAACTTTTTCAAATTCCTATTTAAACTTGAGAAAAAGTCAAATTCTTAATTTAATTTTATGTCATTTTATCTGAATTAAAATATTATTTAATCAAATACACATTACCAATCTATAATCTCTCTCTAAACCAATAAACAAACATGATAATAAAGTTAGATAATTGATTGGTGAAAAATTTGTGAACTTATGGCTATGTAATATATGATGTGTGCCCTAAAGTGGTTGAATGATAATGGTAAGTAACTTTTATACTTCTTTAATTATTATCAATATCCAACTAGTAAATAAATAATGTTGGTGCTCACATCATTTTTTAGCTAATTGTTTAGCCAACTATTAGTCTAGAGCATTAAAATTATCCAGTGATTTTAAAGTGAGATCATTGCATTCGATAAGAAGATTTATGAAAAGAGATGATTAAACTTAGTTTAGGTATTTTTATCAAATCAGTTAAACTTTTAACTAAAAGTACTGTCTTTTTTTTATTATTATTTTAATTTAGGATAAGTTACACTATTAATCACTGTAATTTGATTAAAATTTTATTTTAGTTTCTATTATTTTAATTTGAACAATTTAATCTATATAATTTAAGTCTAATTTTAATTTGTCATTTCATTTAGATTGGACATTAAAATTAATAATTTCGTAACAAGTGTCAGTCTTCTAAAATGAATATGGATATATATTTCATTTTATAGAACAATCCTTAATTATGCTTGGTTTGAGAACATGAATCATGTTCTATAAGAATTAGACATTGCTTCGTTAATCATGTTTACGGGTCATTTTTAGAAGACATTGCTTCCTTAATCTCACAATATATTTGCATTTCATTTATTATTTTTTAAAGATATGTGTGTTTTCGAAGTATACCAAATTTGATATTTTTTCATTAGATAAATATTTACATTGGTCTTAGAATGTTTTTCTAGCTCAAATTCATGAGCTTACACATTTCCAAAAAGCAAGGGATTGTTAATGGATCCTAGCAAGAGATTGACAACGGATTGCTAAGCGATTGATTACCACCAAGATGACGTTGTTTGAGAATGTTCATCTGATGTTGTTTCTAGTGGTTCTTAATCTATTGGTTTGTTCTTAAAATTAAAATAAAAAATAAAAAAAAGGTAAGTTTACCACCAAGAGGGATCAATTGTCACTGTGCAGCAGAACATGGTTTTTATTCGAGGTTGGAGCAATTGAGGAATTTCGGAAGAAATTTAAAAAGGAAAAGAAAAAAAGTGTTTAAAACGATGTGAAATGTAGGTATATTTTATTCATATTTCATCTACATTTTTCTCTTTTCCTTTCCAAATCTCACATTTCACCTACCTTTTCTCTTTCTTTTTCTAAATCCCTTCCTAAATCCCCCAACCAAACATAATGTCAAGGATTAATCATCCAACTGATTTGTTTTAGGTTTCTAATTGTCATTCTCTTGTACATAGGATTAAAGGCTTACTTTTTTTCTAAAAAAAATCACATCAGTGTATCTTTGGGAAAAACGGGGAGCTCGAATTTGGGGGAGCCCGATCCCTAATTGCCAAATTGGGCAAACTGTTTTTTTTTTTTTTTTTTCTGTTTTCTTTTTTTTTTTTTTTTTTTTTACTTGAAAGGAAATTCGGGGTTTCGGGGAACCCCCCTCGAGCTACCAATCAATCCTCGTATCTTTTCTATTTATATATAAAGTTTTCAACAATGAGTGAGACTCTCTTTTTGGAGGACCCTCACAACCCTCAAAGTGATGCACATCATTCATGATATGGGCCACACATATATATGAGTGGGCCCTACACACTCATGTATATTTTTTATTTTTTATTTTTATTTTTTTGGGCTACCTTATTGATGTCTTAATATTAATTTATATTTAATTTTTTATTTAACATGAAATTATTTATTACAAACCATTTATAATTTAAATTTTATATACATATATACAATATGTATGAATAATTCAAAAAGAATATTAAAGAAAAGGGACAGGTTTGTCTTCAATCCACTGGATGGTACTGTTAGGCCCGTGGAGTCCACCACGGGTCCTGTTTTGTTAATCCAAACCATTTAATGTGTAAAGCTTGTCAGATACTTTATCATTGTAAAAAATCACGTTGATTGAATATAGATGGCTACTTGATTTGATCAGATTTTTGTCAACAATTTATTTTGAAAATTATATTACCATTGACAGAAATATGATCCGATCAAGTAGCTATCGATATCTGATCAATGTGATCTTTTACAAAAATAAAGTACTCGACAAGCTCTACACATTAAATAGTTTGGATTATCAAAACATGACCCATGGTAGATCCCCACAGACCCAATAGCACACTCCATCGAACTGGAGATAAGCTTGGCCCTAAAGAAAAAATCAATACTCTATATAATTAATTTATATATTTTCTTCTTAATCCAATCACAACATATTTATATTTAATCTTTTAAATAAATTTGTTATAGTTCTATTTCTACATATTTTTATTTTCCAAATAAATATAAAAATTAAATTAAATAATTAGAATTACTTTTAAGAATAAAGGTTGGTAGCTCGAAAGTTGCAAGGCTCGATTGGCCCGATTTTTCAAAACGGCGTCGTTTTGTAAATTTTTTTTTTTCGTTTTATATCTGAAACAAGGGAGGGAGAGAGAGTGTGAGAGAAAGCGAGAGAAGAGAGAGCGGGAGGGCGAAGAGAGAGAGATAGAGGTCGACGATGGCGACAGAGAGAGAGCTGGCGATGGTCGGCGATGGTCGACAATGGCGACAAAGAGAGAGAGCTGGCGATGGCTGGCGACGGTCGACGATGGCAACGATGTAGATCTGTAGATTTGTGTTTGGTTTGTTTTTTTTTTTTATTTTGATTTTGAACAAAAAACAACCATTTTTTTTATGGGATTAGATCTACAGAATAGTTGGTTTGTTATTGTTGATGATCTGGACGATGGCTCGAAATGGTTGTTTTGAACAGAATAGTTGGTTTGTTATTGTTGATGATCTGTGTGTTGATCTACAGAATAGATCTGTGTTTGGTTTGTTATTGTTGATGATGATTTGAATAGTTGTTGTGTTGTTTTTTGATTTTGGTTGTTGATGATGATGTCTCTCTGCATCTCTCTCTCTCTCTTCTTCTTCTTCTTCTTCTTCTTCTTCTTCTTCTTCCATCCCCTCTGTTTCAGAACAGGGAAAGGAAAAAAAGAAAAAAAGAAAAAAAAAAAACAAACCAAAACGACGTCGTTTTGGTGTCGAGCCAAATTCGAGCCTCCGAATTTCGAGCTACGAATCGAACTGTACTTTTAATTTTATATTACTAATTCTCTTTATAATTTAACTATTATCATATAAAATTATTATATGATAATTACACTTTTACAGTATAATAAAATTAAAATTATCAAAATAAATAAATAATTTAACTAAATTTATTATATATATTCGAGTAACATTTTTATAGAACAATAAGGATAATGGTTGTTTTGTTCCTTAAAATGCTTAAATTAAACCAGCTAAATGGAGGAACTGAAGCGCAATGACACACTAGACAAGGAGTCACATGTTCAAGTTGAAGGCACTCTAAAGACAATAAAAAGTTGGGATGGAATCTAAGTTGAGGCATACGAAAACTACACAAGGCCCAAGATTTGACAAGAGACGAGCTTTGTTGTATTCAGTTAATTACAACAACACGTGATCAGAAAATGTATTCGTCCATTCTAGAAATTTCATGTAAATACCAAATATATATTGTGGTGTTTTAGAAAATTGATAAAAAATTAATTTTTTGATTTTTTTGTGATATTTAATTTTTTTTGTGTAAAAAAAATAAAAAGATGATGTGACTAAAAAAAAAGTCTAAAAAGCCAAATTATGTTAGTCTTCAAATTTCTACAAGTATTAGGCTATCCAAATGTGAAAGTAAATGAAGCTATGATAGGATTAAACAAAAAATCTTTGTACTTGAGTATACATGCCTCTTAAACTTTCTTCAAATGTGTTCTATAAACTGCTCAATTTCATAGAACCTTTCCACCTAATCTACCTATCTATCAGATACAAATTAACTCATAACAAGAAAAGAAAGCAAGATCACCGTAGTTCGTATACAAACCAAACCCAATCAGATAAAAATTTTAGGAGAATTTTACTAACAGTTTCTGTAGTTTGAAACTCGTGTGACTTTGGTCCTTGATTTTTTAATTGACACATTTGATTTGAATTTTAAATTTTATTCTAAATAAGGACAATTGAAGATACTATTATTTAATTTCAAAGGCAAAATCGTCAATTTAATAAAATATAAACTAATTTGACAAAAATAAATGTCAAAAAAATATTTTTAATTTTTTAAAAATTATTTTTATTCACCAATGCTAAAATTATGTAAAATTGATAAACATTAATAAAAATTACATAATTAATTTTTAAAAATTAATTTTACATGATCATCATCCAAACACATAATAAAAGTTAATTTGGTAAAAAAAAAATGTCTAAAAGATTTATCAATTTTATATAATTTTATTTTTAGTGGATAGAAATAATTTTTAAAAATTCAAAAATATTTGTTTGACATTTATTTTTGTTAAATTAGTTTATATTTTATCAAATTAACGATTTTACCCTTGAAAAATCTAATGATATCTTTAATTGTCCTTATTTGAAACAATATTCAAAATTTACGGTCAAATGTATCACAATTGAAAAATTAAGGACCAAAATGACACAAACCCGACACTATGAGGACTATTAGTATAATTTGTCCAAAATTCTAATAATTAAAATAAATCACGAAAACGTCATCGGCGAAATCATTGAATATTGTGCAATGCAATCAAAGCTAATACATCTAAACACATACATACATAAACAAGGTGAAAAAAAATACCTTCAGGAGTCCAACCGTAGCAGCGAGGAGTGGCGGAGAGCATTGAAGTGGGCAATGCAGAGGCAGTGGCAGTGTGAAACGGAAGCAACGAATCGACGCAGACGAACCTCATCTCTATATTCAATAAATACGACATTTGATCGATTCAATTCAACAATTAATTGTTTTTTTTCTTCAATTATCATATATATAGATAGATAGATAGATAGATATAATATATGCAAGATTTGAAATTGATAAATAGAGAAACCTGAAAATGCGAGAAGAGAGTGGTTTCTGCGTCGTGATGCGAAAGGGGGACCTCGCCGCCTTGGGCTTAGCTCCGCCGGCGAGTCTCGCCGCCGAGCTTCGGGCGGCGGACGTGGAGCGGAAGACGGACCTGGTGGCGGCGGCGGACATTGGTGGTTGTGGGTCTTTCAGAGCTGCGGTTTCTTTGTTGGTTTGAGGGGTTTTGTGGGGGGTTTTGGAAGAGTTTGGGGGCTTTGGGTGGGCAAAATAAATATGATTTTTTTTATAAATATTTTAATTCAAGTCTTAAAAAGAAGTATATATATAAATATATATACTTTTTTTGTTTTTTATATTTTTTTCTAGTTTATTTTATTATTAAAATAATATAAAATTATTATTAATATTTTATAAATGGATAGGCCTAGCCGAGTTAGGGTGGATTTGAACTATTTATTTGAAACCCAACCCGGTCTTACAAACAAAATAATTTTTTCAAAATTTTAAAATATTAGGCTAAGTTAGACAGATCAACCAGCCAATAGTCCCTCTTAATTCTATCTCAAGAAAGAAACTTCTCTAGGACTATGGCGGGCTTATATTTTATTTTTAAAAAATTATATATATAATAAAATTATTCAGTTATAATTTTTTATTTATTATAAATAATTTAAAATAAAAAAGAACGTTTAAATTATTAAAATAAAAGCGGTAATAGAAAAAGGAGATTAGAAGGAAGGCAAGTTCATTTTTGAAATTTGGATACCAAATTTAATCGCCATAGTAAATAGAGGGTTTGTTTGAGATATGGGTTAACTTTTTAGTTTTTTGGCTATTTTAATCTGAGGTTAAAAAGTCTCGTTTGGGATAGGTTTTTTGATTTTTTTGACTTTTGTAAGAGAAAAAATAAAATGATTATGATTTAGATGTGACATTTTATCTTATTAACCATTTAGCCTATTTTATTTTTTTGTGACTAAAATAACCTTTTTACCCCAAAATTTGGCTTGCCAAACGAGTGTATATATTCTGTTTTGGCTGCGACTAGAATTTAAATCACAATTTAAAAATTAAATTTAAGTTCATTATGTTGAAATGTGCATTTAAAAAAAAATTAAAATTATGATGTGATAAGTGTATGTAAATTTATTCCTTTTTATTTATTATTTATTTTAGATTTAGGTATTATTTGGCATCCCTTATATTAGTATATTTTTTTATCTTTTAATCTTTTCTGAGTTATATCATCTCTCTATTCTTTTATATATTTTTTCATAAAAATTTAAAAATTATACTTATTTAGATAATTTCAAACACTCTCTTAGTAGTTAGGTGCTTTTAGAGATGGCGATGCTAATCCAAACTCGTCAATCTGTCAATACCTGCCCATAATTTTTGAGCTTAAACTCCCTTATTTACTAAACGGGTCATAATTAGGTAATAGTATTAAACCCACCTCATAATATGGATGAATGCAAAAAAATACTAACAAAACATGCGATACTCAAGTTTCAAGCTCAATCGACTTTCCTAAACAAGCAACCACCAACCATTCAACGATTAATTACGCATCAACAAATTGTATATATATATGTATTTTTTATGACTTTTATTATTGACAACTCTAAGAATTATTAATAAGAATCACGTAAAATCAATATTTATTATCTCAATATATATTTTATATATCTGAAAATATTTTTATATATTTTAATTCAATTAGTACATATTTAATATATTTTGTTCACATTTTTCAATCCTAACAGCGAGGTTGTTGTTGCAATTTATTTATTTATTTATAATAATAGTACAACAATAGAAAAAGCATTGAACGGAATTAAAATATTATGCACTATCAAAAAACATATATATTATGACATTGACACTAATATTTTAGTATATTTAATATTTGTAATAAATATTAAACACAAATGTTTTCACCTTTCTCTCTCTCAAACTTGAATTTTTGAAGAAAAAAAAAATGAATCTATTAAAAAATGAGTTCATTAAAGTAAATGAATTGGGTTGTCCAACTCGTACCCGAATTAACCCAACCCACAGTTTAGTAAATGGAAGGGTTTGAATTAAGTTATTTTAACACCAAATTCGTTTTGACCCGTTCGTTTGCCACTGTTAGGTAGTATGTATGCGATGTTCCTCTATTTTGGAAGAGGCGGAATGCTTTGTTCATTTCGGAAGAAATTATCAGGGTCAACTTTTGTCTTCACACGCACCAATCTTTCAAAATTGCCCTTGAAATATTTAGCCCCAAAAATGCTTGAATTCGCACCATTTTGATTAGTGCCAATGTCAAGATCTCTATAGTTGAGGAAAGCCTCGCGTGGCGATTTTGAGACATGTGGTGCCATGAAATCATAGAGTTTTCGCAATAACTCTACCTTACTGTTATCTTGAGTGTAGTACCAGTACTGGATTAGAAATTTGTATCCTGATCTATGAGGAAATGGAGTTTCGGATTCAGAAATCTGATTCATTCTTCCTCCATATGGGTTCCACTGCATTATCATTCCCATACCCATTTTGATCATCTTCCTCCACAATTCTTCCAAAACTGCTTTTGAAATAGGTGTTATCACATAGTCCGATTTCACCTTAAAGGGGAATGATTGATTTGGCATCCTATAGAGTAGGCTACCCAAGGAAGTTCCCTTTGGTTTATTATCCCAGTAAAGAGTGGTTTCAATCCAACTTGACTCGATACAATCTTTTTGTTGCAAACCCAATTCGGGAAATTGTTGATTCATTATTAAAAGAAGTGTATGTGGTTGCCCTAGGTATTGACCAAAGAATTGAAATTGAATGCTCTCATTCTTCTCAACACTCATTTCAAGTCTTATGAAAATGTCTTGTGGTAGTGTGTCTGCAACTTGTTGCCACCGATAGACGAGGTCTGTTATACTTGTTGTTGCACCTTGTTTTATGAGCTTTTTCACCAGGAAAAAAGTAACAACTTCAGGAACTGATACCAATTTAATTTTCCAAGAAAGAATGACTCCAAAGCTAGCTCCACCACCTCTAATAGCCCAGAAATGATCTTCTCCCATGGATTTTCTATTGAGGATTTTTCCATTAACATCAACTAGTTGTGCATCAATAATGTTATCCACAGATAAGCCATGCTTTCTCATCAAGTTTCCATACCCAGCCCCGATGAAATGCCCACCAACTCCAACAGAAGGGCAGACACCGCCTGGAAAAGCATGAGTCTTACTTTTCTGGGAAATGTTGAGATATAGTTCACCGAGACTAGCCCCTGACTGTACCCATGCAGTTTCTGTTGCGACGTCGATGTTGATGGATTGAAAATCGAACATGTCAAGGAGAACAAATGGTTCATTTGATACGTAAGAAAGGCCTTCATAGTCATGACCTCCACTTCGGATTCTAAGATGATAGTTATGATTCTTGGTACAAATGACAGCTGCTTGGACATGGGATTCATGCATGGCTGCTACGATGGCCACCGGATATCGGGTTTTGGTTGTATTTAGTCTCTTATTTCTAAAATATTGATAGAAAATACTCGAGAAATTAGAGTTTTCAGGGATGTAAAGGGCTTCCGAGATTGGTTTTATAGACTCACCAACTTGTTTTTTGAGGCATTGGACAAATGCGTCCGTAGCCAAGTCTGAAGTTGCAAATGGAATTGAGAACAAAAGGGTTGAAACTAGCACTAATAACATTGCAATGCTTGAAAGCTTCATTTTCTATAACTTATTTTCCTATTGAAATTCTCAATTTTTTAAGCTTTTGTTAATTTCATAGCGTATTTATGCTTTTATAGAGACAATGGAATAAGCTTAATTTGTAATATAATATTATATTTTTGGCATTTTATTGTTCGAAGTCAACAAAATTTTTCAAGAGACAACTGTATAATAGGAAACTTTTTCATCCATTGAAAAAGTTTAAAATCTTACATGAAACAACTGTACAATGCCAACCTTTTTTATGAAGGTACAAAATTTATTAGATTATTGTACAAACATAAGGTTTCAATTTTTCATTTAAAGTCATTGATTGACTGAAAATGTATTTGTTGTGTTCCTTGAAAAAGTCAACTGCACCAAAATAGCTTAAGTTTTTCCAAAAGAAAACAACATTAAAGCATATCAACGGAAATCTTCTCGGCATCCTGGAAGCCATGATCATGATGATACCTTTCCTTCACCAAGAAAACAGAGAAAGTGGATTTTACGTTAAATAGTTAATCATCAAAACATAATTAAAAAAAAAAAAAACAGGTTAAGGTTGCTAATAAGTTGTACTCAAGTCAAGTTTAAAAAATTGTGCCTAAGCTCAACTAGTATTTGAGAAACTTGAACTTGAGTCTCAACTCTATTATATATATGAGATTAGCTTGAGTTTGACAAAAAATTGATAAATTCGAACTTAAATTATCATATTAAGAGGAAAAGAAGAAGAAGAAAGATTATGAGCAAAATATGAATAATGATCATATTATTGATAAGTTTCATCAATCAAATATTAATTTATATTATCCTTATCTTCATGAAGAATCTATTCAAAGAGAGCTTTGGTCTACTTGAGCTTGGTTTGATTAGTAAACAAGACTAAAAATCTGGCTTGAACACATTCATTTAACAAACAAATGAGTCAAGCTTAAACAAATTTAAACTAATCGAGCTAAAACTGTTCATAAAAAATTAGGTTCGTTTACAGCTCTAACTTAACCAGAGTTTTGCTTTTAACTCTATATTGTCATCTAGACTTCCTTTATTCTCCTTGTTTAGATGCAAAAGAGGTTTATATGTTCTGATTTTTGTCACGGGTTGGAATAGCAAAGGCAAAAAGGTGTGTTTATTTATATCTATTGTTATGCAACCCGTGCACTGTATAGTTGTTTATTTATAGCTAAACTTTAGTTCAGCTGGTTTCTGTTCAGACATTGCTTTCATTCCTCATAAAATAAAATAGAAATGAAAATGAAAGTTAAAAATTGAAGTATAGAGTTGATTCTATTGGATAGAATAGTACATCGTGTCATGTGTCTCTCACAGTTTGGATTATGAATTTGGATATAAATTTGGAAGAGAAAATAAAAATGTGAGTAAAATGTAATTATATTTTATTTATATTTCCCTTTTTCTTTTCAAATTTTTATTCAAATCCATGATCCAACACAGCCTAAGGCTAGTTTAGTATTTTTCTCATATTTGTAAGTTGTAATATACGAGTGGCGCAGTGATAGAAGCACTTAACCTTTGGTCAAGCCATGCTGATCAACTCGAGATTGAGTCCTAGGAACCCCTTCCTCCATCTCTCCTCCTCTCCAAAATAAAAATAAAAAAAAAAGGATTTATGTGTAGGTCTTAATAGGTAAATTTATTGTTCAATAGGTCTTATAATAATTAATGACATTTTCATCAAACACTATTAAAAAACATCACTACTTGTTAATTTTCAGCAATAGTCTGAAAATTTTGTCACAAAAAATATTACTAATTATAAGTTTTACCGACAGTTTAAAAAAATTATTACAAAAAGTCACTAATTTTTAACTTTCAGTGACAGTTTGAAAATTGTCATAGAAAAATATCACTAATTGTATGTTGTAGCGACAATTTATAAAAATCGTGACAAAAAAAAAAAAATCACTAATTGTCAGTTTTTAGTGACATGCAAAAAATCGTAACAAAAAATTATTTTTAGTGACTATTTTACTAGGACTTATTTTTAATAAAACTTTATGGGAATTAAGTCCAACTATTAGAATTTATTGATAGTTTATCAAGAAAAAAAAAGCAAAAAAACAAAATAACAAAAACAAAAACAAAAGAAAAAAAATTGTAACCCTAGGTGTTAGGCCACTCTATTGCATTTTGTAACTCGTTCTTCTACATATATAGTGAAACAATCACTAGTAAGTGAAACAATCACAACTATTATTGTGGACGTAGTCTAATGTTTTGATGGTGTTCTTGTTTGAGTACTCTTTGACTCCTTTTTTTTTTCTTCTACAATTCCGTATCCGCCAGATCCGGTGTTAAGGTTTCACAATTCGTAACATATTCAACAATTGAAGATGATGGGTTCGAGAAGTAGGTTAACAACTTACCTTTTGACTTGTCATCTTGGATCAATTTTTTTAATGTAAATGTTAATATCATATCTGTCACTACTACTAAGTGCTTCATCCTACAAGTGCTCCATCCATTAGCAAGCAAGTGCTCCACTCCATTAATGCTCCACAAGAAGCAAGTGCTCCATTTACCCTAATGCTCCATTAAGTTGTTTAGTGCTCCATTTTAGGTTAATTTAATTCCTCCATTTGTAACTCATTCTCCCTATAAAAGAGAGATCATTCTCTCCATTGTAAACACACTATACACAATTATACAGAGCATTCAGTCTCTTTCTCTTCTCTCTATAACTCTCACATGGTATCAGAGCCCAGCAATACAATTCTGGCATTCTTCACTTTGGTGTTTTAGTCCCGTGACTACACCAAACAGCTCGGAATCTCCTTACGATTCCAACGGCACCAAGCCCGTCACCAGAAACGCTTCCACGCGCCTCCACGCGCCGCTCCTTTGCTCGGCGCGTCGCTGCTTCCGTTCCACGCTCACACGCGCCTTCACGCGCCTTCCACCCAGCTGGTTCGTGCGCCGCGCATGCTACCGTGCACCCGCGTGCGCCAGTCTGCTACCGTGAGCCTCGCGTGCGCCGTTCCGCTATTGTGCACCCGCGTGCGCCGTTCTGCTCCTGTGCGCCGCACGGCCTTCCTGCTAACGTGCGCCGCACGCTCTTCCTGCTAACGTGCGCCGCTGACATCATTTTTTCTCCTGCTGACATCATCACTGCACAGCCCACCTTTCCTAGCTAATTTCGACCTTCCGGACTCATTGGTACACTCTGTTTTACCTAATTTTGCTCCTACAGGTCTCTTCCTATCATTTTAGCTATACTCAACTATTATAATGGATCGTCATGATGCCTCCCATCCCATTTCCGTTATTTTAAATGGTTCCAACTATGTCCTATGGGCCCAAGCCATGTCTTCCTTCCTCAAAGGAAAGAAGCTCTGGCGAATTATTACCGGGGATGTGACTCAACCAATAAAAGACACTGCTGCAACAACTGCTACTACTACTGCTACTGCTACATATGAAGACCGACTTGAGGAATGGGACAGCAAGAATTACCAAATCATTACCTGGTTTCGCAATACTTCTGTTACCTCTATCAGTCTTCAGTTTGGTCGCTTTCAGCTTGACTCAGTCACTTCTCCTGCAAAAGACATCTGGGATTTTTTGAAAGAAAGATATCAGACTACTGGTCTAGCTCATCAATATCAACTTCAGAGCCAACTTCACCGCATGCGCCAAGAATCCACTCAGTCCATTAATGACTTTTTATCTCAAATGTACTCTGTTTGGGATCAGCTTGCTCTTTCCGAGCCGACTTGGCATCACCAGAAGATGCTGTCTTATTTACTGCCCATCGTAATCAGCAAAAGGTTAGTGCACTTTCTCATGGCTCTTACTCCATCCTTTGAGCCTGTACGTGCCTCTCTTCTTCATCGCCATCCTTTGCCCACTTTGGAACAAGCCATTTCTGAGCTGCTATCAGAGGAGACTCGTCTTGGCACTCTCCAAACTCATCATGTGGATTCTGTTCTTGCCACTCCCCCATACCGGCCATCCTTTACCCAGCGGACCACTGCCTGCCTCTATTGTCAGAATCGGGGCCTTCCTTCCACACATCTCCTGGTCAATTGCCCTGTCAGAACCTGCCGATACTGCAACAAACTTAGTCCTGGTCATCTGCAACAGGATTGTTTTCGTAATCCATCCCGCTCCTCCTCCAACAACCACTCTTCTCGCGGTGGTTCTTCCCGGGGAAGCTTTCATCGCTCCGGACATCAGTCTCATTCCGGGAATCAGTCTCATCACACTGCTGTTGCTGTCTCTGCTGCTGCCTCTGAGGGTTTTTCTGAGTCTCCTGCTCCATCTACCCCTCTCTTTTCTCCAACGGATGAAGAGGCCATGTTCAAACACCTTCTCTCCCAGTCCGGTACTCCTCCTCCTCCTACTGCTTTGTCTGTGATTCCAGGTAACTCTTCTTGGTATTTTGACTCTGCCTGTTGTAATCATATGACCTCCAGTTCTACTATATTTTCTTCTATCTCTTCATCTTCTCATCTCCATATTCCCTCCATTCAAACTGCTGATGGTTCTCTCATGACTGTTCGTCATATTGGTACTGTTTCCACATCTTCTTTATCATTGCCTCAAGTTTATCATATCCCTGCTCTCACTTTAAACCTTATTTCTATTGGTCAATTATGTGAACTTGGTCTAACTGTCATATTTTCTGCTACTCATTGTTTGGTGCAGGACCCTCAGACGGGGCAGACTATTGGATCGGCCGTAAGCACGGACGTCTCTATGAGCTCATTCACCTCCATGTTCCTGACTCTCCTCAGATTGCTGCTCCTGCATCTGCTTCCTCCTTATCTCCTTTTCATCTTTGGCATTGTCGGTTAGGGCATATTTCTGTTAATCGCTTAAAGTCTTTGGTTTCTAGTGGACAATTGGGTCATGTACTTCCGGATACTTTCGATTGTATACCCTGTCAACTTGCCAAACAACCTGCTTTATCATTCAATAAAAGTACTTCTGTTTCTTGTGCCCCTTTTGATCTTATACATTCAGATATTTGGGGCCCCTCTCCTACTCCTACTATGGGGGGATCTCGTTATTTTGTTGTTTTTATTGATGATTTTTCACGGTTTACTTGGATTTTTCTCATGAAAACTCGGTCTGAACTCAAAACCATTTATTATAATTTTGCCCAAATGATCCACACCCAATTTTCAAAAACCATCAAACTTTTTCGCTCTGACAATGCTATGGAATATCGGGACTCAGATTTTCTTTCTTTTCTTCAGAGTCATGGTACACTGCCTCATCGTTCCTGTGCTGGCACGTCCCAGCAAAATGGCCGTGCTGAACGGAAACATAGGCATATTCTTGACACTACTCGTGCTCTCCTTCTCTCTTCTTCCTGCCCTGAAAACTTTTGGGGGGAAGCTGCCCTCACTGCTGTCTACACTATCAATTGTGCTCCTACCCCTGTCATCCATAATCAAACTCCCTTTGAACGTCTGCATGGCACTCCCCCTCCATATACTAATCTTCGGGTTTTTGGCTCTGCCTGCTTTGTTCTACTTCAATCTCATGAACACACCAAGCTTGAACCTCGTTCTCGTCTTTGTTGCTTTCTTGGTTATGGAATTGAACATAAAGGCTTTCGCTGTTGGGACCCTCTCTCTAAACGTCTTCGTATCTCCCGCCATGTCGTTTTCTGGGAGCACAAAATGTTTTCCTCCCTTTCCTCATTTCACTTACCCGCACTTTCCACCAATGTATTGTTTACTAATCCTTCCATAGATATCTTCTCTGATGATTTTGATACAGGTTCCTCCCTCATTGAGACACCCTTGCTCACTCCAACTCCCGACCAGACTGCTCTCCCTGAAGGTCCACTTCTCATTTCACCACCTCCTTCTCCACCGGTTCTTTCCTCCACCGATCCTCCTACGGGTCGCCACACCGGGTAAACTCAACCTCCTATCCATCTTCGTGATTATATTGTTGGATCTGCTGCCTTCTCTACTTATGAACCTACCTCCTATCGTGAGGCTTGTACTAATCCTCTTTGGCAGCAAGCTATGACTGATGAACTCCAAGCTTGGACAAAACTCATACTTGGGATATTGTTGATCTTCCTCCTGGCAAAACTGCAATTGGTTGCAAATGGGTTTACAAAATCAAGACTCATTCTGATGGCTCTATTGAACGCTACAAAGCTCGTCTTGTTGCCAAAGGTTTCAACCAGGAATATGGGATTGATTATGAGGAAACCTTCTCCCCTGTTGCTCGGCTTACCTCTGTTCGCAGTTTACTTGCTGTTTCTGCTGCTCGCCAGTGGGAGCTTTTTCAGATGGATGTCAAAAATGCTTTCCTCAATGGTAATCTTCTTGAGGAGGTCTACATGCAACCTCCACCTGGGTCCACTTTTCCTCCTCAGAAGGTTTGCAAACTACAGCGTGCTCTCTATGGCCTCAAGCAAGCACCCCGCGCCTGGTTTGCTAAATTCAGTTCTACATTCATAACTTTGGGTTCACCTCTAGCTCCTATGACTCTGCTCTTTTTATACGGAACTCCTCATGGTACCACTCTTCTCCTTCTGTACGTGGATGACATGATTATCACTGGCAATGATGCAGCTGGTATTCTCCAACTCAAACGTTTTCTCCACCGACAGTTTGAAATGAAGGACCTTGGTACTCTTAACTATTTTTAGGCCTTGAAGTCTCTTCTGATTCCACTGGTTCTTATTTATCTCAGGCCAAATATGCATCCGATCTTCTGGCTCGTGCTGGTCTTACCGATTGCAAAACTACCTCTACTCCAGTTGATCCTCAGATTCGTCTCACTCCTCTCGATGGGATCTCCTCACTGATGCTACTCTTTATCGCAGCTCGTCGGTAGTCTTGTCTATCTCACCGTGACTCGTCCTGACATTGCATTGCTGTTCACCTTGTAAGTCAGTACATGTCGGCTCCTCGCACTCCCCACTATACTGCTCTACTCCACATCCTTCGATACCTTAAAGGCACTCTGTTCCATGGCCTTCACTACTCTGCTTCCTCCTCTCTTGAACTGCGTGCCTTTTCTGATGCTGATTGGGCTGGGGATCCTACGGATCGACGCTCCACCACGGGATTTGTTTCTTCTTAGGGGATTCTTTATTACTTGGCGTAGCAAGAAACAATCCCTCACTGCTCGTTCTAGCACCGAAGCTGAATACCGGGCTCTTGCTGATACTACTCAGGAACTTCTCTGGCTTCGTTGGCTCCTCACTGATATGGGTGTTTCATCTTCTGGCGCTACCTCTCTTTATTGTGACAATCAGAGCGCCATTCAGATTGCTCACAATGATGTGTTTCATGATCGCACGAAGCATATTGAGATTGATTGTCATTTTATTCGACAGCATGTTACACGTGATACTGTTCATCTTCTTCCTATTGCTTCTGCTAATCAACTTGCTGATATTTTCACTAAGGCTCATCCTCCTGGACGCTTCCGTGATTTGTTTCCAAACTCAACTTGGTCGATGCCTACCCTCCTTGAGTTTGCGGGGGGCTGTTAATATCATATCTGTCACTACTACTAAGTGCTTCATCCTACAAGTGCTCCATCCATTAGCAAGCAAGTGCTCCACTCCATTAATGTTCCACAAGAAGCAAGTGCTCCATTTACCCTAATGCTCCATTAAGTTGTTTAGTGCTCCATTTTAGGTTAATTTAATTCCTCCATTTGTAACTCATTCTCCCTAAAAGAGAGCATTCTCTCCATTGTAAACACACAATATACACAATTATACAGAGCATTCAGTCTCTTTCTCTTCTCTCTATAACTCTCACAGTAAAAATCCATACAAACTAACAACAATTGAATCATTCATTTAAAACACAAGCATGCAACAGAACTTATACATGATACAACAGTCAATTCTTTTGGTAAAATATGAACAAACATGTAATTTTCCGAGTTGTTGAGTTCACCGCCTTGAGTTGTTTCTACTTCGGCTCATCTTCACCAAGATGGTAACCAATAGCGGAACACAAACTCCCTGACACATTTCTTCTCCGTGTTCCTCGGGGACATCCAAGCACGATCTTCTCTCTGATAGACTCTTGCGTTGTTCAAACCGGCTTGCATTTGGGAAGTACACGGATCCTCTTTCCCTTGACCTAATTCCAATTAGCCGGCCCAGCGACACGCTGTAGTCTTGGAAGAAAGATGCTGTAGACTGGTCGATCTCACACAGAACAAACTATTACTAGTGAGTGTCAAGGTGTCTAAGCCTGCAGCCAGGGCGGATGAAATGGATTTTAAATTTTCACCGCCATTGTAATGTTTTCTCCATGGTTTATTGCCAATAATTTATAGACTAGAGGCCGTGGCACACACTTTGCGCGTGAGCGAAATACATCAAAATGTAACTGAAGTAGTTACAGCATGAATGGGTGAATTTACAATTTTACTGACAGTTAGAACAAATAAAAGTTTTTCAAACAGTAAAAAAGGGTTTTTGTTGGATGATTTGGAATTGAAAAGAGCATTACACAGCTTTAATTGGGTGTTCACACCAAATTCATCATCTGTTCACTCTATACGAACTAGAAGGCTACTCGCACAAGTGATGCATGTGTAGATATGTCAGTAAAAACTGTCATTTGAAATAAAAAAAATTGAATGTCTATGGCAGGAATAAAATCAAAATTTGAAATAAAAAAGTTGTAGAGTAATGTATGACAAAATTTCAAAACATGTTCTGAGTTGTGTACTTAGATCACAATGAAAAAGATCTGTGTAAATTGAGCAAAATTCGAACCCTTTAATCCGCACATGTCTAACTCTGTAACATCTCTCAAACAATGAATTAAAATTGGTTCTGGAATAGTCATTTACGCAGGAGGCTTTTTTTGGGTGAATACGCAGGAGACTTAGCTTAGTCTGAACTTGGCAGAAAATGAAAGAGATACAAAGAAACAGATGGGGTAAGGAAGAAGAAGAATTACCCACCTCTGTATCAAGGTTAGAGGATGAAAATGAGGAGAAACTGGACGAAGGTGCGTGTAAAGGACGTGGTTTTGTTGCGGCTGGATGTAAGCTCTTTGTCACTCGAAGTCTCATGTTCAAGTTTCCCAGTCCAAGTGGCCATTCATTAGGCATTTCACAGTCCTGGTGAAAAATTATTAGCACATGGCATCAAACTCGGATCAACCCCTAAAAATAAAAGAGTCAAAGATTACAATCTTTTGATTAAATAGACACCGAACAAAAGCAAGCTCTCCACGATTCTCATGAGGATTTTCTTTCGTCTTCTTTTAAGTTATGATCTTTCCATGAGATTGCTAGAGGTGGGGCGTTTCTTCACTTTGGATAGGATAGTTTTGGTAAAAATTTGGACATCTATATTTTAAAGATTTGCCTGCATTAATAAATTAAATGAACAATAGAGCTATTTTTTTTTTTTTCCTTTTCTTTTCATTAAGGCTTTTTATCAAACATGTTTAATTCTAGCACCCTCAAAATTCTTTCCAAAAACTTCCCACGAGGATTCAAAGTGAAGTTTGCAACTTATCAAATTAGCTCTCTCTCTCTCTCTCTCTCTCTCTCTCTCTCAAACACTTAGAAGCTATGATCTCACAATTAAAAAAAAATCTAAAATTAAGACATCTTCATTCTTCTTTCAATGGGTTTCCATTTAAAATGAATCCAAATAAAAACCATGAACCACCAAAGAACACATTTTTAGAAACTTATCAAATTTGAAACTTCTCTGACTCTCCCTCTAAATATGAATTTCCTTAACATAGATCCCATTAAAAATGAATTCAAGGAATACCCACAAACCATCAAGCAACAAAATCTTAAAACCAACACAAATTATTGGAAATTAAAAGCAATTAATCAAATGATCATGAGTTGGTCCTCAAAGGCAAGCATAACCAGAGACATATCGCTTAAGATTCTAAACCAAATAATCAAAACAACATGAGTTGGAGACAATTAATCAAATTGCATTTAATAGAAAAACCCCAATGAACAAGGATGAGTTATATTATATTACCTCTAAAACCATGGTGTGTGAGGTGGGAGTCTTAAGAGAAAGAAATGGATGATAATGATAATGATGATCACTGAATGAATTTCCAAAAGTGGGAATCAATTGAGATTTGCAAAGACAAATTGAAGAATGGGAAGACTCCAAACTCTTAAAACAAAATGAAATGGCTGAGGGGTCCCACCAATGAGTTCAGTCTTTAAAATCACCATGGTCTCTACCTTGTACTTTTCTGTTTTTCTAAACAACTTATGGTTACAAATGTTGAAGTAGTTTAACAGTCAACTCATCCGCCGAAACCAACTCTTTTTTTTTTTTTTTTGAGGGAAAAAAGTTTGAGAAATTCCACTTTAGTGTAGATTTTCTTTTAAAAAAATTATACATAAGTGTTAAACTTTATACACATTAATAATTAAAGTTATAAATTTTTTCATAAATTTATAATAATTTTCAAAAATCTACATTGATTCGTAATTTTTTCCAAAAAAAATTGCTAAAATGACTATTGGGTGATCTGATGGGTAACGAAAAAATCTAGGTCGACCATCAATGACTTTCTTAATTTAATTTTATTTTTTAAATATCGAAATTAGGGTGGCTAGAAATTTTAATATTCAATTTTATTAACTAATTTTCAAATTCAACTTGTTTGCAATAATCAAATTATTTTATTATTTTATTTTTATTTTTTATGATCAGGCATCCTAAGCTTACATGCACATCAACTAGTCAAATTTAAACTTGACCATCATGTTCGGCTTGTCAAGGCTCACTATGAGTCATGTTTTGATAATTCAAAACATTTATTTTATAGGACGTTTCGTGTGCATCGCCCATCAAAAAAATTAGATGAATCTGATAATTGTAATATTTTTATTTTATCACATTTGTCTTAAAAAAAGAAATAGTCTATTTTCAACAGTACATTTGTCATCTATTTTTTCATAAACAAGCAGTAATAAAATGAAAATATTACTATTGTTGGATTGATCTAGTAATAAGTTCCACAAACCTGAACATGAATTCAATCAGTTTGTATTTTAGGCCATTGTTTGTAGATTATTCACTAAAAAAGTAGATTGGTCTAACTGTTGGAACAATCTTCTATGTAAAATAAATAAATTGAAACCAAATCAAACAAATAAAATAAATTACTTACAGAATTTATTTACTGAACTGAATAAATATTTAAAAGATCAAGTCGAGTGTGTGACATTCTATCCTTAAGACAAATTTGCTCCGCTATGGTGCTTACGGATAAATGGCGTCTATCTCCTAGGATACAATGATCTTCACAAATTGTATTAGCACTCCAAACAATTTGTACGGCGAACCAAACCTGTGTTCTATACTCTTAAATATTTCTCTAAGAAACTAGAATGAAGAATAATGCAAAGAGAAAGCAAAACCGAGAAGACAAATGAAATTTTTTGGATGTGAAAATCTGCTGGAAATGATCTCTATTTATAGGCAAGAAGGTGACCCTTTAGATCTGTCCGAATAGGTGTAGTTTTGAACCGAACAGGTATGAAAATTGAATGAACAGATACAGTTCAAATTTGAATAGATCTGTAGCAGTTTTGAACCTGTAACTACTGGGCAGTTTTAAAACTGTAAAAACAGTTTGAATCTGTTGTGGAATTTAGACTTGGAAGAGGCACAATTTTTGGACAAAAAATTTGAATTAAATACATTTTGAAATTCAAATAATTTATTGCAAGAATTTGAAAAAATTCAAATAAATTTTGTCAAAAAATTAATGTTAGAACCGACCTGACCCACAACCTACACCCGCCCGGCATGGCCGGATAGACGGCGGCGGTGGCGCGCGTGTGGTGGTTTGAGCCAAGGTTCAATTTGTCTATAATTCTTCATTTTTACAAACTTGGGGTGCCCCTTGGGGCCCAACCCAAGTGTTGCCACCTAGAACTTATATACACACATAAGTTCTCTTATGTTTCCAATGTGGGACAAGCCTTACAAGGAAACCTACATTTTATTCTTTATTTGTCCATTTCACGAATTTGAAAACGACGTCAACTACCTATTCACTCATAAATGGTTTTGATGAACCGTTTTCACAGTGTGACTTGCCACGCGGCAAGGAACACGTCACCTCTTTGGACCCACCTTAAAAGACGTGCGGGCCCCATCCAAATTTGGGCTCAAAGATAGCCCAAAATAAGCCTATAAAACCATATTTTTCCAACAATCCCCCACATGAATGAAATTTGATAGAAAGAAAATGCAACAACATGATCTAATTACAAAGAGTACAGAAATTGGAATTATTCTGCAAATAGGGTAGCTTTTGGCTTTGAACCTTCCTCGTGAGAAATTATTTTTACTAGCTAACCAGTGAACATGATGTCTTAAACTGTTCAGCCATTTGTGTAAAGCAAGACAATAGAACTCACACAGTATATTATCAGACACAGTTTAGTTCTTACTATTGTGTTCATTTTGGCTCTGAACAACCTGGTCTTTCATGAGTGCTCTAGAAAATTGTAGCCCTTCACAAATCTCATAGAACCGGCCCAGTTCACACTCATATAGGTGATCCTTTTTCGAGTCTCTTAAATACTCCTTTTGAAAGATACCCCCTCTAGGTTTTTTCAAGATATAAGTGATCATTAAAAGCATAACTTACCCTAAGTCCCCTACATACAACACATGTTGCAGATATCACTCCCATCATAGGAATGGATAGGAGATAGACTCCTTTAGTGATTTTTGACGAGCCACATATAACTTAGTTATCCCTTTGAACTTAGTTCTTGGGATCTCCAGTCATCTAAGTAGGGTTATCATTATGATGACTCTGATGTAATAGGCTTTAATCATATTCCCCTCGATGAACTTTTCCTCATTTGCTCTCTGGTCAATTTTTTTGTTTAACAGCCGCTATTTTTCGTTTGACTTTCTCAGTTAGATAACATTGAGTAGTTAGCGGATCCATTATATTATCCTTCGACAATATTCACAATTGAAAGCAAATGTCCTACGGTGTTAAGTCTTTGATTACATCGAGACTTACCGTTACTTTATGTCACTCCCATTTTCAAATGTAAATAAAAACATAGAGTTGTTCCTTAGGAGTTAATAAAACCATTTTTGTTTCTACTCCAACTTTGTCCTATAAAAAGAATTGAGATTCTTTGTAGACCTGTTATCGGGACCGTTACTTTGGTAAAAACCTCCAAGCACCCCTACATTTGAAGCATTCTAAGGAAAATTAATTTCTCTTGTTGATGTATAATTACACAAAAATATTAATAGACCCCCACAATTCTGAGGTAAACCAAAATATATTAATTGGCATGTTTAAACTAAATAACAAGATGTAAATTGCTTTGTGAATATAATCTCAATACTAATTTGTCTAAAATACAATTAGACTTCATAACTTTCTTTTGCAATACAAAGGAAAAATGACTAATATTGGTTGTGGCCACGACACTTTCATATAACATTTCTTTAGCCATGCGTTATTTTTTTTTGGTTTACTGCAACCCTTAATTCCAATTTCAACATGGAATAAAAATATCACTGTGTAATGACATTTACATCTTATTTGTCTTATCCAATATTGGTGACTACGTCGACAATTACCAAAGTGTCTTTCACCCATGAAATATTTTAACTCATATAATATTTCATTACGGAGTTATCAGTCACCACACTAATATTGGTTTGAGCATTAGTTTCTGACATCGGTAGGCCTGCAGAAGCTTTTGACTTTCCACTTAGAGTCCAATTCATGTTTCAAGCACTAAAGCCCAACACCATTAAAAACCCAACGTTGCACCAAGAACCAATGACATCTAAACACTTGTCAAGAGGAGAACCAGCCACGTAAGCAGACAAAGATCCTGCAAAGTTATTGCACTACACATCAGCCATTAATGAGGCCCCTGCAGCATTGAATGCGATAACCCCTTCACGTCGGAACGGGCAGCCTCACCATGAACAAGGCAAGCTAGAGCATAGACTTTCGGCCAACATGATAGGTCGGAGTGGACAAGGAAATGATGAACAAAGGATATAAGGAGGCTTCCAAGACACGCAAAAGGTTAAGTTCTCTATTCTTATTTTCTCGCTACACCATCAATCTCTTCTTCTAACTTGATCGTCGGAGGGTCCGCTGGGGGACTTCCGTTCCCCGTTGGACATTTTTGCGGGTGTCTCCGTGAGCTTAGTGACTGTGGAACGGTATAGGGATCATGGGTCAATCCGACTCGCCCTCTAGGGATTAGCAGTATCATCAGTTGGTGCTGTTTGTGGGAATGCCACTCCGCGTGACAGTTGTGCTCATTGTTACCGGAGACTCGTTCCCGATAATTCCTCATCGCCGGCCATCAAGGTGGATGGTCACAACGAGATCCATGACTTCTCAACACAACGTCGTCGACCCAAGCCGACCATCCCAATCCAAATAACCCACCTCAGTACTTCACAGAACTCACTAACAACATCAATCGCTTGGCCGAGCAAAACCAGGCCTTGATCAACACTTTGCTCCAGCGAGACCTCCCTATACCTCCTCCACCACTACAAGACATCCCTCCCAATCGAGAACGAACCCCGAGCCATCCTTTCCAACAGGCCCATTTCTCTAACTTGGAGGGTCTGCAAGCCCCACCTCAAGACATGAACCAGCCACCTCGGGGTCCACATCCATCAGTTCAAGCACCTGCTCCTGAAGGAGAGGCTAGTAGTGTCCAGCCCCGCTGCATTCTGGAGGTGACAATGTTTCTATTTGCGATGCGGAACTCTGAGCCATGAAACTCCAGCTTCAAGGAGTCATGCAGAACATACAGAACAAACCTTACACAACAGCCAACTTCCCATTTGTCGCCTCCATCAGGGACAAACCCCTACCTCTCAAGTTCAAAATGCCCTCGATTGACTCCTTCAACGGCACAACGGATCCGATTGACCATCTAGAGACCTACAAGACCCTCATGATCCTCTATGCTTTTCCTGATGAGATCATGTGTCGGCTTTCCCTATAACGCTTAAGGGGTCGGCTCGACTCTAGTTTAGTCAGCTCCCATCGCATTCTGTCTTTACTTTCCAACACCTCAGCGATTTCTTCCTGAGCCATTTCATTGGTACGGAACGCCAACAGTGCCCAGCAACTCAATTCCTTAATATTCGTCAGACCGAAGGGGAATCACTGCGTAGCTTTGTCACCCGTTTCAACACCGAGGCCCTACAGGTGGCGGAAAACGACGACAAGGTCATCCTCACAGCCTTCATGGCCGGTTTACGACCATTTGATTTCTTTTTCTCCCTTTCTAAAAACCCTCCGACCACCATGGCCATCCTCCTCTCCAAAGCCCAAAAATACATGAATGCTGAAGACTCTTTGGCAGCCCGCCAAGACACTACTGCTAAAAATCCAACCCCTAGGGAAAAGAAAGGAAACGAAATCAGATCCTCCCAATATGCTCAGCAAACCCCCCAGTATACCGATCGACTCGCTCGAGCCGATCGACCGGCACTAACCCGACCGCCCGGTCGGTTCAAGCGATACACCCCCCTCAATTCCCCCATGGAACAAGTCTTGAACCAGATCCAACGAGATTACAACCTGAAATAGCCCAACCGTCACGGTCTCCCTCCAACCGGCGAGATCAATCCAAGTACTGCCGCTTCCATCAGGACCACGGCCACAACACTGAGGAATGTGTTAACCTTAAAGACCAGGTCGAGGACTTGATATGCCAGGGACGTCTCAGTTGGTTCACGGCAGCCGCCCCCAGTAGCGCCCAAGGACCAACCCGCCGGGGGGCCACCGTCGACATACCCCCCGACAACCCGCGCAACCAAAGCGAGACAATGATCGGCCCCCACCACAACCCCGAGCACAAGGCAATCCTGTCCCCCCGGTTGGCGAGATCAGAGTCATCGTTGGCGGACTCGCATGTGGAGGTCCATCCCGTTCCGCCCAGCGAGCCGAACTCAGAAAAATCAGACAAGGCTCCAATAAAGAAGTCACAACATTGGATCGCTCCTTCAAACACCCCAAGCAGTGGACTGAACCTATCACCTTTACGGAGGCCGACTGCACAGGCATCTGTTACCCCCATGACGACTCCCTTGTCATCTCTGCTCTCCTATCCAATTATAAAGTCAAACAGGTGCTTATCGACAACGGCAGCTCTTCAGACATCATCTTCCTGAACGCCTATCACCAGCTCAAGGTCGGAGAAGAAAAATTGTCCCCTCTCCAAACCCCGCTAGTCGGTTTCACTGGCAACCGGGTGACCTCCATAGGCTCCATCGATCTCCCCATCACCATCGGAGAATATCCATGGCAGACCACAAAGCTACTCACCTTTCTCGTCGTCGACTGTCCTTCTGCTTATAACATAATCCTCGGACGCACGGCCCTCAACGCTTTCCAAGCTATTACCTTCACATACCATCTAGCCATGAAATTCCCGACCGATCTCGGGGTCAGCACAATGCGGGGCGAGCAGACGATGGCCAGGGAATGCTACGTCGCCTCACTAAAAGAAGTCAAGATGAAGGAGACTATGATCATCGAAGGTCTCGACGTCAGAGACGAGGAAGAGTTAGTCAGAGGGGAACTAGTGGAAGAATTTGTCGAGGTACCCATCGATCATACTAACTCAGCTAGAACAGCCAAGATTGGCAGTCAACTATCTTCTTAGGCCAAGGCCAATCTCACAGCTCTCTTAGTCGAGCACAATGATGTCTTTGCCTAGACCCACTCAAACATGCCAGGTATTGATCCCTCCTTCATCACTCATCGCCTCAGTATTGAGCCCTACTACTGACCTTTCCGGCAGAAGCAGCGTATTTTTCACCCAGAACACAATACCCTCATCGCCTCTGAGGTGGATAAACTATTGAAGGCGTAGTTCATTAAGAACGTGGACTACCCCAGGTGGTTGTCCAATGTAGTCTTGGTCCGCAAACACAATGGTAAATGGCGCCTCTGCGTCGATTACTCCGATTTCAACCGGGCCTGCCCAAAAGATAGTTACCCTCTCTCCCGGATAGATCTGCTGGTCGATGCAACTGCCAAACATCAGATGCTTAGCTTCATAGATGCCTTCTCTGGCTACAATCAAATCTTGATGCACTCGGCCGACCAGGAACACACCTCCTTCATCACAGATAGAGGGACTTATCACTATCGTGTTATGCCGTTCGGCTTGAAAAATGCCGGTGCAACTTACCAACGCCTGGTTAATGCCGTCTTTTAACACTAGATAGGTCGGAACATGAAAGTCTACGTCGACGACATGCTAGTCAAGAGTAAACTCTCCTCCGATCACTTAACAGACCTACGAGAGACTTTCAAAACCTTACGCAAATATCAGATGAAACTGAATCCAGAGAAGTGCGCCTTCGGCGTAGGATCTGGGAAGTTCTTGGGCTTTATGGTCAGCCAACGCGGCATCGAGGCTAACCCTGAAAAGATCAAGGCCCTGATAGAAACGCGGTCTCCCAACACAGTCAAGGGGGTTTAACGGCTCACGGGCAGAGTTGCCGCCCTCAACCGCTTCATTTCATGGGTAACCGACAAGTGTCTTCCATTTTTCAAAGTCCTTCGACAGGCTTTCGAATGGAGCATCGAATCCGAGGAGGCTTTTCAACAACTGAAGCAGTATCTGGCCAATCCTCCCTCTCTCTCAAGCGCTGCCAGGCGAAACCCTCTTCCTCTACTAGTCGTGTTAAACACCACGGTCAATGCTGCCCTTATCAGGGAAGACGCCTCAGTACAACGTCCAATTTACTACATTGTGCCTGTTTGGTAAAACTTTTTTTCAACTTAAATCAGCTTTTAGCTTAAATTAAGCTATATTGGCTCCGTTTGTTGAGCTGTGGAAAAGTGATTAAATTATAACTTAACATATTATGGCTTATAGCTGTGAAACAAGCTATTAACTGTTTGGTGCAGCTGTGGGATTATGGATTTAAGCAGCAGAGTAGTGTTTGGTTAATAAGCTATAAAAAGTTTTTTACTGTATAATTGTCCTTTCTATCCTTATATGATATAAAAATGATTATTTTGTCATTTTTTTTCAGTTTTAATTTTCATTAATAAAAGTTAATATAATTAGTATTAATTAGTATCAATTAATATAAAAATGATACATTTGCTAAAAATGAATGGAAGTATTATTGTCACAATTATTTTCCATTATAAATTAATTAGTATTAATTAATTGCTTAATTAGTATCAATTAATACTAAAATTATTAATTAGTATCAATTAATGGCTTAATTAATCTCAATTAATACTAAAATTATTAATTAGTATAAATTAATATTAATATTTAATTTTTATTAGTATCAATTAATATTAATAATCAACAATTGTTATTAATTAGTATCAATTAATAATCAATTTATTACAAAAGTATACAATATTAATTTATTAATAATTAATACCAATTAATATTGATTTTTTTCTTTTTCTTCGGAAATATACAATTTTTTATTTTTTAATTAATACCAATTAATTTTTCAATTAATATTGATTTTTTTCTTTTTCTTTAGAAATATACAATTTTTTATTTTTTAATTAATATTAATATTAATATTTGAGTATTGACGAGGGCATTTAAGTAATTTTAGCCCCCTACACCAGCTGCACGCTTAAGTCAAAAATTTAAGCACCCCTGACCAGCTTTTGAGATAAGCTGAGAAATAACTTGATTTAAGCTATAAGCTGGTTAACTTGAGCTGCACCAAACACAATATTTTAACTTAAATTAAACTAAAAGCTGAAATAAGCAGCTTATAAGCTCTACCAAACAGGCCTATTGGTGTGTTTGGTACAACTTATAAGGCATAGATTATAACTTAATTTAAGTCATTTTCGGCTTAAATGTGAAAGTTGCTCCAAGGGTGCTTAGAAATTGAGCTTAAGTGCGGAGCTGATTCTGGAGGGGCAAAATGACTTAAATGCCCCTCCAAAACTTAAGAAATAACGAAAATGCCACTATATAAACATAGTTCTTTATCTCACACCTAACACTTCTCTTCTCTTCTCCTCTCAAAACGGCGCTCTCCTCTTCTCCTCTCTTCTCACCGAATGACAAAACTGCTCCATACATCGAAGATCGCCGGCGATTGTCCCTGTTTTCCGTTGATCTCCACCAAAAAGTAAGATTTGAAACCCTAAACCCTATGTTTTGTTATATATAGATATATATATTAGATATACACATCGATTTAGGCTTTTTTTGATTTTTCGTTGCTCTGTGTTCAAATCCATTAAGATTTGTGTTTGTTTTTGGTTTCTGGTTGCTCTCTCTCTCTCTCTCTCTCATTGATTTTGGTTTCTGGTTCATGTAGGCTTAGGATTTATGGGTTGATGAAGAGAAGTGGGTGGGAGGCCTTAACAGATTTAAAACGATTTTTTTTTAATAAATAAATTTTAGAATTTGATCGTAATTCTTAGTTTAGATCTTTTTATTTTTAAGTTTTAACTTCTTCAATGATATTTCTTTGATGTGCACCTATAAAGAAAGGGTAATTTTTTGATGTGCATTTGGTTTTGTGGCCTTAAATCCTCTGCTATGTCATATTCAGAGATCCTGCAAAATTTTTTTTTTTTTTTTGAGGACGATCCTGCATTTTTGTGCTCATTATAGTTGTGCCTTTTGACTTTGAGAGAGAGAGTCATGGTTTTGGAGTACTAGACTAAAAAGCAACATTATGTTGCAGAAGTTATGGTCACTGATTCTGTGAATGTTTGTTGGAACTATAATCATTGTTCGACTCACTAATTTCTGGCTGATTATGTTTCTTTTCTTTTTTGAAGATTCAGTTTTACCTGTCCTAATGGATTTCATGTTTTTAAAACTGTTTTTGGTCCTTTTTTATTGCTTCATTGGTTTTTCATTGTTGGACATTAAAATTTAGTAGTTGTAATAGAATATATATTTGTGAAGCTTATACTCTTTTGGTTTAATAAGTTGATTCATCAGTTTGAAATCTGAGTTTAAGCATGAGAAACTGTTGTTGAAACATGGAGAAAAGTTTGTGCCCATTTATTTGTTATCCTTTGCAAAAGGCAGATTGAAACAATGAGAAACTGTTGAATGGACATACAAGGATTTACTTAGGGGCTTGGAAGAGTTTGTGCCAAACATCCTTTATCTTTGGCATTTTTACCCTGTCAAAAAAACAGAACGGAAGTTCAAAATATGGGCTTGAAAGGCATTGGATTATCTCAAACTTCTTAGTGCTTAGGTGTGAATGCCTTTATTAATTTTACCTTTCTCATTAAGAAATGCCTTTATCTTTTCATAAATGTTTGAAAATCTTGTCTGGATTATCTCAAACTTGTTTGGTTTCTTAGAATTGGAAACATTTTGGCTTTTGATGGAAACAAATGGAAGTTTTTTCCATGACATTCAGACTACCCGATGTCGATCCTCATCCGTGGGGGTGCTGGAAGGGAGGGTACTACTTGATAGATCTAACCTTTGAATTATTTGTGGGTAGGGGCTGCCCAGACCTGAACATGCATTCTCATGCTTGACAGTATGAACTTCTAACACTGCCAAGCAATGTCCATGACAAAAAGTTTTCATTGTTTGCAATTCATTAACTGACTTTACAAACATATTTGAGTCCATCAACAAGGTTCTAACGATGGCTTATTAAGGGCCTGACTGCCTATATATTTTATTATGATTAGTGAACCTCAATAAATTTTAGTTTGTGAAGGCAAGGAAAGGCTACCATGCATTAGTTTGGGAGAGCTTAAGTTTGAGGATAATTTTAATAATTTTTTGCTTTTTCAGGGATGGACATGAACAACCCAGTGGGATGGAAGTTGATGATGATGGTACTCTCAACCGTGCCGCCAATGCAGAAGCTCAAGCAACTAGCATTAGCAGTGAAAAGCAAGTAGGCACTATTGATGCAAATAATTTGTAGCATCAGCAACTGCATGATGAGCTGGAGGATCAATTGTCAGATTTTGGGGATGATGTGACTCCTTGTTACATCCCAAAATGGTGCTATATTAAGAAGGAAGCTAGGATGGTAATTGATCTTGAGAATGTGAAAGATTGCAGCATGGGGTTATTTTATTTCATTGTGTTCCCATTTTAGTTTTTTGGCTTGGATGTGATCAAATATGATGTAGTGTGCATGCATAATAGAATATATTCAAGTGCCTGTGATTGGCTTTGTAGAGAGAAGTGCTACATTGTGTTATTCACTCTGGCCCTTAGTCAATCAGATTGAGTCATCTTAAAGATTAAAGATTATTTGAACATTGCATAATGAAGAGTATGACTCATTGGATTCTTTTGCTAAATCCTTGCCTAATTATATTAATTTAATTTGATATGGAAATTTTTTCTGAATGTCACAATCACAATTTGCTAAACTAAATCTTTGACTATTCTACTGTGTGGCTAAACTAAATCACAATTTGCTAAACTATGGCTTTCAGCAGAAAACAAACCAAGTTTAGTTCCTTTTTTTTTTTTGGCTCGATTACATAGTAGAATAATCAGGTATTGGAATTACAGAGAGTAATGGCTAAATTGTATTATCTGAATAGCAATTTTTAAATTAATTCAATTGAATCGACTGAGAATGATTAACTATAAATTGAGATCACAAAAAACCTAAATTAATTTTGCTATTTGAGAAAAGTGTTATGATTTTGAACTGCCACTTACTGTGTAATTGAGACTTGTCGTACTAACTTTTAAAAATTATTAGTTTAGATAATGAAATGTACCAAATTAGGTACTAATTAATCAACTTTCATTAATGAAATAACTTTTTCAAAATTTAACGAGAAGAAAATGACAAAATTACAAATTTTTTGTTCATAACGGCAAAAATGACAATTACACAGCAAAAAGCTATTTTACAGGTTATTTACCAAACACTACTCTGCTGCTTAAATCTATAATCTCACAGCTACACCAAACAGCTTACCAGCTTATGCTCACATCTATAAGCTATAATCTGTTAAGCTACAATTTATAATCACTTTCCCACAATTCTACCAAACGGGGCCATTAGCCGCGCCCTCAGGGGGGCAAAACAGAACTACCCTCAACTGGAAAAAAATGGCCCTCGCCTTGGTCATCACCTCCAGACGCCTTCGACCCTATTTCCAAGCTTATTCCATAGTGGTTCTCACTGACTAACCTTTGAGAAAGGTCATGCAATAACCAGAGTCGTTAGACAGACTTATGCAATGGTCCGTCGAACTAAGTCAATTTGAAATCTCTTACCGACCTCGAACAGCGATCAACGGTCAGGCTGTCGCTGATTTTATTTTGGAATTCACCAATCTCCCTCCAAATGTGCCTCTTCCACCAACACATTTCACCACTGATGCAGAAGACCCTCACTCCTGGACCCTCAGTGTTGATGGTTCATCTCGTAAAAAGGGTAGTTGGGCCAGTCTAATCCTCACCACCCTAGAGGGTGAGTACTTCAAGTGTGCCATTTGCTTCCTGTTCGACGCAAGCAATAATGAGGCCGAATATGAGGGCTTGATAGCGGGTCTTCGATTAGCCAAAGACATTGGTGTAGACCATATCCGAGTATTTAGTGATTTCCAATTGATTGTCGGACAGATTGCTGAGGAGTTCGACGTAAAGGACGAGATGATGCGAGCATACAGGGACATTGCCCTTCCCCTTGTCCGCTTCTTCAACATTTTCCAGATCAGACACATTCCTAGGTCAGAAAACTCCAAGGCGAACGAAATGGCTCAATTAGCCTCAGCCGACCAGTCAGACTTCAGCCATGGCGTCCGCATTGAATATTTGACCCATCTGGTTACTTCACCAAACCCACAGGAGGTTCACTTCCTCAAGAACGAACCTATCCCATGGGCTAAAGACATCCTTCTGTTTTTGACACGAGGGGAGTTGCCAGACGATAAATAATAGGCCGCTAAAGTTAGAGCCCGGTCGTCCAATTACATCCTCATCAGCGGCCTACTGTACAAACGAGGATTCTCACGTCCATACCTCAGGTGTCTCAGTCCTGCTCAAGCAACCTATGCGAAGAGAAAAGTCCACGAGGGCATCTGTGGTAATCATTCAGGTGCAAGGTCTCTGGCCTATAAAATCCTCTGCACCGGCTACTTCTGACCTACTCTCAACCAAGATGCCACCGAATTTGTGCTTAAGTGTGATAAATGCCAGCGCTTTGCCAACATCCTCCATGTTCCACCAACAGAACTGATTACGCTCAGTAGTCCCTACCCCTTCGCCAAGTGGGACATCGACTTAGTCGGTCCCTTGCCCACTGGTAGAGGCCAAACCAAATTCATCATGGTTGCCATTGACTACTTCACCAAATGGGTGGAAACAGAACCCCTTGCTACAATCACTGAGCGAAACACCACCAGTTCATCTGGCAGTCGATCGTGTGCCGATTTGGAATCCCCTAAGCCATCGTTTCGGACAACGACAAGCAATTCGATAATGCCAAGTTCAGAAATTCTGTGCAGAGCTCCACATTAGGCCATGTTTCTCCTCCCTAGGTCATCACCAAGCTAATGGGCAAGTCGAAGTCACCAATTGCTTCCTCTGAAGATTATCAAGACTAAGTTAGAAGCCGCTAAAAGACTCTGGGCTAAGGAATTACCGAACATGCTCTGGGCTTATTCGGCGACCGCTCGAACCCTTACTAGGGAGACCCCTTTTCGCCTAACATACGGTGCTGAGGCAGTCATCTAGTGGAAATCGGCCTGCCGACCCCTCGGGTTTTACACCCGAATCCAGAACTAAACGAAGAGTTGCGTCGGGCTGACTTGGACCTGATTGAAGAGCTCCGAGAGACAACTGCTGTCAGACGGGTGTCATATCAGCAGAAAATGAGAACACATTATAACTGCAAAGTTCGACCTCGAGAGTTTGCAATGGGGGACCTAGTCTTGGCGAAGCAACCCTTGTCACTAAAAATCCGACCGAGAGCAAGCTAGCAGCTAAATGGGAAAGGACCTTATGTTGTTAAGACCAGACCTCACCCGGGCACTGACCATCTCCAAGATATGGAAGGGAGAAACCTCCCCCATCCATGGAATGCCGAGCACTTGAAGCATTACTTCCAGTGAAATGGTGTCTCCTGTTTTTGTATTGTTCAATTGTTGTATGTCGTCTTTGCCGATCTGCACACTTGTTCATTTTCGCCTTTTCCATACATGGTGTAAACTTGTGATCAACAGGCTGTGCCTTAAATGACAACAATTTGACATCTCCATTATCTGTGTTGCATTTCAATAACAACTTTTTGACCAAGTCTCGGCCAGACTGACCACGAAGAGCTCAGCCAGACTGAGTTAACTAAAGCCTCAGCCAGACTGAGCACGAAGAGCTCAGCCAGACTGAGCATGAAGAACTCAGACAGACTGAGTTAACTAAAGTCTCAGCACAAAGAGCTCAGCCAGACTGAGTTAACTAAAGCCTCAGCCCGACTGAGCCCTTCAAGTCTCAGCTAGACTGAGCACAAAGAACTCAGCCAGTCTGAGTCAAAACTAGTCTCATCCAGACAAAGCATGCAGTTACAATCAGTCGCTGCTAGACTTAGTTAAAATCCCAGTTCATGATCATCCATTTTTACTATTCATACAAGTCAACCTGCTTGCCCATTTTTACCATTTTTACAAGATAGGTTACTTATCAAATTTCATATTCCAATTCTACTCAGCCATTTTTACGATTTAAACTTTACAAATCAAAGCAATAACAACAACAACAACAATAACAAAACTCGTCGTTTTATTAACAAACTTGCACTTTTATACAATTCATTACAAAAATTACCTCTACTTCAAAAAAAAAACAAAAACAAAAACAAACAAAAACAAAAAAATAACAACCAACAACAACAAAAAAAAATTTCTACATTTTTTTTACAGAAATTACATTTCAGCAGGAAAAGGCCCAGCTCTTAATCTCCCTCGCTGGACGCGAGATCTTCCTCTTCAATCCCCTCATCCAAGGGGGTCTGGGTAACGTCGTCTTCTCCTACTTTCACAAGACTGAAGTCCACGTCTGGGAACAGCTCTTGCGTCTTATACTTGAAGCTCATTCAGCCGATGTCCCAGTATTGGCTAATCTTGTGCTTGTAGAAGTCTGACCGCTGAAAGTTTTGGATCACTTCTTCTTCGCTCCCACCTTCAGCGGCCACTCCTGATGACCCAGCACCCCCTTCCCCTCATTCGCCAAGCTCTTGGTGACCACGGCGTCAATGGCCATCTGGAATTCGGTGGACCCCTTAAATTGCTCCACAGCCGCCACACATAAGTCGGGGTACGCCACCCTATCAGATGCCAATTTGGCCCTCTCTTCTGCCAATGACTTCTCCAAGCCTGCAATTCACCCCTTCGCTTCTTCCTTGTGTTTAATCGCTTGGTCACGCAGATCTTCGTTGTTGGCCAGGGCTTCCTCCAACCTTTCCTTGGCGGTGGTGCAGGCTTCCTAGACTTCGCCTACCTTCCTCTGCTCGCCCGCCAACTCAAACTCTAGCGATACCGCCTTATGACACACCACTTCCAACTCTAATTTGGTCACGGTGAGCTCGACGGCAGCACGATATGCCAAGTAGCTCTACACCACCACCAGTACCTCCATCTTTTTTGCCTTCTGAGCATACTCCAGCCCCTTAGCACACGCACTCTGCGCGGCTTTCCTCTAGCCCACTATCTCAACCCTTTGGTTTTGCAGCTGCGCTTTCACCCTTTCCAGATGGGCTTTTAGCAGCTCTGCCTCGACCTTCGCGCACGCTGCCTTATTCAGCAGGGCAGCCGCTAGGGTCGTCGCCTCCACTTGCGCCGTACAGAACCCTCTTAGGAGGTCGACCTCTGTAAATCACGCCATCGACCGCAAGGCCGTATCCTCTACTACCCCAACGAGACGGTGAGCTGCAACCCTGGCATCCCCCCCTTCTTCTGCCGATCGACCAGCCACTGCGTGCACATGGTACATGGCGGTCTTCAATGCGGCACCCATCTCTGGTTTGCTCACTCCACCTTTCCCTTCTCTAGGACTTGGGCCACTTCTGACCCAGACCCCTTCTTCAGTGATTGCGGCCCCAATCTCTCACCCACTGCCATTTCCTCTGGCTCCACCGCACCCAACCCCACTTGGACATTTGGGCCCATCACTTCTTCCCCCCCCACTCTTGTCTCTCCATCTCTATTTCTGGGGCTCCTTCCGCTCTCCTCTCCTTCGTCTTTTTCAAAACCGGGCCACCCTCACTCTCTCCTGCAACCGCCCTCTTTTTTTTCTTCTTCAATATTGCCTCTACCTCCTGTTTTCTCCTCACCTTCATGGATCCACTGGGACGGCAGCGAGGCGAAGTCAGTTAGATCTTTACCTCTCAATGGCTTGGGATGTGGTCGGACTCGCTCTCTCATCACTAGCTTAGGCGCAGGCCCTAACTGCGATTCCTTATACTTGTCCGCCTTGGCAAAGGTTTTTTGCTTCTCCGCCTCCTCTGCCTTTCTCCTTGCCTCAAACTTCTCCAATGTAGGATCCTCCTCAGTTGGCTACGGCCCCAGACTCAAGGCGAACAAGGTTGAAGGTCGGATAAGGTCATCCTACTTCACACTCTCCTTCTCCCTCCACTCCTTCACCTGCTTCACCCTATTCTCGGCCTCCGCCTCCAGCCTTGGCTCCACCGACTTCACGGGGACTTTCCACGTTGTGCGCACCCCCCTCCCACCATTTGCTGATACATAGAACCACCTCAGTCTCCACCCCTTTACCGATGATGGTAAGCCCGCCACTAGTCCTTTGTCCGCCACCGCCTAAAAGGTCACCCACATCTCTTGTTGACCGGAGGCGTTGTAGCAAGAAAAAAATTCCTCCACTGTCATCGCTGCCCTCCCGGTCGCCTGTGGCCATGTGATCGCGCAGGCCATTAGTATTTTCCATGCATTGGGCATCAGTTGCCCTGGCGCCACCTCCAATCGGTTCAATATGTCCACCACTATTTGGGGGATTGGCAGCCTCAGTCCCCCCCGCAATACTTCCTCGTACAGCGTAAATTCCGTCGGACGTGCATCCGACGCCCTCTCCTTAGACGTGGGCAACTTTAGCTCTATCTCTGCCGGAATCTGGTACTTCTTTCGTACCTCCTCCAACTCCTCCGCCGTAAACGTTGACTTGTCAACCTTGGTGTGCTAGTGGTCCGGTTCCACTTGGCTAATCGGTCTTGCGGCTATGATCATGGTAGATGGACGAGGTCGCCTGCTTGCTCCGCCCCTCTATCCTCTCGCCTCTCGGTCCTATATTGCTTCGCCAATTCCACTGTGTCGTTTTCACCCAATGCCTCTAGCCTCATGGCTAGTGCGTCGTCTCGAGCCATCTCTTCTACGTTTCTATATATTGCTTCGGACGTTGGCGCAAGGAAGTTCGCAAAGTGTTAGAGAGGCGTGTCACACGAAACAAATGAGCTCAACTTTGGGATGTGTTGGTTTTTCGCAAGAGGTACGTTAAAATGAATAACTCCAAATGCCTACAGTTTGCCTATTTCCAAGGATCGAGATTAATTTGCCAATTTAAAAATTTGAAAGTTTATGCCCCCGCTTTTTCCACGTCCTATTCTAGCCCTAACCCTTCGCTTCCTACTAACACATCACCTCTCTCACCACTGGATCATGCCAAGTTTACCACTATGATTCACAATCCTTTTCCCTTTCCCTGTCTATTCCGCTTCACCTCATCACGTGCCCCGTCGCACCTCGAGCCCCACGTCGCCACCACCTCTCGATTGGCCTCCCCTTCAGCGGTCGGCCCTACTCTCGATCGGTCTTCTCGATCGGCCTTCCCTCCAGTGGTCGGCCCTACTCTCAATCGGTCTTCTCGATCGGCCTTCCCTCCAGTGGTCGGCCCTACTCTCGGTCGGTATTCTCGATCGGCCTCCCTTTCAGTGGTCTGCCCTCCTCTCGGTCAGTCTTCTCGATTGGCTTCCCTTCAGCGGTCGGCCTACTCTCGGTCGATCTTCTCGATCGGCCTCCCCTTCAGCGGTCAGCCCTTTTCTCGGTTGGTCTTCTCGATCGGCTCTTATTTCGCGGTTGGCCCACTTCTCGACCGGTCTTCTCACTTGGCCCCACATACTCCCCGTCTTCATTCTTATTCCCTTCGTTGGACTAAAACTGCACTTGGAAATGGGAGACTACTGACATCGGTAGGCCCGCAGAAGCTTTTGGCCCACCATTAGAGCCAATTCACGTTTCAAGCACTAAAGCCAACACCATTAAAAACCAATTGCACCAAGAACCAATGGCATATAAACACTTGTCAAAGAAGAAACTAGCCATGTAAGTAGACAAAGATCCTGCAGAGTTATTGCACTACACATCAGCCATTAATGAAGCCCCTGCAGCATTGAATGCGATAACCCCTTCACATCGGAACGGGCAATCTCAGCATGAACAAGGCAAGCTAGAGCATAGACTTTTAGCCAACATGACAGATCGGAGTGGACAATGAAATGATAAACAAAGGATATAAGGAGGCTTCCAAGACACACAAAAGGTTAAGTTCTCTATTCTTATTCTCTCGCTATACCATCTATCTCTTCTTCTAACTTGATCGTTGGAGGGTCCGCTGAGGGACTCCCGTTCCCCGTTGGACATTTTTGCAGGTGGCCCCTGAGCTTAGTGACCGTGGAACGGTGCACGGATCGTGGGCCAATCCGACCCACCCTCCACGGATTAGCAATATCATCAATTTCTATAGCCATCAATTCTAAATTATAAAACAAAATTAGAATTAGAATTTTATACTACACAAAAAATTAAACCACAAACACATAATTTAATTCTGTAAAAAATAAAAGAAACAAGAATTGTAAAAATTAATTTGAAAATAAAAAATTTATTTAAACAAATTAATTCCACATTCAAAAATTAAAATACTGAAAACAAAATTTTAATTAATGAAAACTCAGAAATTATTTCTGAAAACCAAAATTAATTTCTGACCGATTTCACAAATAAATATTCTGAATTGTTAATGACTACCAGTATATTACTACTAGCTGTCAAAGAAAATAAACAGTATATTACTATTATTTTTCAAACAGTATATTACTACTATTTATTTTTCCAATTAGAATATTATTTTGTAAAACCACAGAAAATAATTTCTGTAAGAAGAAAAAAGAGAAAAGGAAACAAACGAAAAATTCGGTATAAACAGAATAAGTCGAATCTGTCTTACGATTGTTGGAACAATCTTCTATGTAAAATAAATAAGTTGAAACCAAACCAAACAAATAAAATAAATTACTTACAGAATTTATTTACTGAATCGAATAAATATTTAAAAGATCAAGTCGAATGTGTGTGATTAAGGCCGAAATGTACATCATTGAGGCCGTTAATTAGAATCTCTTAACTTTACTTGCTGGTCAAACTGTATATTTTATGTGTGTTGAATGTCAATCAGGTTGTAAATCGTCGGAGCATAAAATGGGCAAAAAGACAGAATTTGGACAGAGTTGACTTTCTCGCACGTGCGTTGACTTTTCCGCACGTGCGTTGACTTTTCCGCACGTGCGTTGACTTTTTCTGGGAAAGTCAAACCGACGTTTTAAACCTGTTTGGAAGTGAGTAGAAGTATAAAAAGGTAAGGAAAATGCTTTTCTAGGGTTCTGAAATTGTTTTGACCTAAAGGGAGAGGCTAGGGTTTGGAAGGGAAGAAACAAAAAGCTTCAAGGATGTCTCCCATGGTGGTTTCTTCTCTATCTACCTTCTTCCACTCCTCCATGAGTGTTAGTCTTCTTTTCTAGGGTTTTGATGAAACCCTAGCCATGTAATTATTTTGTTTTTTTTTTTTATTTTAATTATGTAAAGGTTTGAACATTTGTATGGTGATTTAGAAGTTTCTTTTATATATTTTTCATTATCTCTTGAATATTTGACTTTCTGTGATTGTTGAATGTTATCCATACATGTGTTTTCTATTCCTTCACATTCAAGGTATGAGACGAACTATACTACAGGAACGAGTCGTATCACTACCTTAGTTTAGAGTGAACGATTCGTATTACTTGAGATGGTTCGTGCTTGTACATTGAATGTGATGATCTTCTTGTCAAATGCTTCGAGCTTGTAGTTGCGAAACATTAATCCGTTCAAACCATAGCATAATTGATTTCAATTGGAAACCTTAATAATGTGGTTAGTGGTAAATTCTCTACCCTAGGATTTTTTCCCAATTCAGTAAACCCAATTTCAATTATTATTGATAATTTAATTCCTTAGTTTAATTTATTTGTTATTAAATTAGGTTATGAACAATCAATCTTTTTATCAAAATTAATTTAGGAATTTAACAATTAAATTAGTTTAATTTCACAATTGTCCCTGTGGATCGATACCTGGACTTGCCATTATTCTGATAGAATTTGGTATAGTTTAGTATTTAATTTTGGTGTGTTCAATGACCCATCAAATTTTGGCGCCGTTGCCGGGGACTTCTGGCGAAATTAGTTAATTTAAAGTTACATTCTTATTTTAATTTTTAGTTTAGGATTTTATGCTTTTGGTATTGCTAAGTGTGCAGAGCGTTTGAAATTGGAGCTATCATTGAAGTGCAAGCGGAGCACTGAGCTTTAAAAATAAAAAAAACCCGCAGCACTAAAGTGAGTACACAGAAGCAAACACTCACAAGCAAAGCACCAAAGTGCTAAAACGAAAGTCAAAGCTCAATTGGGGGTTGGAGACAACGTCTACACGTCAAGCACCCGCAAGACGAGTAAAGCGTTTTCGTTAAACCACTGTGAGTATTTCTCTTTTAGCATTCTGCTTTCGTAACTTAGTGCACAGAGTCGAACTTATTGTGTGTGTGTGGGTAGTGTATGCACGGGCGTCGTTCTTGTCGCCCTGAATTGTGGAGTTTGGACCTTGAACTAGAAAGGACCCTTAGGAGACTTAGGGCCTCTGCCCGTGTTCCTAGACTTGAATATTCATATTCATACAGTGAGCCATTAGAGATGGCGGATCCTAATGTCCCGAATGTGCCCAACTGGACACTTAAGGATTATTTTACACCCACCGCATATACATCACCATCATGCATCCAATTACCCAACACTACTGCTGCTCATTATGAGATTAAGTCCAGCACCATACAAATGCTCCCATCATTCCATGGACTAACTCATGATGACCCTTATAAGCATTTGAATGAATTTTTGGAAATTTGCTCGACAGTAAGGATCTAGAATTTCACAAATGAGGCCTTAATGTTGCGATTGTTTCCATTCTCGTTAAAGGATAAAGCCAAACACTGGCTAAATTCTTTACCTGCTAATTCAATCACAACTTGGGACCAATTACAGCAACGGTTCTTAGAGAAGTACTTTCCCATAGGTAAAACCAACCAACTTAGGCGAGCCATCACAAACTTTGCTCAAATGGATGGCGAGCAATTCCATGAGACGTGGGAAAGACTTCGAGACCTTCTCCAACAGTGTCCCCACCACCAAGTTCCTGATTGGCAACTTGTTCAAACATTCTATTATGGCTTAACTGAGCCGCACCGCCAAATGGTGGATTCGTCCTGTGGTGGGACAGTTATGTCTAAAAATGATGCCAAGGCATGGCAATTGTTTGAGAACCTAAGTGATAATTCCCTTCACCATGCCTCCGCAGCCGACAAGTCCGGCAACCAATAGTTGAAGAGCCCGAAAAGAGGGGGATTTATGAGGTCGGACAAAACTTAGAGTTAGCCCAACAAGTAGAGGCACTATCCCGCAAAATAGACCACTTATTAGCTACGGGACATGCCCCTACCCAGCAAGATCATCCTCAATTCCGTGAGGCGTGTGTTATATGTGTGAGCCCTGCTCATGACTTGAGTGAGTGCCCTTCGGCATTACAATTTTCAGAGTTAGTCCAAGAGCATGTGAATGTGGCTCAAGGATTCTCCAACCCGGGTAATGACCCATACTCCAACACATATAATCCGGGATGGAGAAATCACCCTAATTTCTCATGGAGACACCCTTCACAAGGCACTTCTTACAATCCTCCACCACCAAGGCAGAATTTCAATAATTTTGCCAACCAATCATCCTACCGACCACCGTAACCTTATCGACCCCCACAACCTTACCGGCAACCACAACCCTTGCCTGTTCCTCTGGGTAACTTGCCTTTGAGACTCAGGTGTTGGAAGTTCTCTCAGAACTTAAGGTGTTAGCACCGATAGTTCACTCCCACACTCACTCTATTGCCAAGATAGAGACCCAATTGGGTCAAATGGCTAACAACATGAATCGAGAGAGGAGGGAAAATTACCAAGTCAAACTGTGGCCAACCCTAAGGGACAATACGGGCAGAGAGTTCGGGTGGGAATGGTAAGCAACATGAGCAAGTGCAGGCGGTGGTTGCTTTGAGAAGTGGTAGGGAATTAGAGCCTCAATCAGTTGCGCCAGATGCAACTAGAGTTAAGAAGGGTGACCACGGAGGTGCACCTAATGAGATCAAGGGTGAGGGGAAAAACTTAAGAGGGATGACTTAGTCCCTAGCACTCCATATGTGCCTAAGGCACCAATGCCTTGATACACCGTCCCCTTTTAATAAGAAGGCGGCATCTATGGAGGCAATGATAGAGGTCTTTAAACAGGTAAAAATCAACCTCCCCCTGTTGGAGGCAATTAAGCAAGTACGATCATATGCCAAATTTCTGAAGGACCTTTGTACGCAAAAACGTAAATCTAGGACACATGTGTCCCAAAAGGTCCTACTCACGGAGCAAGTAAGCTCCATCTTGTTAAATGACACACCTCCTAAGCTTAAGGACCCGGGTGCCCCAACCATTGCATGCATTATAGGGGACCATTTCATTAATAGGGCCTTATTAGATTTAGGGGCTAGTATCAATTTATTGCCGTACTCTGTGTACGAGGAATTTGGGCTTGGCGAGTTGAAGCCCATTACTGTCACTCTTCAATTGGCTGACTAGTCCCTCAGAGTGCCACATGGCATGATTGAGGATGTGCTAGTTAAGGTTGATAGGTTCTACTTCCCTGTTGACTTTTTGGTGTTAGATATAGAACCGGTAGCCAGTTCTAAGAAACAAATCCCGGTGATCTTAGGTCGACCTTTCTTGGCTACGGCCAATTCATGCATCAATTGTCGAACCGGGGTTATGGAAGTTTCATTTGGCAACATGCAAGTGAAACTTAATGTTTTCCAAACATCCCAACAACCTCATGAGAGAGAGGAGTGCTTATTAGTGGATGTTGTGGATGAGATTGTAGAGGAGGCTTTGCCTTCCATTCTTGTAGAGGACCCTTTAGAGGCTTGTCTAACTCATTTTGGGTTTGAAAATTTTGATATTGATGGATCAGTTGAGGAGGTGAATGTCTTGCTTAATTCTTCTTCTACACCGAATTTTCCTCCATGGGAAGCCCGATTTGAGTCACTTCTTCCTCTGTCGAGAGAGCATGCCATACCATCTTTGGTCACACCACCTACACTTGAGTTGAAGCCACTGCCGGCCACACTCATTTTGCATGATTCGTTTCTGGACGAACAACTCTTTGAGCTGTCACAAGTGAGCCCTCCTGTAGACACCCCATTTTTGACCGTCCTCAAGACTTGGACGTCATCGTTTGAACACTCGATGATCATCCATGTTCGTGTTCGTCTTGAGTTCTCGGAGGTTTCGGCCGCGCGCCTTGCCTCAAGACCTCTCGACTTGTTTGTTTTGTGTTTGGTTTTGCACCAAACACTTGTTGTTTTGCTTCTAAGGGTGGGAAATAGCTTGTTGGCCATCCCCACACCTCACCGGCCATGGCTTGAGGCCACTGGCCCTGTTTTCTTGCTACCGGCCAAAGGTGTTGGCCGTCGGCATTGTGTTTGGTCGGCCGGCCACTGATTTTGGTCAATCGGCCACCTTTTCTGGCCGAGACCTTTTCTTGGGGAGGTTTGAACCTTTTGAACCTTGGTTTTAGTTTCTTGAGGAAGCTTGAACCTTTTGAACCCTTGGTTTTAGCTTCTTAAGAAGCTTGAACCTTTTGAACGCTTTGTTCTAGCTTCTTGAGGAAGCTTGAACCTTTTGAACCTTTGTTTTAGCTTCTCCAAGAAGCTTGAACCTTTGTTCTAACTTCTCCAAGAAGCTTGAACCTTTTTAGCTTTTCCAAGAAGCTTGAACCCTTTGCTAGCTTTCCAAGAAGCTTGGCCCCTTTGCTCCAAGCTTCTAAGAAGCTTGACCTTTCTTAGCTTCTTGAGGAAGCTTGACCCCTTTGCTCTAGCTTCCTCAAGAAGCTTGGCCCTTTTGCTCCAAGCTTCTAAGAGAAGCTTGGCCCCTTTGCTCAAGCTTCTAAGAGAAGCTTGCACCTTTGTTCCTCTATAAAAGAAGAGCTCCTCTTCCATTGCAAGGGTTCCAAAAATTTTGCTAAGGCAAAAACCATACATATCTCACTACTTTGAGCTCCAAAGTCCATAGTTCTTGGCCCCTTTGCACACCAACTCTTAGCCTAACACCTCCATCATCAACCTAAGGATCTTGGAAGCCATTTTCAGAGGCTAAGGGACTTGTTTTCTAGACCAAGAAGCTGCTGTCCCCTTTTGGCTACAAGGGTAACACACTTTACCCTCTTTTGGTCTTTATTTTGCTTCATATTTTAGCCTTACTTGTAAGCATTTTCAAGCTTTGTCATAAACTAAAAAAAGTCTTATTTTGAGCTCCGTTTTAAGTTTGTTTAAGATCACTTTTGTGTTTGGGGTTGTTTACCCCCTCTTAGGCCTTGTTTGGCTTCATTTTTGTGTCCCTTTTGTGAGCTTCGGGACCACCTTGTATTGGCCTTCTCACCACTAAAATCCAGAGGGATTTCAGTGGCGGGGATGGTGTTTTGAGGTCCTAATAAGGAGAGGGGTGACCCTCTCCCTTGTTGTCTTGTTTTCTAGCATTTTTGGCCTTCCAAAGGGGCTCCTATTTGCATGTTTCAAAGCCTATTTCGGCCTTTTTTGTGAGTTTTAAGGTCTTGCATAGCTTTGTCCAGAGCCTTTTTGCCATATAAAGTGTCTATTATGCATGTGTAGATAATCTTCCTCAAGGCCTTTCAAAAGGGCCTTTACTTGTATGCTTCCTTGGCTCATTCCAGGGCCTTTTCAGTGAGTTTTAGGGCTGCCACAACCTCTTTCTAGAGGTATTTTTCCATTTTGTATGTCTATCATGTATGTATAGAAACCCTTTGCAAATGCCTTCCAAAGGAGCACTTCATCCTAACATGTATTGACTGAGTTTCAGTGGTTATTCGGCCATATTTTGACATTCATACTTCTTTTTTTGGCTGGTTTGGTGACCTCTCATATGCTTCAATTTAGTGCAAATCATGGTTTACTAGCTTACTTTGCATGCTTTGGTGACCCTTGATTCTAGCACTTTGTGACCATGCCATAAACTGATTTTGTGCGTATTTTGGACTACCCTAGCTCTGTTTTGGGGCCTCATGTCGAATGTTTCTTGCTATGCATGTTGTAGTTCAATACCCTTGCCTACTTAGAGTTTTGGAGCCTATGCATGCCTATGTTGAGGTGTTTCTATGTTTTGGCATCATTGTGCATCATATTTCAGAGCTTATATGTATGCCATATTCCATGTTTTCCACTCTTTAAATGCGTTTGAGAGTTATACATGAATACCTCATTTTTGACCATTACATGAGCTTCATTTTGGTGCATGTAAGCCATCATTTTAGCACATTTGGCCACTGATTTGGGCCTATTTGAGAGCTGCCCATATTGGTTTAAGTCCATCTCTTGCATGTTGTTGCATGCTTGCCTTGCATGTTGTCACATACTTGGCCTATTAACATGTTGTTGCATGTTTAATTGCATCTGGCATGCTTTTGTTAAGTTACTTTGCATGTTTACATATCTTGTCCCTTTACATGTTGTCACATGTTTACCTTGCATGCTTGAATGTCCATGTTGCATCTCGTATGCTTATATGCTTGACTAGGTTGCATTGCATTTGGAATGCTTGTTACCTTAACATGCTCATGTTGCATTAGTCTTGCTTGCATGTTTGCATCCCTTACCTCTTGATCAATCATGATAGGGGTTGGGGCCCTTTATGTGTTTGTGCATTTCATTCCATATTGAATTGCACACTTGACTCTTTAGCCATCATGCATGGAAATGCGTGATTGGTGGCCCGAGAGTCGAGTACCATACTCCCTTGAGTCTTAAACATGATAGGGAGGGTGGTTGTGCATACATTGCTTTAAAAATGCATTGTCATGCTCTGTTTGCCCTCTGCTGCTGTCAAACAGGATTCTGCAGGAAGAGATGGCCGGTCGGCATCTTTAGTGCCGCCAGCTATCCATTGTTGCCAGAGCCTCATAACTGTCGATGACCACTTTTCCATGGCCGGTGACCATTCCTCTTGGCCGTGACCTCCTACAGTTGTTCAGAGAGTGTTCCAGAACCAACCTTAGGACTCATGCAATTTTTAGAGCATAAAGCAGTACAAACAGAGGCAACTGTGGCATGGCGATGGATTTCGAGCAAGAGCCGAGATGCATACATTCATCCCTCTTCTCGAGGCTGTTTTACTGCTTTCAGTAGCTTAATTAATTTGTCAATTAGTTAGGTGTTTTTGTAATTAATTAATTAGCTTGTTAGTTGATTAATTTGTATTATTCATTCGATCCCTCTGAGAGAGGGCAAATTGTGTAATAAGCGTGCGTGTGTGTGATGCATGTCTTCCAACCCCACGTCTTGCTCCCTTTTATTTAACCGCTTACTATGGTTAGTTTTAGGGCACGTTTCAATTAGCATACTTATGATAGCATGTTTGCACACATTCATTCGTATTGCATGCACCGGGCTCGGCGCATCATGCTAACTGCATTGTATTTCAATTCCAATTTGAATACATGTATCAAGTTGCATTTCACATGACATCTTAGAATAGCCGAGCCATTTCTAGTTGCATTTTGCATGGTTGCATTAGCCATCTTAACATAACTAGATCACGTATTTGATTACTAACTAGTTTCTGTTTTGGCTCGCGTAGTACTCAAGTATGTTTATGCTTTAGCATCTTGCATGCGTGTGAGTGTTGCCATGATAGCATGCTTACTATGAGGCTAATTGCTTATGTGATATAACTGCCTGAATGCCTGTGGTGAAGGTTGGTTGCTTAAATTGGACAATTCATTCATCGAAACTCGTGTTTTAGCCTACTTGCGAGTAGCAAACCTCAAACATTTTCCAAACAAACGATATGCGATGCTTTGTTCCAAATTAGGCGTCTAGTCTATACTTGTTTTGCTGTGCGCATCACGTAGTAAAGATTAGCTAATTAATCGGAATAAGAACACATGTGTTTTCAAAACAAGATATCATGTTTAGAAGTGGCCGATCTTTGATCAGGCGAGCGGGGGTCATAGCTGACCTTCCCCAATCGTACCCAGTTCCGAGCCGAGGCAACTTTGGTGATGACGGACACGTGGCCTTAGCAACAAGTCAGGTTTCCTAAATTTTTCCAAAAATAAAATATTTAGGTGGCACTTTGTATCTGGAAAGCAGTCCATGTTTGACACTTCTTTCTAAAAAAATCTGTTTTTCAAAACGATTTGCCGGATTTGGACTCTTTGGTGATTTATCAGTCTTGCACTGCACTTTGCAAGATCAAATTAAGAACCGTGATAATTTGAGTTCGAATTGTAGTGAACCCCAAAAAGAACAAAACAGGATTCCCTCCCGGGACGTTCGGGGACGTCTACACCCCCGTGGTTTGCATATATTGTGAATTACTTGGCCATTGGGCAAATTCCGCAGAATTGGTCTAAGCAAAACAAAGACCGATTCTTTTCACAGTCAGGTATTACTTTTGGGAGGAAATCCGGAATGATGCATATGAGAGTTTGAGAGTTTCAAAGCTCGGACTAAAGAATTCCATGACAAGCACATTAATATGAAATCCTTTGAACTCGACCAAAAAGTGTGGCTTTTAATTCAAAATTGAGACTCTTTCCGGTAAGCTAAGATCAAGATGGATGGCCCTTTGTTGTTAAGGCATTTATTCATAGCGCCGTTGAGGTGCGTGATCCAAAGACTGGCCACACTTTCAAAGTAAATGGCCAAAGATTAAAACCATATATAGAGGGGATTGGGAATGGGGATATGATTGAGTCCATTGCTTTGATGGACCCATTTTACTATGATTGATAGATTGTTTTCTTTTTTCTTCTCTTTTCTTTCCCTTCTATGCTATTTTGTTTTCTTTGTTCTCGTCATGCTTTATTTGCGTCTAGGAGACTTTAAATCCTCTAAAGATGTAATTCCTTTGGTGTTTTCCGTGCCCGAACGGCATCTGATGGTCTGGTATAGCCACCTGACCGTGTTTGTAGTGAGTTCCTAGGAGACCAACTGAGACGGTGGAAACTAGAGTTCGAATGGCAAAGCCTGAACACAAAGGTTTAGGATTTCCGAGACTAGAGTCTGGTTTAAATACCCAGGGGTTGGAGATTGTTTCAAAACTATCTCGCTTGAACTCTGTATGGCAACCCCATAGGTTGAGGTAGCTTTATGCGCCTTGATTCTGGATACCGAATCAACCTAGTCTGTCACCCTGTTGGGAATAGGGAAAGTTACAAACAGTTAGGGAGAAAAGTAGCACCCGTGGTTTTCGCGTGAAGATTATACCTTTAGTGGGCATTCCGTTATGTTTCTTATGTGCTATATTTATTTCGGATGTCAATTGAAGGTAGAAATGGTTAAGTATATTTGGGTTGTACTAGCCCGAAGGCTATAAACTACGCTGAGTTTTATTACCTGGGGGATTCTGAAGTGGCAACTTTATGCCATAACTCTGGTGCCTTTTGTTAGGTGCTGAGAGTTAGTTAAAAAAAAAAAAAAAAAAACATGCTTTCATGTTTATTTTCTATGTTTTAAAAAAAAAAAAAAAAAAAAAGGGGGGTTATACTTGTTCAATTTAAAAAAAAAAATTTGTTGTTATAGATGTTCAATTGTAAACAAATACAAATATATATATATATATTAAAAAAAAAAGGGAGGAATCGCTGCACGTGCAGCCTGGGCCCCGCACGTACGGAAAAGTTGGTGAATTTGTAAACTTGCATACTGCTTAATAAGCAGGTGCGGAGGGCTGAACCGTTGACCAAGCCGCACGTGCGGCTTGGGCCCCGCACGTGCGGGACAACGAAAAAAAAAAAAAAAAAAACGCGAGGATTGAAATCGCCGCACGTGCGGCCTGGGCCCCACATGTGCGGGAAATTTGTGAGATTGAAGTTTGCACCCTGCTTAATCAGCAGGTGCGGGCCAAGTGCGGAAATTTTGTTTTATTTTTATTATTTTTATTTATTTAAGTAAATAAATTTTAAATAAATACATAAATAAATTTTAAAAATAAATAAATCAATATACAATTATTTTATTTATATTTTTTTATATATTAAAAAAACAAAAACAAAAAAACAAAAAAATCGAATTTTATTTATTTATTTATTTATTTATTTTATTCTTAATTTTCTATTTTCTATTTTCGTAAAAAATATATATATATATATAAAACAAAATAAAATAAAAATAATCTGAGAAATAAAGTTTATGATAATAATCCTAATTTAGTTTATTTTATTTCCTCTATTTATTTAATTTAAATTGTTCGTTAGTGATTCTGGTTAGTTTAATTAGTTTTAGATTGTTTTAGTTTTATTTTTTTTTTATTTTTATTTTTAATTTTATTTGTTTAATTAGTGCTGTTATTTTTATTTTTATTTTTTTTTCTATGATGTAATTGTTCATTTAATTATTAAGTAGTTTAGTTTTTATTTTATTTTATTTTATTTCTTCTCTTCTATTATTTAATATATATATATATATATGTTTAGTTTAGGTTATTTTATTCTATACTTTAGTCTCTTTTGTAGTTTAGTTATTTTATAATTTAGTTTAGTTTAGTTTATTTTATAGTTTAGCTAATTTAATTTAATGTCATTTTTATTCATTTATTTAATTAATTTCGTTTTACATACCAAAAAAAAAAAACTAGTGTGAAGTGTGTATATGTTACTCTCTGCCTACCTGGATGTACACCTATAATTCTGGTAATATTCTCTCATTTCTTTTTACTTTTCCATTGAGGACTATGTCATATTCAAGTTGTGGGATGAGGGTTATATTTTCTTTTGTGCATTTCTATTTGGCTCATAATTCATGCTTATACCTATTTCACGTGATTGCATTACTTCACTTGATGTGACTTTTTGCTAGTATGGTGATGATATTTGCATATGTTTATTGGAGAGCATAGTAGACTTGTATGAAAAGGGTTTATTGGGTAGATACTTGCATGCGATGTTTGCACGAGGAGAGTTGTCTGTGTTTGTGGTATTAGTACACTTGTCATGAGTATGCCTTAATTCACATGAACAAACTATCATAGCAGTGATCTTTTTATTATAATCCCTGGTGTACGTCATTGATGATAGTTAGAGTTGCAGAAAAGAATAAATGAGGAGCCAAGATTCTTCAAAAAAAAAAAAAAAAAAACTTGACTTGTTTGGGTTCGTAGCCTTTTTAACTCGAGTTATTAAGCCCGTAAGGGTGTCTCTACACCTAATGCCCTAAAACCGTCTGGTTTGGGAGTCATTGGCCCAAAACTTGTTACATGGGTTGATTAGAAAGCTTAAGGGACTTGGACATTGCACAGTTAAGGAAAATAAGAAGAATCTTGTTCGGATTCGTAGCCTTTTCAACTCAAGTTATTAAACCCGTAGGGGTGTCTTTACACCTAGTGCCCTAAAACCGTCTGATTTGGGAGTCATTGGCTCAATTCTTGTTACATGGGTTGATTAGAAAGTTTAATGGATCAGCACATTGCACAGTCATTTAAAAAAAAAAAAAAAAAAAACAACACAACAACAACAACAACAAAAAAACTTTTGAGAATCTTGGCTGCAACAGGTTAGTTTTTCTGTATATGTTGGGTGTTATTATGAGTTACATTGGGTTATTATAGTGGATAGTTAACTAATATGGTGATTAAGGCTGAAATGTACATCATTGAGGCCGTTAATTAGAATCTCTTAACTTCACTTGCTGGTCAAACCGTATAATTTATGTGTATTGAATGTCAATCAGGTTGTACATCGTCGGAGCATAAAATGGGCAAAAAGACCAAATTTGGACAGCGTTGACTTTTTCTGGAAAAGTCAAACTGATGTTTTAAACCTGTTTGGAAATGAGTAGAAGTATAAAAAGAAAAGAGAAAGGCTTTTCTAGGGTTCTGAAACTGTTTTAACCTAAGGAGGGAGGCTAGGGTTTGAAAAGGAGAAGGAAAGCAAAAGCTTCAAGATGTCTTCCATGGTGGCTTCTTCTCCATCTTCCTCTTTCCACTCCTCCATGAGTGGCTAGTCATCTTTTCTAGGGTTTTGAAGAAACCCTAGCCATGTAATGGGTTTTTCTTTTTGATTTTATATTATGTAAAGGTTTGAACCATTGTATGGTGTTTTAGAAATTCTTTATATATAATTTCCATTATTCTTTTGAATATTTGACTTTCTGTGATTGTTAAATGTTATCCATACAATTGTTTTCTTTTCCTTCACATTCAAGGTATGGGACGAACCATACTACGAGGAACGAGTCGTATCACTACCTTAGTTTAGAGTGAACGGTTCGTATTACTTGAGATGGTTCGTGCTCGTACATTAAATGTGATGATCTTCTTGTTAAATGCTTTGAGCTTGTAGTTGCGAAGCATTAATCCGTTCAAACCATAACATAATTGATTTCAATTGGAAACCCTAATTATGTGGTTAGTGGTGAATTCTCTACCCTAGGATTTTCCCCCAATTCAATAAACCTAGATTTCAATTATTCTTGATAATTCAATTTCTTAGTTTAATTTATTTATTATTAAATTAGGTTATAATCATTCAATCTTTTTATCAAAATTAATTTAGGAATTTAATAATTAAATTAGTTTAATTTCACAAAAGTCCCTGTGGATCGATATCTGGACTTGCCATTATTCTAAAAGAATTTGGTATAGTTTAGTGATTATATTTTGGTGTGTTCAACGACCCATCATATGGAGATTGCACTTTACACCGAGGGTACTCATGACTTGTCTACTAGCATGCACAAATATAGGGAACTTTACTTTTGTATTAACTGAATTGTGGTTTCGACTCAATAGGTTCCTTCATGCTTGTCCACTGTGCCTTTAATGACTCATGATGTCTTAATATCACACTATAGTGGCACATAAGTTGATTGTTAGATGGAGTCGTATGGTCATTTGTTGTTGAGTATACATGAATATGTTAATGTTTGTGGGTATCATTTCTGGAAACCCTCACGAGACTTTATTCATCCACTTGGGGTAACCTTGTGGTTTAAAGGCTTGTTGCATATGCTAAATGTAACCGTTTTCCCACGAAAGAGGAAATAGATAGATTTTGTTTAATTGTATTTTATTTTACTTGCTTGAGGACTAGGAAGTAGTAAGTTGGGGGATGTGATTAAGGCTGAAATGTACATCATTGAGGCCGTTAATTAGAATCTCTTAACTTCACTTGCTGGTCAAACTGTATACTTTATGTGTGTTGAATGTCAATCAGGTTGTACATCGTCGGAGCATAAAATGGGCAAAAGGACAGAATTTGGACAGAGTTGACTTTTCCGCACGTGCGTTGACTTTCTCGCACGTGCGTTGACTTTTTCTGGGAAAGTCAAATCGACGTTTTAAGCCTGGTTGGAAGTGAGTAGAAGTATAAAAAGGCAAGGAAAATGCTTTTCTAGGGTTCTGAAATTGTTTTGACCTAAAGGGAGAGGCTAGGGTTTGGAAGGGAAGAAACAAAAAGCTTCAAGGATGTTTCCCATGGTGGTTTCTTCTCCATCTACCTTCTTCCACTCCTCCATGAGTGGCTAGTCTTCTTTTCTAGGGTTTTGATGAAACCCTAGCCATGTAATTATTTTGTTTTCTTTTTGATTTTTAATTATGTAAAGGTTTGAACATTTGTATGGTGATTTAGAAGTTTCTTTTATATATTTTTCATTATCTCTTCGAATATTTGACTTTCTGTGATTGTTGAATGTTATCCATACGTGTGTTTTCTATTCCTTCACATTCAAGGTATGAGACGAACTATACTACGAGGAACAAGTCGTATCACTACCTTAGTTTAGAGTGAACGATTCGTATTACTTGAGATGGTTCGTGCTTGTACATTGAATGTGATGATCTTCTTGTCAAATGCTTCGAGCTTGTAGTTGCGAAACATTAATCCGTTCAAACCATAGCATAATTGATTTCAATTGGAAACCCTAATTATGTGGTTAGTGGTGAATTCTCTACCCTAGGATTTTTCCTCAATTCAGTAAACCCAATTTCAATTATTATTGATAATTTAATTCCTTAGTTTAATTTATTTGTTATTAAATTAGGTTATGAACAATCAATCTTTTTATCAAAATTAATTTAGGAATTTAACAATTAAATTAGTTTAATTTCACAATTGTCCCTGTGGATCGATACCTGGACTTGCCATTATTCTGATAGAATTTGGTATAGTTTAATATTTAATTTTGGTGTGTTCAACGACCCATCGAATGTGTGACACTCTATCCTTAAGATATATTTGCCCCCTACGATGTTTACGGATAAATGGCGTCTATCTCCTAGGATACAATGATCTTCACAAATTGTAGTAGTACTCCAAACAATTTGTACAGCGAACCAAACCTGTGTTCTATACTCTCAAATATTTCTCTAAAAAACTAGAATGAAGAATAATGCAAAGAGAGCAAAACCGGGAAGACAAATGAAATTTTTTGGATGTGAAAATCTACTGGAAATGATCTCCATTTATAGGTAAGAAGGTGAACCTTTAGATCTGTTCGAATAGGTGCAATTTTGAACCGAACAGGTATGAAAATTGGATGAACAAATACAGTTCAAATTTGAACCTGTAACTGCTGGGCAATTTTAAAATTGTAAAAACAGTTTGAATCTGTTGGAAATTTTAATCTATTGTGGAATTCGGACTTGAAAGAGGCACAAACTTGTGGTGCCCCTTTGGGCCCAACCCAAGTGTTGTCACCTAGAACTTATATGCATACATAAGTTCTCTTAAGTTTCCAATGTGGGACAAACCTTGCAAGGAAACCTACATTTTATTCTTTATTTGTTCATTCCACGAACCCGAAAACGACGTTAACTTCCTATTCAGTCATAAATGGTTTTGATGAACTGTTTTCACCATGTGACTTGCCACGCGGTAAGGAACACGTCACTTCTTTAGACTCACCTTAAAAGACGTGTGGGCTCCATCTAAATTTGGGCTCAAAGTTAGCCAAAAATAAACCTATAAAACCATATTTTTCCAACACTAACAATTATAGACACATGATTTTATTATATTTATTTTTAAATAAATAAACAATCTATTTTTCAAAATTATGCTCAAAAAAAGAGTAATGATACATAAATAAAAGATGTAAATAAAATTTGTATATAAAATAATTAGCTTGTATTGTGACTTATCATTTTAAAACATGATGACTATTTAACTGACATTTTTAATTACAAAAAATACAATCACCATATTGGTAGTAAATTTTGTATAAAACTTATCCATGAATAATATTTTCCCTAAAAAAAATTATTCTCTATCAATAATATTTTTTCAAAAAAAATACTCTTGACCGTTTTATCTATATTGTTACATGAAAATTACACTTGAATTAATATAAATATGTCATTTTTTTAAAATGTCCACAAAAGCAGTTACATAAAAATATAAAAATAAAAGTAATTATACCGTAATTTCATTTTATTTTTAAAATAAAAATCCCTCCACTACCTCGATTATAAATTTGATAAAATATATAGTTTTTTCAATTGCACACATTAGCCCCGTTTGGTAGAGCTATGGAAAAAGTGATTATAATTTAAAGCCTAACAGCTTATAACTTATAGTTGTGAACATAAATTGATTTTTGACTTATAAATTAAGCTTTTCCTCCCCCACTCAAAGAATAAGTTGATTTTTGACTTACAAAAAGTTATAAGCTGTATTGTTAAGCTAAACCAAACACATCAAAATAGTTTAAATTAAACTAAAAGCTGAAATAAGCTGCAAATAAACCCTACCAAACAAGGCCATTAATGTGTCTACCTTTATAGCTTGCTATAATACGTTTCACCCTAAGGGAATCTGAACCTGCTCAAAGTTAGTTACTAACCGAATGACGTCAACATTAAATAGAAATTGAATCGGTTGATGTTGGGTTTGGTGGGTCAACAACTAAGGGAATTATTTGAAATTAACGTCTGGTTCATCAATTATATATTTTAATTAAAAAATTATTATAAATTATTATATTATTTGTGGGGGCCGAATATATTGATTAATCTGAAGGTGTGTACCATTAGAAGACTGATGTTAAACGGTTGTATCCTATGAGAGTGGGAAGCCGAATATGACATATATGCCGAATAAGTGTAAGTCCTTAGGGCCGAATAAAAGAAAGGACAATGATTAAAAAGCAAGCCCTAGCCCTGAGGATTGGAATGAATGAGTATAAATACAGGAACAACGGGAATAGAAAGGTATGTAAGAATCACTCCACTAAACTTAGTAAACAAGCTATCCTGAGGGCCTGAACTAACTTGTCCGTCGGAGTGCTAATTCCGGCACCCCCGACCGGAGTTTTTGTATCTTTTCAGGTGACTAGCTGAGGATCGCTAGCGTCTCCCAAGATCTGAAGAGTATTTCCAAACCACTTCTCCACAATTGGTGCCGTCTGTGGGAATACTCAAATACATCCATGGTAGGCGTGACTGAAGATCCTCCGGTAGCCATTGACGAGACCGCACAGGGAGATGACCTCACTCCCTCAAATATGCTCGGAAAAGAAACCATCGCTGCAAGACGCGCCTTGAACTTCGATTCACCAACGACTTCAGCGCAAGAGACAATGCAGGCGATCATGGAACAAGCAAAGCAGAATGAACAAAGGCTGGAGAACATGATCGCTGAAAATGAACGTCTCCGTCAAGATTTGGCCCTCGAAGTCGCAAAATCAAGAGAAACCATGCGCCAAGAGCCCGAACGACCTTCGAAGGCCGGTGGACAACGACCTCGAGCCCGACCAAAGGACACCGATAGCGACTCCAACTCATTACCCACGGAGCTCACCAACAAGGGATGATCCGAAACTTCCAGCTCCTCCGAAAAGAGTCTACATACAAGGAACAAGCGCAGGAGGAGTAGTTCAGACGAAGAGGACCAGCACGATCCTTTTGTCCGACGGATTGCAAGGGCAGCCCTGCCCAAGAAGTTCAAAGCTCCGTCATTCACTCTTTACGATGGAAAATCAGACCCCACTGATCATATCCGTCACTACAAGCAGGCCATGACATTGCATGCAAACAACGAAGCCCTCATGTGCTGAATATTCCCCAGCAGCCTGGGGCCATTAGCTGTCAGGTGGTATTACAAGCTGGAGCCGGCCTCCATCAAAAGCTTCCATCAATTACAAAAATCCTTCAGGGCCAGGTTCATCACCAACGAGGTACAACCGAAACAGGCCGACTCTCTCTGGGCTATGCAGATTCAGTCAAGAGAAACGCTCAGAGCGTATTCGGCGCGCTATTGGGAGTGCTTCAACCTCGTCAACGACGCTTGCAACGACTCCATGGCCGTCACCGCCTTCAAAATGGGACTACATCCTGACAGTCCTCTTCGCAGTTCCTTGAGCCGAAGACCCCCCAAAATAGTTTGGGCATTGATGAAGAAAGTTAAGGAGTATTGCAAAGTGGAAGATGACGTCTTGAGAATAAAAGCCGGCCAAATGACCAACAAAACGGCCCCCCCTGAAATTGCTCAACCAATAAGTTCCGTGCCACCTCCTAGCCCAGAGCCTCGGCAACGCGCTAAACGAGACAGACAGCGGGATACTCGCCGATCAAGCGATCAATGCTCCCACCAGGTGAATGAGCAACTGCAAGTCGACAGCAGGCGTTCGAGGCGTGCCGACAAGAAGTACACGGAGTTGTCAGAACCAATCGCTGCAATAATGACCAAAGTCCAACACCTTCCATTCTTCAAATGGCCGTCAAAGATGGTGGGGCCGCCCAACACGCGAAGAAGGGATAGGCGGTGCAAATATCACAAAGATCACGGCCACGAAACAGAGAGTTGCTACGCATTAAAAGATCACCTGGAAGAACTGGTGCAAGACGGTTGACTACAACAGTATGTGAGAAAGGGAAAGCCAACCAAGGCACTAGCCTTGAGATAGGACTTTCCTCCACTTGGCGTGATCAATGTGATCTACAGCCTGCCTGCACCCCCACCGTGCACACAATTCAATCGTATCCAATCCCCCAGAAGCAACGTATTCTGACTGAATGGCCCAAAGAAGCTCCGACAATTGCTTTCAATGACTCCGATCTTAGCAGCACAACAGCTTCCCATATTGATCCCTTGGTCATTAAATTACGCATAAATCGGTTCACCATTGAACGCATCCTCATAGACCTGGGGAGTACTTCAGAGGTTATGTATTACCAAACTTTCATCAAACTCGGCCTCAACGAGTCAGATCTGTCTCCGGCGCCTCACCCATTGTTCGGCTTTAATATGAATCCCAAATACCCGTTAGGGAAGATCATACTACCTGTTCGAGCGGGCTCCAGAACGGTCGAAGTAGAATTCCTGGTCGTAAAGCTCCCTTCGCCGTATAATGTCATCATGGGGCGAACCTGGATACATATGAAGGCCGTTCCAAGCACTTATCATCAGCTTGTGCGCTTCCCGACAGCCTATGGCATTGAAGAGATCCGTGGCTCCCCCCAATCGGCACAAGCAGAGATTTTTGAAAACCCTATCACTGACTGACCCGACCTGTGGGCTTTGATACTTGTAATATTTCACTTCTGCAATGCAAACCATTTTTCTTTGTCGTTCAATTCATTTCACAAACCCCATTGTGACGCTCATCATGTTGATGATTCGGAGCCCCCTTCGGTGCATGACACCTTATGGTCGATTAAGCCTCCGGATTCGGAGCGCCCTTCGTGGATATCACGATTGGCCACATTAAGTCTCCAGATTCGGAGCCCCCTTCGGTGTATGACACCTTAGGGCCGATTAAACCTCCGAATTCGGAGCGCCCTTCGTGGATGTCACGATTGGCCACATTAAGTCTCCGGATTCGGAGCCCCCTTCGGTGCATGACACCTTAGGGCCGATTAAGCCTCTAGATTCGGAGCACCCTTCGTGGATATCACGATTGGCCACATTATGTCTCCGGATTCGGAGCCCCCTTCGGTGCATGACACCTTAGGGCCGATTAAGCCTCCGAATTCGGAGCCCCCTTCGGTGCATGACACCTTAGGGCCGATTAAGTCTCCAAATTCGGAGCCCCCTTCGGTGCATGACACCTTAGGGCCGATTAGGTCTCCGGATTCGAAGCCCCCTTCGGTGCATGACACCTTAGGGCCGATTAAGCCTCCGAATTCGAAGCGCCCTTCGTGGATGTCACGATTGGCCACATTAAGTCTCCGGATTCGAAGCCCCCTTCGGTGTATGACACCTTAGGGTTGATTAAGCCTCCGGATTCGGAGCGCCCTTCGTAGACGTCACGATTGGCCACATTAAGTCTCCGGATTCGGAGCCCCTTCGGTGCATGACACCTTAGGGCCGATTAAGCCTCCAGATTCGGAGCGCCCTTCGTGGATGTCACGATTGGCCACATTAAGTCTCCGGATTTGGAGCCCCCTTCGGTGCATGACGCCTTAGGGCCGATTAATCCTCCGGATTCAGAGTGCCCTTCGTGGATATCACGATTGGCCACATTAAGTCTCCGGATTCGGAGCCCCCTTCGGTGCATGACACTTTAGGGCCGATTAAACCTCCGGATTCGGAGCCCCCTTCGGTGAATGACACCTTAAGGCCGATTAAGTCTCCGGATTCGGAGCCCCCTTCGGTGCATGACACCTTAGAGCCGATTAAGTCTCTGGATTCGGAGCCCCCTTCGGTGCATGACACCTTAGGGCCGATTAAGCCTCCGGATTCGGAGCGCCCTTCGTGGATGTCACGATTGGCCACATTAAGTCTCCGGATTCGAAGCCCCCTTCGGTGTATGACACCTTAGGGCCGATTAAGCCTCCGGATTCGGAGCGCCTTTCGTGGATATCACGATTGGCCAGTCTCCGGATTCGGAGCCCCCTTCGGCGCATGACACCTTACGGCCGATTAAGCCTCCGGATTCGGAGCGCCCTTCAGCGCATGACACCTTATGGCCGATTAATCCTCGGATTCGGAGCCCCCTTCGGCGCATGACACCATATGGCCGATTAATCCTCCGGATTCGGCGCCCCCTTCGGTGCATGACACCCTAGGGCCGATTAAGTCTCCGGATTCGGAGCCCCCTTCGGTGCATAACACCTTAAGGCCGATTAATCCTCCGGATTCGGAATACCCTTTGGCACGAACAAAACAAAACTCGCTAACATCAGAAATAAGGTGTTTGACTGAGCATATAAAAAATTCAGAGCAAGACGCAAATAAGGTCCTTAACTGAGTATACCAAATATACAGAATAAGACGTAAATGTTCGAAATAAAGCTTTTTATTCGATCAAACAATTGTTACATAAACGCAACCCGCATTTGGGCATTACAATTTTTATTTAGTCGTTACATAAACGCAACTTGCATTTGAGCATTAAAATACCCATTTCCAGTCTCAAAAGCTAAAAAAGGGAGAAGACGCATTGGTAAAGCGGCAACGCCGAATCAACTCCCGTCACCCGGAAGTCCTCCGCGGTTTGCAATGCCTCGAGCCAACTGTCACGACCCAAACCCGCCCCTATAGGTTGGCACCGTAACCGGCCAGTAATCCGAGAATTACCTACGGCCTCTGAACAGATTAACAAAATATTAGGGGCTAGCGGAAGCAAATAATAATATACAATGTCCATGAGCTGTGCAGGCTTATAATGAGACAGAAAAAATTTTAAACTTTATATATACATATATACACATTAACTTAAGTCACCATATATACACAGATAGACCAAAAAGGAACTTAGCCCTATTTACAAATATCCAAGACTTGCTTAACCAAACACGAAAACCGAACTTAAACTTTAAGTTACTAAGCAATAACCACTTGACACATTCGGAGCCTCCACGAGAGGCACATTAGTTGGCTGACAAGACAGATTCTAAACAGATGTCTCTAAGTCTGGCCACGCGCCTGATCACCTACATACATAAATAATACAGTAAGCTAAAGCCCAGTGAATAATAACAGAGTAAAGGGTTTAATGAATTTTGTCCATAACAGTTACATAGAATAGAATCCAGTAGTTCATAACAGTTACAGATTCAGAAATCATAATTCAGTTCGTGTCAGAATCACAATTTGACCAGATCATATACAGAAATTATAAGTCATGCGTAAGCATACGTGATACATTCATTAGCTCTCACAAATACAGTTGACCCATAAAGGGACGGCCATAAAGGCAAACAGTTGACTCACGTGCACGGAGACGATACAGTTGGCTCATGAGACGTACAGTTGGCCCATAAAGGGACGTAAGGATCCATAAACAGTTGGCTCATAAGACGTACAGTTGGCCCATAAAGGGACGAAATAGAACATATTTGAGGCTAAGAATGTCACGAATACATTTCAGAAAACATTGGACAACCATTCATTCATACAGAATATTATTTCAGAAAACAGATCTGTTTCATCACACAGAAAGTAGATACAATTGAAACATAACTTTACTAAGTTATTACCACAGAGGGCTGCAGAGGCAAATCAGACAGACTGGATATATCAGATAAATCGGGCAGACAATGGCGCGTGACCTACACAAACATATAACATATACACATTGAAATACAATATTACTCCATTGATTAAACTTGTCCTTTCAAGCCTCTAGTCTGTATAGTCCGAAGTTCTACTACGTTTATTCTTTCTCAATTAAGTAAACTGGGTTCTTATTTCACATATTCTTTTGTTACTAAGTCCCTCTTTCCAAATAGGTTGATCCTTTACTTAGCTTCTGAGAGGGAGATTTATGATCTGGAATTGGGCCGAGGCAACGGCCGAGAAGATTGGTAGCCAAGTGGATCATGGCATCGAAATGATCCACTGTCCACCCAGAATTGGGCTACTAGGCCCTGGGCTGGGCAGGTGTTGGGCTAAGTATGCGCCGCCCAGTCCGTATAAATGTTGCTCGGCTAAGGCGACGCTCGCGTTAGACCGAGCTACGTGGATGGCATAGCCGAAGCCGGTCAGTTGGACGGCGTCCCGAAAGGCGTCATCGACCGAGGTACTTGCCTGCTCGGCAGAAGGGCCAACCACAGTCGAGCTGACTGACCAGCGCCCGGAAGGCGCGGTCACGAGATACCCAATTGCTCGGCGGGAAGGCCGGCAGCAGGCGTTCGGGAGACGTCTCTGGCTCGACTGTGCCGAGGTGCTGCCTAGCCCGATTCTCTTGAGCGAAGCCAGTGGAGTGCTAGGGCGTAAAGCATAGCCCGGCCGTGGATAGAGCAGCTCGGCTGCCGGGCTTCAGCAGAGAAGGCTAGCAGTTGAGATTAGGTGATGTTCAGCAAGGTTTACGCTGACAGATGGGATAGCAGAGCCACGTGTCAGGAGATGACTGGGAGTGGATATGGGGCGCAGAGGGTATATAAGCATGTCTGCGCCCCCCATGCGGAGGGGGCAACATTCTTGTAAGAAATCCTTACACTCGAACTCTCTCCTCCCTCTCTCCTTATCCCTAGGTGTGTGCTAACTTGATCGTCGGAGGGGTTTTCCGGCCACACACCGCCGGGTAGCTCACCGCCGTTGTGCTTTCAGGTGGTCGGACAGAAACGGAGCTTGGAAGAAAGGAGTATGGGTTCGCCGGAATATTTGCTCCCCGTACAGCTTCTTAAATAATTACCACAAGATCAATGATTCGTTCCTTAACTAACTAATCTATGTTGATTAGTAGCTTATTAATCTTTATTGAGTCATAAATCATGTCTAGAATGTTTTGGAAAGAGATGAGGATAAAAATATGAACTAAATGCAACCTTCCAAAATGTGCTGAAAATGGGGTCTTCGCTCGAGCGCCACTTTGGTCGCTCGAGCGAACTGTAAAATTTGAAAAACTACTGGGAGCTTGATTTTCACGCTCGAGCAAGACTTCCCTTGCTCGAGCGAACAACGAAAATTCTGAAATTCTAAGATTGAAATTAAAGTTCAAATTTGGTATTTAAAGCTTCAAAACATGCACTTTAGTATGCAAACATGGAAAACCATTTATTAAAGTCATAAATTGCTAAATCATTTATTCAAAAATCATTTCCTAATTGCCAAATTTAGTTTTAATAAAATTGTTTTCAAGCTCTTTCTATTTTCCTTCAAAACATGAAATTAAAGTCATAAATTCCTTAGGAAATTATTCGTATGCATGAAATTGACATCCAAATTACTAGTTTTATATTCCTGTAAATTTTCCCACTAATTTCCATAACCATGAGTCTACTTAATTTCTTATTTAATCCATGAGACTAATTTCATAGCTTTCTTAATTCATGATGCATGTAACTTATTTTATATTTGACACCCAATTTCATCCTAATTTCATGAATTAAACCTCAATATCCAAGTATTATAGGATGATTCTACAAAATCAAACCGAAGATAATTAATTTCCAATTTATTTTCCATAACTACTCACATGCATGTAACCCAATTCAAATTAATTCTTATAATCTTGAATCTAATTAAATTTATCACTCTTTACTAATTTCTCTTAATTTACATGAAATTGAAGTGATATGACTCTTAGGAAAGATTTGCATGTATGGGATTAAGATTAAAACCAACTAATTTTCTATAATCAAAATCAAATCATAATTTAATTCTTGATCAATTTTCTTCATATCACACCCAAAACCTAATTCACAATCTTAGATGCTCCATAACACATTTAAATTTTGAATTAAACTCTTTCATTATATTACATGCATGAGTTAGAAATCAAAATTAAATCAATGTCTAATTTCCATAAATTAAACATAACTCCATTTATTCATCATTTTGTTAACTTCTACCAATTACATGAAATTTGACCCAAGTTAACAAATTGAAGAAATCATGAATCATACCCTTGGCCCTAATTTGATTCTACATGCAAGCCAAATTTATGAAGGATAATGAAAATCAAACTCAACTAATTAATTTCTAAATTAATTTCCAAAATCATTAATCTAATTTAGTTTCTTGCTCAAAACCCAATTTCTTACAAACTCATGGAATTGGTTCCATAACTTTCTTGATTTTAGCTTTTAGCTAAATTATCTACAAAAATTAAGATAAATAGTTACCTAAAATTGTTGAATTCTTGAGCCTCCCTTGGCTACTCTTTACATTCCCCTTTTGCTCCTAATTTCTTCCTTTTGTTCCAGCACATACCCAGAAAAACCATAGCTTTCTCACCCTCTCTCTCGCGGCTCTTTCTCCCTCTCTTGAACCCATTCTTTCCTCACTCCCTCTCTTGTTGACTTCATAACATTTGTTGCCTTAAGGGAATATCACCACACACATGTTCACTCCAAGTCTTGCACAAGCACACGTGCACAGCCTCAAGCCTTCCAGCACAACACCCATACACACACATGCACAGATTTCTCACTACACCCAATTACAGCCCCAAATATTAATTTAGCCCATAATTCAATTCTTGTCTAGGATTAATTTAATTAAGCAATACATAATCTTAATAAATTCCAATCAGCACATCAGTAGATTAATTATAACAAATCATAGATCTCTCATAATTTAATTAATCCAATTTATTTCCATTAGAGCCTAATTAAATATATTTAAATTTACCGATGCGAATCAGATTTTTAATCAGATTCCCAAAAGGCTCCAAATAATAAATCGAACTTATTTCCAACCTCAATTTTGGTTTCTTAAATCATCTAGGCCTTCAATTTCTGATCAGACTCAAATTTTCAACCATAAATTACATCTTCAAATTGGGCGCATCATAATTAAATTTAATTTATAATAACCACAATCCTCAACCCTCATGACTTAATCAACTCCAATTAGGACCTAATTAATCGAATCTCAATTTCACTAAACTGAATCGAATATTTAATTAAACTCCCAAATGGGTCCGTAATTAATATTAAATTGATTCGACTTCTTAATTTCACTTACTTAAACCATTTGGACCCTTAATTTCTAATTCCAAAGTAAACCTTCAATAAAATCATATACGAGTCAGATTCCACAATTCTCATAAATCCCAAATAAATTATAATACTCGGCAATTAAATTTCAAATCCTCTTAATTAATCAAGTATTAATCATTATACGTGATGGGGTTGTTACACCAACTGTGCCCAAATCCTCCCCTAATACCATTGACAATGTCAAGGCAAAGATCCAGGACAAGGGAGGACAAACCCAACGGTCGTTGCCTTTCCTTTCAGGGTGATCTGCTTCGACGACTTGAAGATTCATGCCAACTTTTGGACGCCCTACTTCCCATACGGATGGATCCTCTGCCGCGCTCCATGGCAACACCAAATTCGGCTGAACTCCAGCCTTTAACTAACATCCTCACTTATCTCACCTCACATAAGCGATTGTTTATCTGCGCAAAGCGCCCACTCCTTTTATTTTCAATACTGGCAGCGATCTTGAGGCCCCAATCTTGAGGTGATTTCGCTAACTAAGTTCCATGAGAAAAACGTCGGTTGACATTCGCCACGGCGTAGTTATCCAAACGACTTTTTGAAGCACGTGCACTGGCCAAAAATCTAGGCCCCGAGCCGAGTTGAATTTGCCACAGCCACTCTACCCACTGGCTTTCGGCTTCCTCAGGTTACAATAGCCTCATTCAGGAATAAACGGCTATCAGGTATGGATTGACCCTACCGGCCAACGTTTATACATTCATTCAAACACAATAAAATGAAACACATACATGCCGAATACGCACTGCAATAAAATATTTGTAATAGAACTTTTTTATTCGATAAAACAACCAATAAATTACATAGTTTTGAACGTGATTTGCGCTTCAGCCTTACAATAAATATACTTATACTGCGTCACCCTCATCATCACTCTTCTCAACTTCAAAAGCAGAAAACGGAAAATGTTTACTGTGGTAGAGTGGCGATGCCGAATCAACGCTCGACGCTCGAAGAGCTTCTGCGACTTGAGATGCCTTGATCCAACCGTGCCTAAATCCACGATTTTCACATCGGTAAACTTCTTCGGCCAGTTTTTCCTTGCTCTTTTCGATTCCAACTTTTCGACCTTCATGGAAACCTTTCTCATAGGCCCTCCCCTTCGCGTTCTCCATTGCGAATATACTCGCCATCTCGCAATCGGCAAGCACGGAACTAATGAGCCGACTGGTAACCCTCTCTTCCACGATTGGGTTTCCCTGCCCGGTGGGTTGTGCCTGGGCCGCTTTGGTCTTCCTTAACTCACACTCAGCCGCCTCCACGCGGGCCTCCAAACTTCGAATACGTTCATCCTTCTTCTTCATTTCTTGGCAGGCAGCGCACAACCGCATGCCGATTTCATAGGCAGTGTACAGCACCTTCACCGCCCCGTGAACGCCTTTGCGAAATACTTCGTAGTCCTGACAACCTACTATCGATTGCTGAACCTCCGGTGGAAAAATTTGTCGAGCAAACTCGACCGCGCATTGGGTCCCGAATGATCAAGTCCGCCTCTGTCATGGGTCTATTCCCTACAAATACCGCGAAGCTTAATGGGCACGGATTCGAGTCAGCTCCCTTCTCGACTCGAGGTTGAGAAGATCTGCCCTGCGACTGCTTGTCACGCCTGGGCGACCTGCTTCGACGTCGAGGAGACTGACGCCTCTCCCGATCCCTGGAACTCCTACCCCCTGTGCGCGAAGGGTCACCACTTCGATTCATGTCTTCACCCAGCTCAGCTAGCGTCCTCGCTTCCCCTCTGCTGTTAAAGAAGAGTCTGTTTCAACATTCATACGATATCTTCAAAAGCTGGAGTCAGTCGTTTTCTATATTGATAAATGTTGTACCCTTCATCATTTATCCTTTACAGAGGCAGCACCCTCGAGGCAAGCTCATTAATTGTGAAAATCTCAATCGCCCGGCGCCGATTGGCTCGACCTCCAAACTCCTAAGTTCGTCTCTTCCGGCACCCGAATGCTCATGCACAGCCGGCCCATGAATCGACTTCAGAATGATCATGCACCGCCTGGGGCAAGGGTAGATTAATCAATCTATTCGGCTTAGGTGCCCCAGCCGGCCCATGAATCGACTTCAGAATGATCATGCACCGCTTGGGGCAAGGATAGATTTCTCAATATATTCGGCTTAAGTGCCCCAGCCAGCCCATGAATAGACTTCAGAATGATCATGCACCGCCTGGGGCAAGGGCAGATTAATCTATCTATTCGGCTTAGGTGCCCCAGCCGGCTCATGAATCGACTTCAGAACCCCAGCCGGTCCATGAATCGACTTTAGAATGATCATGCACCGCTTGGGGTAAGGGCAGATTAATCTATCTATTCGACTTAGGTGCCCTTGCCGGCCCATAAATCGACTTCAGAATGATCATGCACCGCCTGGGCCAAGGATAGATTTCTCAATATATTCGGCTTAAGTGCCCCAGTCGGCCCATGAATCGACTTCAGAATGATCATGCACCGCCTGGGGCAAGGGTAGATTAATCAATCTATTCGGCTTGGTGCCCCAGCCGGCCGGCCCATGAATCGACTTCAAAGATGATCATGCACCGCCTAGGCAAGGGCAGATTAATCTATCTATCTATTCGGCTTAGGTGCCCCAGCCGGCCCATAAATCGACTTCAGAATGATCATGCACCGCCTGGGGCAAGGATAGATTTCTCAATATATTCGACTTAAGTGCCCCAGCCGGCTCATGAATCGACTTCAGAATGATCATGTACAGCCTGGGGCAAGGATAGATTTCTCAATATATTCGGCTTAAGTGCCCCAGCCGGCCCATGAATCGACTTCAGAATGATCATACACCGCCTGGGGCAAGGGCAGATTAATCAATCTATTCGGCTTAGGTGCCCCAGCCGGTCCATGAATCGACTTCAGAACCCCAGCCAGCCCATGAATCGACTTCAGAATGATCATGCACCGCCTGGGGCAAGGGCAGATTAATCTATCTATTCGGCTTAGGTGCCCCAGCCGGCCCATAAATCGACTTCAGAATGATCATGCACCGCCTAGGGCAAGGATAGATTTCTCAATATATTCGGCTTAAGTGGCCCAGCCGGCCCATGAATCGACTTCAGAATGCTCATGCACCGCCTAGGGCAAGGGCAGATTAATCAATCTATTCGGCTTAGGTGCCCCAACCGGCCCATGAATCGATTTCAGAATGATCATGTACCGCCTGGGGCAAGGATAGATTTCTCAATATATTCGGCTTATGTGCCCCAGCCGGCCCATGAATCGACTTCAGAATGATCATGTACCGCCTGGGGCAAGGGCAGATTAATCAATCTATTCGGCTTAGGTGCCCTAGCCGGCCCATGAATCGACTTCAGAACCCTAGCCATCCCATGAATCGACTTCAGAATGATCATGCACCGTCTGGGGCAAGGGCAGATTAATCTATCTATTCGGCTTAGGTGCCCCAGCCGGCCCATAAATCGACTTCAGAATGATCATGCACCGCCTAGGGCAAGGATAGATTTCTCAATATATTCGGCTTAAGTGCCCCAGCTGACCCATGAATCGACTTCAAAATGCTCATGCACCGCCTGGGGCAAGGGCAGATTAATCAATCTATTCGGCTTAGGTGCCCCAACCGGCCCATGACTCGACTTCAGAATGATCATGCACCGCCTGGGGCAAGGGCGTGATAGATTAATCAATCTATTCGGCTTAAGTGCCCCAGAGTAATACCAACGAACTATTCGGCATACGAATGATAAGTCAATTTTGCCAAGATACCTAATCGTAGAAAGCTCAACAGAGTAATCATTCTATCTAAGGTAGTGAAAGGCAAAAATTCTTAACCAACATAACATCACAAACTGCGCCTAAATAGTAGTGAAACAACAAGATAATTTTCATTAATAAATTAAGACAACAAGATAATTTTCATTAATAAATTGAGCGCAGACAGTAGCCAATTTATACATGAAAACTACTCAGAACCAACAAAAGTTCTTAAAACAAAAACGTACAATTAAAAGTGAGCATTTCATAAAATTTGAATGACTCCCAGATTACTCCTCGGGGTCAGACTCAAGTGGCTCAACGTCCACCTGCTCATAAGGAATTAGCAGGCCCAATGTAACCCCAGCGGCATCAAGGGCCTTGAGTCATCCGTGTTTGAACCCCCGATTCTCAAACTTGGGGACTTCATCTACGTATTCTGTGAAGGCGGCGCCTTTTCCTGCTTCGAATGCAGCAGAAGCCTCAGATTCTGCCTTTTCCTTGGCCGCCTTCAACTCTGCTAACTCAGTCTCCATCTTCTTAAGCGCATCCTCGGCTAACTCAGTCTCCATCTTCTTAAGCGCCTCCTCGGCAGCCCGAGCCCTTTCCACTTCGGCTTCGGCTCGCGCAGTCTCCATCGCGGCTCTCATCATCTCAAACTCGGCCCTGCTCTTTTGATTGACCACTTCCGACTGCAAACGGTCGACCCTCACAAGGGCATCGTGTAGGCGGCGTCCCAAGTCGGCGATCCTGCCGACCGTCTACAAAACAAGTTGGGATCATTAGATGCCATAGGCAACCAAAGTCAAAACAAGTCAAACTTCACCTACCAAAAGAGCCAACTACGCAGATAAGGCCATGGCCACCAAATCCGGCATGGCATGAAAGGATGCCTTATCAGCCGGTAGGGAGACTGACGCCGCCAGGCTCAAGGCTACCGCCGGGTCGTTAATGATCGATGCGTCAGAAGGAATCGGCGTGTCTCTGATCTTGGCTGAACAATAAAAGGAACGACCATGTCCGATTCTTCTAGGCAAGGCTTTTGTCGGCGAGACTATCTTCTGAAATAGCCTCTCCGTCGCGCTACGTTTCTTGCCCCGCTCTTCGGAATCAACCGTTTATCAATGACCGGTTGTTCAACCTCTTTCGCCGTTTCGGCTGCAACAGTTTAGCCGGCTCGTCAATAAACGGGTTCGAAAGACTCAACCAAGGCAGGCCCAGAACGAGTGGCCTCGGCCTTTTTTCCGCGCGGCCATACGTCGGCATTCTTCTTTCGAGCCATCTGCGTGAGGCTTTTCCCAGCCATACCTTCAAAAAAATTGCCGGGTAGGTCTTCCAAACCTCCAAAGATATCTCCAGAAGAAAACTCTGCCCGACTCGAAGTGGACAACGAGGTAGGCTGACTACGTCTGGCTGCCTCAAACGCCGAGTTTAGGGCCTCGTCAACCTCTTCGGCCTCATCAGCTAATTCTCTGCCTAGTTCGGCGACTACCTCTACCACCAGCTCGAATTCTTGCCCGAATCAGAAGCCTCTAGACCAACTTGCCTAAGGCTCTTGAAGCTAGGGAAGATAAGAGCCGCAAGCTGTTGATCGCCGGATCAGATTGGAATGTTGTCAGCGGCCGAAAAGGTAGTGTAAGTAGGTCGTACCGAAGAAGTATGTGCGCCGCCCTCCCTTGTTTCTAAACGTTTAGACGCCGAAGTATCCGAGTGCAATCGCAATCTACGCAAGGACCGCGTTGTCAGTAGAAACCAGAATCCTCTTCAAATTACTGCCTGCAATGACAAAGGGTTAGACACGGAGGAAGGCCGAGTAAAAGAAAAGTTCAGTAAACACAAGGAGACACGCGGCGACCTGGTTCACCCCTCCGTCTGGGAATAGGGTCCAGGCCACCCTCGCCTTCACCAAATTCCCAGTTCCCTCGGATATTGACCATTACGTCATCCACACGCTTGCCAGAACTGGCAAGCATGGTTACCAAATGATGGTCAGTATCCTTGGCCCTAAGAAAGTACCGCCCAAGCCGACCGGAAGATTTGGCTAAAGCATAGCAGTGCCGAATGGCCGAAATCCCAAGATCGATCCTGAGGCGCTGGTTCAACTCTATGATTCCCATTACGATTCGAAAGAAGTTCACGTTGGGCTGAGAAGGGATCAGACCCCAATAGCGGAGGACGGCCCTAAGGAATGGATGCAGGGGAAAACGGACCCCGCCCTCTGCAATGGATAGGAGAGGGAAGACGATTGAATTTTGGTCCTCTCTCTCCATATCCAAAGTGTTGTCCGTCACTAGAGATAGATGAACATCATCAGGGATGGAAAAGTGTCGTCGGAATCCGGAGACACGACCCTCAGAAAGGAGGTCTTTCAAGTGTTTGGCCATTTTCACGGGAAATAAAGGGTGCGCCAAAATGAAAATAATAAACAGAAAGTAGGATTGCAAAGAAAAGAGAAGAAGACTTACGAGGAGCAAGGGAGACGAGGGTAGATGGAGAAGAGTTGCAGAAATGCGAGTCAGAGAAGGGATATCCACTGGCGATCCAAGATTCTCGAATACTCGACGAACTGTGCATTCGAAAGGACTTAAATTTCAAATCACAATAAATGTGAGACGCACGAGTGAGGCGGGAAAGCGCAATGATGAACGAAAAGGTGTGCGCGTCCTGACATCTGTATTGGGGTACGCGAAGCCGCCTGACCTATTTTAACTTTTCCAATTCGAGACCAAACACGCCGATTAACTACCATCAATGGGGAGTTCGGGGGGCAATTGTGGGGGCCGAATATATTGATTAATCTGAAGGTGCGTACCATTAGAAGATTGATGTTAAACGGCTGTATCCTACGAGAGTGGGAAGCCGAATATGACAAATATACCGAATAAGTGTAAGTCCTTAGGGCCGAATAAAAGAAAAGGACAATGATTAAAAAGCAGGCCCTGGCCCCGAGGATTGGAAGGAACGAGTATAAATACAGGAACAACGGAATAGAAAGGTATGTAAGAATCACTCCACTTAATAGTAAACAAGCTATCCTGAGGGCCTGAACTAACTTGTCCGTCAGAGTGCTAATTCCGGCACCCCCCGACGGAGTGTTTGTATCTTTTCAGGTGACTAGCTGAGGATCGCTAACGTCTCCCAGGATCTGAAGAGTATTTCCAAACCACTTCTCCACATTATTATTTTTATATATTTTTATAAAAAATTAAAGAGTTACTAACATGTTTCTAAACGAGGTCTAAGCATAATTAAGGATTGTTGTTTAAATCATGTTTGATTGTGTAATTAAATTGGGTCAGATTATGAATTTGAGATAATTGAGTAATTAAATTTGATATTGTAGTTGAAAATAGTAGCTAAATTGTATGAGTGTGGTAATATATTTTATTATAATTAAATTTATAAAAATTATACGAAAATCGTAATTATATAAAAATGTGATTTTATTATTTTTACAAAGCAAAGAATAAAATAATCTTTAGCTATCTAATATCATGAGATTGGATTGTAAATTAAATCGATTTGATAGTTGTATCTTTTTTTTTTTTCACATTTATCTTCAAAAAAATAGATGTCAAGTATGTTTTTTAAATAGATTATTATTTTTTTAGAAATAAATACAATAAAATGAAAATGCTATGATTATATTGGATAGCCAAAAAAAAAAAATTCATGGATGATATTCACAAATGATCCTATAAAATAAACAATTCAAATAATCAAAACATGAGCTGTGGTGAGACTCACAAAACCTTCAAACTTTTTCAAATTCCTATTTAAACTTGAGAAAAAGTCAAATTCTTAATTTAATTTTATGTCATTTTATCTGAATTAAAATATTATTTAATCAAATACACATTACCAATCTATAATCTCTCTCTAAACCAATAAACAAACATGATAATAAAGGTAGATAATTGATTGGTGAAAAATTTGTGAACTTATGGCTATGTAATATATGATGTGTGCCCTAAAGTGGTTGAAGGATAATGGTAAGTTGGTGGTTCATTATTATCACCGTGCATTGAACGTAACTTTGATACTTCTTTAATTATTATCTATATCAACTAGTAAATAAAAATAATGTTGGTGCTCACATCATTTTTAGCTAATTGTTTAGCCAAACTATATTAGTCTAGAGCACATTAAAAATTATCAGTGATTGAAAGTGAGATCATTGCATTCGATAAGAAGATTTATGAAAAGAGATGAATTAAATCTACATTGTCTCACACTTAGTTTAGAGTATTTTTATCAAATCAGTTAAACTTTTAACTAAAATGTACTTTTATTATTATTATTTTAATTTAGGATAAGTTATACTATTAATCACTGTAATTTGATTAAAATTTTATTTTAGTCTCTATTATTTTAATTTGAACAATTTAATCTATATAATTTAAGTTTAATTTTAATTTGTCATTTCATTTAGATTGGACATTAAAATTAATAATTTTGTAACAAGTGTCAGTCTTCTCAAATGAATATAGATATATTTTTCATTTTATCTTCTAGTATTAAACATTATTAAACGATAAACCCCCCCCCCCCCCAAAATAAATAATAAAAAAAAAAAAAAAACTTCTTTTTGATTTGAGAACAAATTCGTTGGAAACCCAAGGGTGGGTGGTATTATGGTTAAGACTTGAGGTTTAAGCTCAAGGTCACAAGTTCAATTCCCTCTCTCTTGGGCCAATCTCCTGGGTGAAGCACAGTTGGTTAAGAAGTTGGATCTCAAGTTGTCTAATCAGCACTTGGTGTGGGTGAAGCACAGTTGGTTAGGAAGTTGGATCTCAAGTTGTCTAATCAGCACTTGGTGTGGGTTTAATGCTTCCTCGCTCTGCGAATCCTGACTTAAGCAGAGCTTATCTTGGGAGGTCGGGACAAGTTCCCAGGTTATAATCTCCTCACTCGGAACGGCTAACAGGACACCCTGGTGATCTCTACAAGGGGCGCTGCCTTAGACCTGCCTTAGACCTGCGGGAGGGTAGGGAGGATTTTCCTGTAACAAAAAAAAAATCGTTGGAAATTGTTTGTTAATTCTCGCGACTAGCCCAATTGTTCATATGGGCTGCCTCCTTGTAATCTAATCCACTGACAAACCATCCACCATCCAAAAGCCCACTGGACTTGTATGATAAACCATCCACCATCCAATTCAAAGCCCATTAACATAAATTCTTAATTCTGAATCCACTAGTAGGTTTGTTCAGATTAGGTCACCATGGATTCAAAAAAAAAAAATTAAAAAAATGCTATTTCTATGAACTTGTTCATAAAGGATGTAAGATAAATAGTGTTGTAACTTGGTAGACTGACAGAGTGCAGAGAGTGTTCAAGTTAAAAAAATCAAATTACTAGTTATAGACATTGCTTCGTTAATCTCACAAAATATTTGCATTTCATTTATTATTTTTTAAAGATATGTGTGTTTTCGAAGTATACCAAATTTGATATTTTTCATTAGATAAATATTTACATTGGTCTTAGAATGTTTTTCTAGAGCAAATTCATGAGCTTGCACATTTCCAAAAGCAAGGGATTGTTAATGGATCCTAGCAAGAGATTGACAACGGATTGATCCGTACCAACAGATTGCTAAGCGATTGATTACCACCAAGATGACATTATTTTATTTACTTTTTATCTACTTTTTCTCCTTTTTTTTTCAAATCTCATATTTCATCTGCCTTTTCTTTTTTCTTTTCTAAATCCCTTCTCAAATCCTCCAATCAAACATAATGTTAAGGATTAATCACCCAACTGATTTGCTTTAGGTTTCTAATTGTCATTCTCTTGTACATAGGATTAAAAGCTTACTTTTTTTTAAAAAAAAATCACATCAGTGTATCTTTTCTATTTATATATAAAGTTTTCAGCAATGATAGAGACTCTTTTTTTTGGAAGACCCTCACAACCCTCAAAGTGATTCACACCATTCATGATGTGGGCCACACATATACCTGAGTGGGCCCCACACACCATGAGTGGTGCGGATCACTTTAAGGGTTGTGGGGATCCTTCAAATAGGAGGTCTCACTCATTTTCCTAAAGTTTTACACAAAATTAATTTTAATTATAATTATAATGACCAATTTTATATGAACTCTATTTGATATTGATATTTTAATTTCATTATTATGATATTTAGAAAAAAAAATTATCTAAATAAAACATAATGTACTTAATTATGTGCATTGCAATGATCAAATTAATTTTTTTATATATTTTTTTTGTCTATCTTATTGATATCTTAATATTAATTTATATTTAATTTTTTATTTAACATGAAATTATTTATTACAAACCATTTATATTTAATTTAGATTTTATATACATATATACAACATGTATGAATAATTCAAAAAGAATATTAAAGAAAAGGGACGGGTTTGTCTTCAATCCATTGGATGGTACTGTTAGGCCCGTGGAGTCCACCACGGATCTTGTTTCGTTAATCCGAACTATTCAATGTGTAAAGCTCGTCAGGTACTTTATTCTTGTAAAAAATCACGTTGATTGGATATAGATGGCTACTTGATCTGATCAGATTTTTGTCAACAATTTATTTTAAAAATTATATTACCATTGACAGAAATATGATCCGATCAAGTAGCTATCGATATCTGATCAATGTGATCTTTTACAAAATAAAGTACTCGACAAGCTCTACACATTAAGTAGTTTGGATTATCAAAACATAGCCGTGGTAGATCCCCACAGACCCAATAGCACACTCCATCAAACTGGAGATAACCTTGGCCTACAGAAAAAATCAATACTCTATATAATTAATTTATATATTTTCTTCTAATCCAATCACAACATATTTATATTTAATCTTTTAAATAAATTTGTTATAGTTCTATTTCTACATATTTTTTATTTTCCAAATAAATATAAAAATTAAATTAAATAATTAGAATTACTTTTAATTTTAAATTAAACAAATTTTCTACACTCAAATCATAATTCCACAACACACAAACTCAAAATACAACTCATACTCTCAAATCACAGTTACAAAACTCTACCAAACACTACCTTAATTTTTTAACTTTTTTTATGACATTTAAATTTTTTTGTGTAAAAAAATAAAAAGGTGATGTAACTAAAAAAAAGTCAAAAAACCAAATTATGTTAGTCTTCAAATTTCTACAAGTATTAGGCTATCCAAATGTGAAAGTAAATGAAGCTATGATAGGATTAAACAAAAAATCGTTGTACTTGGGTATACATGCCTCTTAAAACTTTCTTCAAATGTGTTCTATAAACTGCTCAATTTCATAGAACCTTTCCACCTAATCTATCTATCTATCAGATACAAATTAACTCATAAAAAGAAAAGAAAGCAAGATCACCGTAGTTCGTATACAAACCAAACCCAATCAGATAAAAATTTTAGGGAGAATTTCACTAACAGTCTCTATAGTTTGGAATTCGTGTCACTTTAGTTTGATTTTTTAATTGTGACATATTTGATCATGAATTTTAAATTTTGCTCTAAATAAGGACAATTGAAGATACCATTGTTTAATTTTAAGGACAAAATCGTCAATTTAATAAAAGATAAACTAATTTGACAAAAATAAATGTCAAAAAAATATTTTTAATTTTTTAAAAAATTATTTTTATTCACCAATGATAAAATTATGTAAAATTGATAAACATTAATAAAAATTACATAATTAATTTTTGAAAATTAATTTTACATGATCATCATCCAAACACATAATAAAAATTAATTTGGTTAAAAAAAAAATGTCTAAAAGATTTATCAATTTTATATAATTTTATTTTTAGTGAATAGAAATAATTTTTAAAAATTCAAAAATATTTGTTTGACATTTATTTTTGTTAAATTAGTTTATATTTTATCAAATTAACGATTTTACCCTTGAAAAATCTCATGATATCTTCAATTGTCCTTATTTGAAACAATATTCAAAATTTAGGATCAAATGTATCACAATTGAAAAATTAAAGACCAAAATGACACAAACCCTACACTATGAGGACTATTAGTATAATTTGTCCAAAATTCTAATAATTAAAATAAATCACGAAAACGTCATCGGCGAAATCATTGAATATTGTGCAATGCAATCAAAGCTAATACATCTAAACACATACATACATAAACAAGGTGAAAAAAAATACCTTCAGGAGTCCAACCGTAGCAGCGAGGAGTGGCGGAGAGCATTGAAGTGGGCAATGCAGAGGCAGTGGCAGTGTGAAACGGAAGCAACGAATCGACGCAGACAAACCTCATCTCTATATTCAATAAATACGACATTTGATCGATTCAATTCAACAATTAATTGTTTTTTTTCTTCAATTATCATATATATAGATAGATATAGTATATGCAAGATTTGAAATTGATAAATAGAGAAACCTGAAAATGCGAGAAGAGAGTGGTTTCTGCGTCGTGATGCGAAAGGGGGACCTCGCCGCCTTGGGCTTAGCTCCGCCGGCGAGTCTCGCCGCCGAGCTTCGGGCGGCGGACGTGGAGCGGAAGACGGACCTGGTGGCGGCGGCGGACATTGGTGGTTGTGGGTCTTTCAGAGCTGCGGTTTCTTTGTTGGTTTGAGGGGTTTTGTGGGGGGTTTTGGAAGAGTTTGGGGCTTTGGGTGGGCAAAATAAATATGATTTTTTTTTATAAATATTTTAATTCAAGTCTTAAAAAGAAGTATATATATAAATATATATACTTTTTTTGTTTTTTATATTTTTTTCTAGTTTATTTTATTATTAAAATAATATAAAATTATTATTAATATTTTATAAATGGGTAGGCCTAGCCGAGTTAGGCTGGATTAGAACTATTTATTTGAAACCCAACCCGGTCTTACAAACAAAATAATTTTTTCAAAATTTTAAAATATTAGGCTAAGTTAGACAGATCAACCAGCCAATAGTCCCTCTTAATTCTATCTCAAGAAAGAAACTTCTCTAGGACTATGGCGGGCTTATATTTTATTTTTAAAAAATTATATATATAATAAAATTATTCAGTTATAATTTTTTATTTATTATAAATAATTTATAATAAAAAAGAACGTTTAAATTATTAAAATAAAAGCGGTAATAGAAAAAGGAGAATTAGAAGGAAGGCAAGTTCATTTTTGAAATTTGGATACCAAATTTAATCGCCATAGTAAATAGAGGGTTTGTTTGAGATATGGGTTAACTTTTTAGTTTTTTGGCTATTTTAATCTGAGGTTAAAAAGTCTCGTTTGGGATAGGTTTTTTGATTTTTTTGACTTTTGTAAGAGAAAAAATAAAATGATTATGATTTAGATGTGACATTTTATCTTATTAACCATTTAGCCTATTTTATTTTTTTGTGACTAAAATAACCTTTTTACCCCAAAATTTGGCTTGCCAAACGAGTGTATATATTCTGTTTTGGCTGCGACTAGAATTTAAATCACAATTTAGAAATATTAAATTTAAGTTCATTATGTTGAAATGTGCATTTAAAAAAAAATTAAAATTATGATGTGATTAAGTGTATGTAAATTTATTCCTTTTTATTTATTATTTATTTTAGATTTAGGTATTATTTGGCATCCCTTATATTAGTATATTTTTTTATCTTTTAATCTTTTCTGAGTTATATCATCTCTCTATTCTTTTATATATTTTTTCATAAAAATTTAAAAATTATACTTATTTAGATAATTTCAAACACTCTCTTAGTAGTTAGGTGCTTTTAGAGATGGCGATGCTAATCCAAACTCGTCAATCCATCAATACCTGCCCATAATTTTTGAGCTTAAACTCCCTTATTTACTAAACGGGTCATAATTAGGTAATAGTATTAAACCCACCTCATAATATGGATGAATGCAAAAAAATACTAACAAAACATGCGATACTCAAGTTTCAAGCTCAATCGACTTTCCTAAACAAGCAACCACCAACCATTCAACGATTAATTACGCATCAACAAATTGTATATATATGTATTTTTTATGACTTTTATTATTGACAACTCTAAGAATTATTAATAAGAATCACGTAAAATCAATATTTATTATCTCAATATATATTTTATATATCTGAAAATATTTTTATATATTTTAATTCAATTAGTACATATTTTAATATATTTTGTTCACATTTTTCAATCCTAACAGCGAGGTTGTTGTTAGCAATTTATTTATTTATTTATAATAATAGTACAACAATAGAAAAAGCATTGAACGGAATTAAAATATTATGCACTATCAAAAAACATATATATTATGACATTGACACTAATGTTTTAGTATATTTAATATTTGTAATAAATATTAAACACAAATGTTTTCACCTTTTAAATCTCTCTCTCTCAAACTTGAATTTTTGAAGAAAAAAAAAATGAATCTATTAAAAAATGAGTTCATTAAAGTAAATGAATTGGGTTGTCCAACTCGTACCCGAATTAACCCAACCCACAGTTTAGTAAATGGAAGGGTTTGAATTAAGTTATTTTAACACCAATTCGTTTTGACCCGTTGTTTGCCACGTTAGGTAGTATGTATGCGATGTTCCTCTATTTTGGAAGAGCGGAATGCTTTGTTCATTTCGGAAGAAATTATCAGGGTCAACTTTTGTCTTCACACGCACCAATCTTTCAAAATTGCCCTTGAAATATTTAGCCCCAAAAATGCTTGAATTCGCACCATTTTATTAGTGCCAATGTCAAGATCTCTATAGTTGAGGAAAGCCTCGCGTGGCGATTTTGAGACATGTGGTGCCATGAAATCATAGAGTTTTCGCAATAACTCTACCTTACTGTTATCTTGAGTGTAGTACCAGTACTGGATTAGAAATTTGTATCCTGATCTATGAGGAAATGGAGTTTCGGATTCAGAAATCTGATTCATTCTTCCTCCATATGGGTTCCACTGCATTATCATTCCCATACCCATTTTGATCATCTTCCTCCACAATTCTTCCAAAACTGCTTTTGAAATAGGTGTTATCACATAGTCCGATTTCACCTTAAAGGGGAATGATTGATTTGGCATCCTATAGAGTAGGCTACCCAAGGAAGTTCCCTTTGGTTTATTATCCCAGTAAAGAGTGGTTTCAATCCAACTTGACTCGATACAATCCTTTTGTTGCAAACCCAATTCGGGAAATTGCTGATTCATTATTGAAAGAAGTGTATGTGGTTGCCCTAGGTATTGACCAAAGAATTGAAATTGAATGCTCTCATTCTTCTCAACACTCATTTCAAGTCTTATGAAAATGTCTTGTGGTAGTGTGTCTGCAACTTGTTGCCACCGATAGACGAGGTCTGTTATACTTGTTGTTGCACCTTGTTTTATGAGCTTTTTCACCAGGAAAAAAGTAACAACTTCAGGAACTGATACCAATTTAATTTTCCAAGAAAGAATGACTCCAAAGCTAGCTCCACCACCTCTAATAGCCCAGAAATGATCTTCTCCCATGGATTTTCTATTGAGGATTTTTCCATTAACATCAACTAGTTGTGCATCAATAATGTTATCCACAGATAAGCCATGCTTTCTCATCAAGTTTCCATACCCAGCCCCGATGAAATGCCCACCAACTCCAACAGAAGGGCAGACACCGCCTGGAAAAGCATGAGTCTTACTTTTCTGGGAAATGTTGAGATATAGTTCACCGAGACTAGCCCCTGACTGTACCCATGCAGTTTCTGTTGCGACGTCGATGTTGATGGATTGAAAATCAACATGTCAAGGAGAACAAATGGTTCATTTGATACGTAAGAAAGGCCTTCATAGTCATGACCTCCACTTCGGATTCTAAGATGATAGTTATGATTCTTGGTACAAATGACAGCTGCTTGGACATGGGATTCATGCATGGCTGCTACGATGGCCACCGGATATCGGGTTTTGGTTGTATTTAGTCTCTTATTTCTAAAATATGCATAGAAAATACTCGAGAAATTAGAGTTTTCAGGGATGTAAAGGGCTTCCGAGATTGGTTTTATAGACTCACCAACTTGTTTTTTGAGGCATTGGACAAATGCGTCCGTAGCCAAGTCTGAAGTTGCAAATGGAATTGAGAACAAAAGGGTTGAAACTAGCACTAATAACATTGCAATGCTTGAAAGCTTCATTTTCTATAACTTATTTTACTATTGAAAATTCTCAATTTTTTAAGCTTTTGTTAATTTCATAGCGTATTTATGCTTTTATAGAGACAATGGAATAAGCTTAATTTGTATAATATTATATTTTTGGCATTTTATTGTTCGAAGTCAACAAAATTTTTCAAGAGACAACTGTATAATAGGAAACTTTTTCATCCATTGAAAAAGTTTAAAATCTTATATGAAACAACTGTACAATGCCAACCTTTTTTATGAAGGTACAAAATTTATTAGATTATTGTACAAACGTAAGGATTCAATTTTTCATTTAAAGTCATTGATTGACTGAAAATGTATTTGTTGTGTTCCTTGAAAAAGTCAACTGCACCAAAATAGCTTAAGTTTTTCCAAAAGAAAACAACATTAAAGCATATCAACGGAAATCTTCTCGGCATCCTGGAAGCCATGATCATGATGATACCTTTCCTTCACCAAGAAAACAGAGAAAGTGGATTTTACGTTAAATAGCTAATCATCAAAACATAATTAAAAAAAAAAAAAAACAGGTTAAGGTTGCTAATAAGTTGTACTCAAGTCAAGTTTAAAAAATTGTGCTAAGCTCAACTAGTATTTGAGAAACTTGAACTTGACTGAGTCTCAACTCTATTATATATATGAGATTAGCTTGAGTTTGACAAAAAATTGATAAATTCGAACTTAAATTATCATATTAAGAGGAAAAGAAGAAGAAGAAAGATTATGAGCAAAATATGAAGAATGATCATATTATTGATAAGTTTCATCAATCAAATATTAATTTATATTATCCTTATCTTCATGAAGAATCTATTCAAAGAGAGCTTTGGTCTACTTGAGCTTGGTTTGATTAGTAAACAAGACTAAAATCTGCTTGAACACATTCATTTAACAAACAAATGAGTCAAGCTTAAACAAATTTAAACTAATCGAGCTAAAACTGTTCATAAAAAATTAGGTTCGTTTACAGCTCTAACTTAACCAGAGTTTGCTTTTAACTCTATATTGTCATCTAGACTTCCTTTATTCTCCTTGTTTAGATGCAAAAGAGGTTTATATTTTTGTCACGCGTTGGAATAGCAAAGGCAAAAAGGTAAGTTTATTTATATCTATTGTTATGCAACCAGTGCACTGTATAGTTGTTTATTTATAGCTAAACTTTAGCTCAGCTGGTTTCTGTTCAGACATTGCTTTCATTCCTCATAAAATAAAATAGAAATGAAAATGAAAGTTAAAAATGAAGTATAGAGTTGATTCTATGGATGAATAGTAAATCGTGTCATGTGTCTCTCACAGTTTGGATTGTGAATTTGGATATAAATTTAGAAGAGAAAAAAAAATGTAAATAAAAGTAATTATATTTATTTACATTTTCCTTTTCTTTTCAAATTTTTATTCAAATCCATGATCCAACACAGCCTAAGGCTAGTTTAGTATTTTTCTCATATTGTAAGTTGTAATATACGAGTGGCGCAGTGATAGAAGCACTTAACCTTGGTCAAGCCATGCTGATCAACTCGAGATTGAGGCCTAGGAACCCCTTCCTCCATCTCTCCTCCTCTCCAAAATAAAAAAAAAAAAGAAAAAAAAAAAAAGGATTTATGTGTAGGTCTTAATAGGTAAATTATTGTTCAATAGGTCATATAATAATTAATGACATTTCATCAAACACTATTAAAAAACATCACTACTTGTTAATTTCAGCAATAGTTTAAAAATTTTGTCACAAAAAATATTACTAATTATAATTTACAGACAGTTTAAAAAAATATTACAAAAAGTCACTAATTTTTAACTTCAGAGTGACAGTTTGAAAATTGTCATAGAAAAATATCACTAATTGCATGTTGTAGCGACAATTTATAAAAATCGTGACAAAAAAAAAATCACTAATTGTCAGTTTTTAGTGACATGCAAAAAATCGTCACAAAAAATTATTTTTAGTAACTATTTTGCTAGGACTTATTTTTAATAAAACTTTATGGGGATTAAGTCCAACTATTAGAACTTATTGATAGTTTATCCAGAAAAAAAAAAAAAAGCAAAAAAACAAAATAACAAAAACAAAAAGAAAAGAAAAAAATTGTAACCCTAGGTATTAGGCCACTATTGCATCTTGTAACTCGTTCTTCTACATATACAGTGAAACAATCACAACTAGTGAAACAATCACAACTATTATTGTGGACGTAGTCTAATGTTTTGATGGTGCTCTTGTTTGAGTACTCTTTGACTCCTTTTTTTTTTCTTCTACAATTCCGTATCCGCCAGATCCGGTGTTAAGGTTTCACAATTCGTAACATATTTAACAATTGAAGATGATGGGTTAGAGAAGTAGGTTAACAACTTACCTTTTGACTTGTCATCTTGGATCAATTTTTTTAATGTAAAAATCCATACAAACTAACAACAATTGAATCATTCATTTAAAACACAAGCATGCAACAGAACTTATACATGATACAACAGTCAATTCTTTTGGTAAAATATGAACAAACATGTAATTTTCCGAGTTGTTGAGTTCACCGCCTTGAGTTGCTTCTACTTCGGCTCATCTTCACCAAGATGGTAACCAATAGCGGAACACAAACTCCCTGACACATTTCTTCTCCGTGTTCCCCAGGGACATCCAAGCATGATCTTCTCTCTGATAGACTCTCGCGTTGTTCAAACCGGCTTGCATTTGGGAAGTACACGGATCCTCTTTCCCTTGACCTAATTCCAATTAGCCGGCCCAGCGACACGCTGTGGTCTTGGAAGAAAGATGCTGTAGACTGGTTGATCTCACACAGAACAAACTATTACTAGTGAGTGTCAAGGTGTCTAAGTCTGCAGCCAGGGCCACATTTCAAGGATGAAATGGATTTTAAATTTTCACCGCCATTATAATGTTTTCTCCATGGTTTATTGCCAATAATTTATAGACTAGAGGTCGTGGCACACACTTTGCGCGTGATCGAAATACATCAAAATGTAACTGAAGTAATTACAGCATGAATGGGTGAATTTACAATTTTACTGACAGTTAGAACAAATAAAAGTTTTTCAAACAGTAAAAAAGGGTTTTTGTTGGATGATTTGGAATTGAAAAGAGCATTACACAGCTTTAATTGGGTGTTCACACCAAATTCATCACCTGTTCACTGTATACGAACTAGAAGGCTATGTGCACATGCGATGCATGTGTAGAAATGTCAGTGAAATCTGTCATTTGAAATAAAAAAAAATTGAATGTCTATGGCAAGAATAAAATCAAAATTTGAAATAAAAAATCTAGACAGTTGTATTGGAGTAATTTGGGATGAGAGAATGTGTGATAAAATTTCTAAACATGCTCTAAGTTGTGTAATTAGATTACAATGAAAAAGATCTGTGTAAATTGAGCAAAATTTGAACCTTTTAATTCGCACATGTCTGACTCTGTAGCATCTCTCAAACAATGAATTAAAATTGGTTATGGAATAGTCATTTAAGCAGGAGATTTAACTTAGTCTGAACTTGGCAGAAAAATAAACAAGTGAATGTCATTCTTTCTTGAAGTAGCTATAGATCCACACATGATGTATGTGAAGGAGAAAATGAAAGAGATGTAAAGAAACAGATGGGGTAAGGAAGAAGAAGAATTACCTACCTCTGTATCGAGGTTAGAGGATGAAAATGAGGAGCAACTGGACGAAGGTGCGTGTAAAGGATGTGGTTCTGTTGCAACAGGATGTAAGCTCTCTGTCACTCGAAGTCTCATGTTCAAGTTTCCCAGTCCAAGTGGCCATCCATTAGGCATTTTATGGTCCTGGTGAAAAATTATTAGCACATAGCATCAAACTCGGATCAACCCCTAAAATAAAAGAGTCAAACATTACAATCTTTTGATTAAATAGACACTGAACAAAAGCAAGCTCTCCACGATTCTCGTGAGGATTTTCTTTCTTATTCTTTTTCTTTCGTCTTCTTTTAAGTTATGATCTTTCCATGAGAGTGCTAGAGGTGGGGTGTTTCTTCACTTTGGATAGGATAGTTTTGGTAAAAATTCGGACGTCTATATTTTAAAGATTTGCCTATGTTAATAAATTAAATGTACAATAGAGCATTTTTTTTTTTTTCTTTTCTTTTCATTATGGCTTTTTATCAAACATGTTTAATTCTAGCACCCTCAAAATTCAATCCAAAAACTTCCCAGCTCTCTCTCTCTCTCTCTCTCTCTCAAACACTTGGCAGATTGAAGCTATGATCTCACCATTTTTTTTAAAAAATCTAAAATTAAGACATCTTCATTCTTCTCTCAATGGGTTTCCATTTAAAATGAATCCAAATAAAAACCATGAACCACCAAAGAACACATTTTAGAAACTTATCAAATTTGAAACTTCTCTGACTCTCCCTCTAAATTTGATATTTCCTTAACATAGATCCCATTAAAATGAATTCAAGGAATACCCACAAACCATCAAGCAACAAAATCTTAAAACCAACGCAAATTATTGGAAACTAAAAACAAAAAATCAAATGATCATGAGTTGGTCCTTAATGGAAAGCATAACCAGAGACATTCTAAACCAAATAATCAAACAACATGAGTTGGAGACAATTAATCAAATTGCATTCAATAGAAAAACCCAAATGAACAAGGATGAGCTATATTATATTACCTCTAAAACCATGGTGTGTGAGGTGGGACTCTTCAGAGAAAGAAATGGATGATAATGATAATGATGATCACTGAATGAATTTCCAAAAGTGGGAATCAATTGAGATTTGCAAAGACAAATTGAAGAATGGGAAGACTCCAAATTCTTAAAACAAAATGAAATGGCTGAGGGTCCCACACCAATGAGTTCAGCCTCTAAAATCACCATGGTCTGTACCTTGTATTTTTCTGTTTTTCTAAACAACTTATGATTACAAATGTTGAAGCAGTTTAACCGTCAACTCATCCGCCAAAACCAACTCTTTTTTTTTTTTTTTTTTTTTTGAGGGAAAAAGTTTGAGAAATTCCACTTTAGCGTAGATTTTCTTTTAAAAAAAATTACAAGTAAGTGTTAAACTTTATGCAATTAATAATTAAAGTTATAAAATTTTCCATAATTCTATAATAATTTTCAAAATCTACATTGATTCGTAATTTTCCCCAAAAAAAAAAAAAAAAAAAAAAACTAAATGACTATTGCATGATCTGACGGGTAACAAAAAATCTAGGTCAATCATCAAATGATTTTCTTAATTTTATTTTATTTTTTAAATATCGAAATCAGGGTGGCTAAAATTTTATTATTCAATTTTATTAACTAATTTCTCAAATTCAACTTGTTTGCAATAATCAAATTAAATTTTTATTTTTATTTTTATGATTAGGTATCCCGGTCAGCTTACATGCACCTCAACTAATCAAACTTAAACTTCACCATCATGTTCGGCTTGTCAAGGCTCACTATGAGTCATGGTTTGGTAATTCGAAACATTTATTTTATAGGGCATTTCGTATGCATCACCCATCAAAAAAATTAGGTGAATCGGCTAATTGTAATATTTTTATTTTATCACATTTGTCTAAAAAAAAATGGATAGTCTATTTTCAACGGTACACTTGTCATCTATTTTTTCAAAAACAAGCATAATAAAATGAAAATATTACTATAATTGGATTGATCTAATTTTTTTTCATGAATGATATAAACTGAGAGCCCTATAAAATGGATAGTTTGAATTATTAAAAAAGAACTAGTAATCAGCTGCACAAACCCAAACACGAGTTCAATCAGTTTGTATTTTAGGCCATTTTTTGTAGATTATTCATTAAAAAAGTAGATTGATCTAACAATTATAGAGATGTGATTTTATTATATTTATCTTTAAATAAATAAACAATCTCTTTTCAAAATTATGCTCAAAATAGAGTAATGATACATAAATAAAAGAAGTAAATAAAATTTGTACATAAAATAATTAGCTTGCATTGTGACTTATCATTTTCAAGCATGATGACTATTTAACTGACATTTAATTACAAAAATACAATCACCATATTAGTAGTAAATTCTGTATAAAACTTATCCATGAATAATATTTTCCCTAAAAAATTATTCTCTATCAATAATATTTTTTCAAAAAACATCACTCTTGAACGTTTTATCTATATTGATACATGAAATTTACACTTGAATTAATATAAATATGTCATTTTTTTTAAATGTCCACAAAAGCAGTTACATAAAAATATAAAAATAAAACTAATTATACCATAATTTTATTTTATTTTAAAAATAAAAATCCCTCAACCACCTTGATTATAAATTTAATAAAATATATAATTTTTTGGTTAGGTGGATGCATTTAATTTTTTCAATTGCACACATTAATGTGTCTACCTTATAGCTTGCTATAATACGTTTCACCCTAAGGGAATCTGAACCAGCTAAAAGTTAGTTACTAACCGAATGATGTCAGCATTAAATAGAAATTGAATCTGTTGATGTTGGGTTCGGTGGGTCAACAACTAGGAATTATTTGAAATTAAGTTCTCGTTTATCAATTATATATTTTAGTTAAAAAATTAAAATGTCATTATAAGTTGTCATATTATTCTTTATTTTTTCTGCATATCTTTTCATAAAAAATTAAAAAATTACTAAAATAATATGTTTCCAAATGAGACATAAATATAATTAAGGATTGTTCTTTAAATTATGTTTAATTGTCTAATTAAATTGAGTCGGATTATAAATTTGATATAACTGAGTAATTAAATTTGATATTGTAGTTGAAAATAGATACTGTAGCTAAATTGTATTAGTGTGATAACATTAGTTTATTATAATTAAGGTCTCGTTTGAGAACATGCTATTTTAGTAACTATTTGGCTTTTTAGTTAAAATATGAGGTAAAAAAAATAGTATGTTTGAGGTGATTTTTTGACTTTTTACAAAAAGATGTGCAAAAAGTAGAGAGAAAAGGGAATCTTTAACTTTTTCGTATAGGTTATAAGCTTTTTGACTTTTTTAGTAACTTTTTGACTAAAATGTCAACTTGTCAAACGAGGCCTAAATTTATAAAATTATACAAAAATCATAATTATATAAAATGTGATTTTGTTATTTTTATAAAGTAGAGAATAAAATAATCTTTAACCACCTAATATCATGAGATTGGATTGTAAATTAAATCGATTTGATAGTCCTATTTTTTTTATTGCTTTTATTGAAAAAAAAAATAGATGTCAAGCATGTTTTTCAAATAGATCATTATTTTTTTGAAAATAAATATAATAAAATAAAACTGCTATAATTATATTGGATAGTCAAAAAAAAATTCATGAATGATATTCACACATGATGCTGTAAAATGAATGGTTCAAATAATCAAAACATGATCTGTGGTAATACTCACAAAACCTTTAAACTTTTTCAAATTCATATTTAAACTTGAAAAAAGTCAAATTCTTAATTTAATTTTATGTCATTTTATCTGAATTAAAATATAATTCAATCAAACCCATCTAAAATCTCTCTCTAAACCAATAAACAAACATGATAATAAAGGTAGATAATTGATTGGTGAACAATTTGTGAACTTATGGCCATGTAAGATATGATGTGCCCTGAAGTGGTTGAATGATAATGGTCGGTTGGTGGTTTATTATTATCACCGTGCATTGAACGTAACTTTGATACGTCTGTAGTTATTATCAATCTCCAACTAGAAAATAAATAATGTTGGTGGTCACATCATTTTTTAGCTAATTGTTTAGCCAAACTATATTAGTCTATGTTAAAAATTGGATCGGGTATTGGATCCGAATTTGGACGCCTCATGTGACATGATCATGACTCATTCAAATTACCCATGTAATTTGAATTTGATTTCTGATTATCCTATTTATTAGGATAACCTTCTATCGATCTATATCCAGGGGCGGAGGCAGTCAAGGCCAGGGGGGTCACGTGCCCCTTGGGATTTTGGAATTTTTTTTTTTTTTAACATAAAGAAAACATTTTAAATAAAAAAATTTATAAAAATATTATTTAAAGTGAAATGTCAATGATATTTTTAAATTATGAGAACAATAATGGTTATTTTGATTGAAAGAAAGAGACTATGATAAGTTATATTATTATTTATAAAAATTTCAATATAATGATTGTCTATAATTATTTATATGCAAACATAATTAACCTTAATGAAGATATATGAAATTTATTGGATTGTTACGTACATTTGACATGTAGAGTTTGTCCTCCATATGTTTTTTTCCATTCATAACTAAAATGACCACTATATAAATTATAATCAAGTAACACATCTTCCATTATAAAAAAAAGTAAAAAATTACAATAGGTCATAACTAATATCAAAATGAGTCATAACTAACTATTACTTGATATATAGTAATAGCCAAAATAAGAACCACAAGAAGTTATAACTAAATTATATCTAACACTATAATGTGTCATAACTAAAGCCCACGAAAATCATAATTACGACATATGATAGACACTTTTTTTTATGGTGTTTTTATAGAATTTTCTACTAAAATATATTATTTCTATCTCAACTTATCTTCTTTTTTAAATTTTTCAATCTACCTATAAATAGTTACTCCTCAATATTTATATAAAATTTAATCTCAAATCCTATAATTTAAAATTCACATTTATCCAAATGGACTCTTAATATTTAAGTTTAGTAATATCTATTGTTGTTTATTATAAAATAAAAAAAAAAAAAATTTGCTTGGTCAGAGTTTTTCAAAAATACTTTTCAGAAAATTCTACTTTCTTGTTTTTCGGGTTTTTTTTATTTATTTTTACTGAATTTTTTTAATTTTTAGACATATCTAACATAAATATACCTAAAAAGTAAAAAATTTGTAAAAAAAACCTTTTAAAAATTCACTAAATAACAAAAATACAAAGAAAAAATATATATGAAAATTATGTACATTATTTGTATTTTTATGTATTTATTAATTTTTTAAAATATTTTTTCACAAATTTTTAAATACATCTAAGTAAAATTCATCTAAAAAAGTAAAAAAAATATTTTTAAAATTTTAAAAATATTCACTAAAAACAAAAAAACACGAAAACCAAAAAACTCAATTTTTAAAAACTCAATTCAAAAAACTCAAACCAAACACACTGATGTTATCATTAATTTGCGCCCCCTCTCCATCAAATTCATGGCTACGCCACTGTCTATATCTATCCTATCCTTAGGAGATATGGATAGATAGATATATACGGTTATATATTTGATTACGTATCTGATTAACAAATATATCAGATACGTTATGTGATTTTTACCCATAACATTTTTCTCGTACTCTCTCTAACTCTCTCTCATATCAGAGAACGATCCAACCTTTGCACTGTGATTAGGGTATGTGATACTCATACTGTGGTATCACTCCATTGCTGGGTGTTCTTAGTTCGTAATTAAAAAAGCACATGATTTACCCACAAGGTTCATGGTTTTGGATTCCATCACCTAAGGTATGGCTTGAATCTTTTTACCCGTTGCGTTTGATATATCTTACATTGGTATTAGAGCCTCAAATGAGTATTTTCGTGCTTATTTTTTATGCATTAAAATGTGTATATAATTATATATATATGATATATGCATGAAAAATTAATATTTTTCTGAATTTTCTCCGATCAACCTGAAATTTATATATGTTGTAGTATATTTCATGTAAAATATATCTGCCAAGTTTCATGAAAATCCAACGGTCGGATTTTGAGAAAAATGGAGATTCATATTTAATTTTTCGTAACTTTGACTGCATACTGGTTTTATATGCTTTTTTTTTATGTTATGAAAATTATATATTTTGAATCCTTGTTTGGATACTTTCGAAATGGTATATTATGGGTCTGATTCCGACTTACGGTTGATGAGAAAAAGCAAACCCTAATTTGGGTTCGTTTTGTTGTTTTGGTGACTTAAGGAAAAAGATGAAGTGCAGAGTTTCTGCACTTCCACTCTCATTAGAGAGAGTGTGTGATACACCCTATTATTTGGGTTTATTAAATGTCATATTTGATACCACCATTGTTTTTATTTTGGAAAATGGAGTCTGGCAGTACCAAAATTGGACCAAGAAAACACCCCGAAGGGGGTGCGTGAGCCGCACGCGCCAGATGACGCTGTCAGCAGCGGCCACGCGCTGCCACGCGTCATCAAGCGCGCGCTGTCCGCGTCGTCCACGCGCACGACTTGCGCTCTTCCATTCGCGCGTTAAGCCGCGCTGTTTCGAGCCGCGCTGTTTCGGCGCCGTGCGCTGCGCCGCGCTGAGCCGAGCCGAGCCGCGCTGTTTTTTCGCGCTAACATGGCTGGCTTTTTTTTTTTTTAAAATTCAGAATTGCTTTAAATGGTCATAAGTAATTCATTACAGCTTTGTTTTAAGCTTGATTGGTACTGTTGGACTCAGAATTAAATTTTTTATCCACTATAAAATTGTCAAAATTTTATGAAAATAAAAAATATTTTTCCTAAAATAATAATTCATTATTTCTGCTTTAAAATGCTTCTGGTGTTGCATGATTAAGTTTTTGAAGCTAGAATTTTTACTGTAGACCACTGTTAATGGTTTACTGTTTACTGGTATGTTTTTTGCATTTTCTCAGATTATGTAATATTTATTTATGATTTTATGTGTGTTTATTAATTATTTAAAATTTCAGAAAATACCAAAAATTTCAGAAGTGATGTAATTTTTGTTATGGCATAATATGAATATTAAACACAGCATATTGTTGTTTTTTGCCAAGAGTTTCTAATATGTTGTGATTAATGCTAATGTATGGAATTAGAATATTTTATCATGCTTTAGACATGTCATAGTCAGTGGGAGGTTGTTCGGTTGAGAGATATCTTCGTAGATTTACTCCCGAAAACTAATATTTTGCGCATGAATTAAATTAAATTTTGGATAATTGTCACATGTGGCGCAAGAGATGATTACGAGTATAGCGGATTTTTGATCTTGCGACTTGTGTAATATTTTTTTTTTGGGTAAGTAAGTCATAAAAAAAAGACAATGAAATTTACAAGTTTACAAGGGGCATACCCCAGGCACGCCCTACAACAAATAAAAATAATTACCTAAACAACATAACCACCACCGCACCCTCCTAAAAAAGGGGGAAAAAACAGAAAACAAAATACAAAGCCCAACTTTGCCCATATATCCATTTTGTCCCCAAATAACTCGTACCATCAGAGACATTAGATGGAAACTAGGGATGAATATATGGGCAAAGAAACAAGAAAAACACCACAAAGCTTATAAACACAACAGATATACTCACAAAGCAACAACCCGTAATCCAAATCAAAAATGATAACCAAACGCACAAGCCCCCAGTCTCTACCGCAGATAAATGCATGGAGTCCAATAAGCATCACTCTTCACAGCCGTGACATCTAAGCCACTATCTAAAGCTGTGACGGAGGAAAAAATCTACTCCACGAGAAATTTCGACAGAGTCACATGAAGCGAGCACGATCAATCACCATAAGCAACAGTCTTGGGACTTGTGTAATATTGTCATTATTTAATTTAGATTTTTTCAGCAAAATTATGTTATGCTAATCAAATTAATCCCAATGCGAATTTCTCTCTAAATTGACTTAACTTATGGAAGTTAATTTGGTTGACTTAGACTTAGTAGAGATGTTCAAATGTGAACAATGTAATCCTATTCTGTAGATGAGCAAATGAATTAGTCATTAAGTGTAAGACGAGTAGCCAGTATGAGCAGTGTTTTACTCTCTATCCAACTGTTGGGAGTGGATGGAGCAAAATTTCATGCACTATAATAGTGTGTATTAAAATATCACTTGAAGTTAAAAGATTAGCGCTTAGTTACAAAAAAATCTATTAACACTAAGTGAAAAGATTAGCGCCAAGTGGCTGCAAAATTTATTAGTATTGCCAACTTGTCTAAGTCTGGACACTTACTGTTTCCACACTTGAGTGTGAGACATGAGGAGGGGCTTATTTGTATGATTCCTTAGCTAGACTAACGTTTTTGAATAACGTTTACTACTAAGCGCAAACGTTGTAGCATAGTAATGAAAAGGTCAAGACTGACAAGGATGTTATGACTCTAAGAATTTGACGTATCGCTTGTGAGAGCATTGTGTTGAATTAGACTCTTTGGCCTAATTAGCGCTTAAGTTACTTCAGGAGCTATCATAGATTGATAACTTATTCTCTCATTCTTGTGGAAAGTAGAATTTATGAAGCGAGAAACAAAGATGGTAAGAGGAGTATCGTCATCTTTCAACTAGATACAGTAAAGTGTATGGAGAATAAAATTGACTTGAAGGTGCAGGGGATTAGCACTTACTATTTAAATTTGCAACTTAGGCGCACTTGATATCTCCATGACATCCTTTTATGATCTAGTGAATATGAATTAGTCGTGAGTTATTACCTAGTTAGGCCTAAACTTTTAAAACTTGTCTTCGAGAACTCACACATTAGGATGATTGGAATTAGTTTATGACATTGGTCATGAACCGGTGGCTTATTATACTTAATCACATTAATAAGAACATGACATGGATGGTTTGAGTAGGCCCTCTCGGGCCCACTCGCTTGTGACATCTTGCTCTTATATGAATGTGTAACTTTGTTCACAATGGTTGCGTACAAGTAGGAAAGCCGCAGAAGGGCATTGTATGGGCGCATTTAGTCCACTATGATATTTGTGACTGGATATGTGTAAGTGTATGATAGTTAGCCTCAATCTCGACACATTTATAGATTACGATACGCATCTGAGTCAAGACTATTTGATCTCCCATAAGTCAAAAGTTTTGAGATAATTTTTGACATTGCACATATGAAGTCGAGATCAATCAGATAACAACTTTCGTGCTTTTAGTTTTGACTAAGGTGACGAGTATCTATTTGAGTTATTTTTAGAAAGCTCTGTGAAGAGAAATAGATGCTTAGAAAATTGATTATTCCTAGTACTCAGCAACACAATAGTGTAGTAGAGATAAGGAATTAAGTATTGTTAATGTTAGGTGGATGATGGCGCAAAATGTTTCCCAATTGGGAATTGCACTTTAATTTGTTGCCTATATCCCTAACTAAGTACCCTCCATATCAAATTTTACACTCCATTTGAGTAATGGGTTAGAGGAGAGCTATCTATGGGCGATCTATAACCGTTAAGCAGCTTATCTTTATTTTACTTCTCATAAGGTTGCGAAGTTAAGACCTAGGGTTCTATGGCGCGTTATTGTATACTGTCTTGTAAACACTTAGGGTCATGTGGCTCATTATTGTATGCTATTATGTAAACCCTCAAGGTCATGTATATAGGTAAACAGCTTTGTGGGAGGGTAACTAAGTCACATAAAGTTTTCTTAGTAAAGGTGACGTAAATAGAGTTTTGGAACTCTATTAGATAGAGAATTCTAAGCATAACGCTCTATGTAGCCTAGTTGAGAATGGAAAAAAATTTTCCAATATCCTAGGGACAGTGGGAGCGATGTGCCTACTAATGGATTACTCCATTAGAGAAGAATACTCTATATTCTTAGTTGCGTGGTAGCGAATGTGAAAATTTTTCACATCATCACTGGGTGATTGAGAAGGAAACATTCATGATTGATCCGCAAGATGATAAAGAGCCTAGGATAATGCCAAAGGCTCTAGTCTCCTGTTTTTAGAAAGTGGATCAATGTTGCGTAGTTTAAGACAAAGTCTTTGAGGATTAACCATTTCTATAATTTGTTTGACTTTTCATTATAACGCAAAACTATTTTAAAGTTATGCGAAATTTGGATAGTCATTGTTGAGGCATAAGGCTCGCTAAATACCGAAAAGTCGCACTATTAAGGAAGGTGTAGACCATGAGAAGACTTCCTCTTGGGGAGTGAGGTTATTTCGACTTAGGTTATGATTGACATAAGTTTGGAACATTGATTTGTGGACGTTGTAACCCAACTTCTGGTTAGAGAATTGGATAAGTAGATCCGTAAGGATTTACCTTCTGTTTTATGGTGAAAAGTTAGGAGCGCAAAAAGGTTGCTAGTTCCAATAAATCTTTTACAGCTTAAAAAGTTATCCAAATAGTGGTTTTAGATTTCGTCAAGCCATGATAGGCCAACGATGATCGATGAAGACCAGTGAGGCATGATCAATGGTCTAAAAGAAGTTTTTCCTTACTTAGTCATTATGAGCCAGGAATTTATAAGGTTGTCGCCACCTAGGATGGGCAGTCCTCTGTTTTAGATATGATGGACATGGATGATGTAATTTATATGCTCGGATGACGATCCTTAGGGATTGTTTTGGGAAAATTCCCAGTTTATCTTTGATGACTTATATAAGGAATATCCTAGAATGATTCTAGATACAAAATTGCAAATCTATTGACTTACCTATCGTAAAAGCCAGAGCCTTAGCTATTAAGTGAATCCTCGGATTGTCTTTGGGAGAAATAGATGACTTATATTCCTTGATCTTTTTTGTTGTGGGAGCCTGAAGTACGCTATGTGGGCGTATTCGGCATGATAAGTGTTATATTTGGTAAATGGTCAACTGAGTGGTTTAGACATTGACCTTGCTCATTAGACTATGGATAGAATGCTTTACTGGTAGTATATTAATTTGCCCATTGTAAGATTCAATGCGCTAGTTGGGCGCATCTTGAATGAACGCAAATTGGTTACCAAAATATCTTTAGAGAGGTAATTGCGCAAGAGGTAGTGATCTTGATCCACTTCATGTGAGACGCAAATGGTGGATTCCGTTGTATATGCTTATCGCAAGAGGTGCTGATAAGGCTAAGGCTTATGCTTGAAATCTAGAATTGTGCAGACTATGGTCGTGTTTTTTAAAATCGATCACTTATTTGTTGTGAGATGATGAGATATTGACACTATTATGGTTTGTGTCATAATGATTAGCAGATGATGATGTCAGCAGGCAAGATTGGCTCACTCACACGAACAATTGCACTTGGAGCTTGGCAACGCAAGGATGAGACTAGTAGTTTATTTTTTATTTGGAATCAAGAGAGGCTTAAATTATTCACTATGTCGCCTTGGTTACAACCAAGATGAGATCATGTTAAGCACCAAATATGGATATTAGTACCCACTTTCCATGTTGTGCCTGTTATGATTAGCCAGATGCGAGATCTCATTTGGCGTTTGGAAGGCGAGAAAATAGAGAATTCGGGTTAGACGCTAGAAAGCGACTAGACTAAGATCTGTACGGTGTATCGAGTATGACGTCACTCTTTGGAAGAGTTACTCTACCGTAGCATGTATTCATACTACATGTGCTTGGTGACGAGTAATGAGGTGAGAGAATGGATCCATGTTTCCTCACCGTGTGAGTTTACGTGTCATTATTGATATGACTTTCATTTATGTACCCTTTTGTGACTTTTGACTATGTCATAAGGTAAGGGGTTAATGTTCTGCTACTTTGATATGTTGCCTGCGGTCATGTATGATTCGGCCTTAAGGGACATCATGAGAAAGCGGTCAATCCTAAACTAAGTAGCATGAGGGCAAAGGGAAGATCATCTAGTATTACACAACTGTTGTATATTCATTGCTGGCAACTCACATCGCTCTGTATGAGAGGCGGATTGAGTGTGAATATATTGCAAGAATTGAGAGATCAAACATGCTCTTTTGAGGGATTAGAGATGTTTTTTTTGGACTAGTGTAATTAGATGGATCTGGGGTATATGAGACACTATTTTTATTCTTTTTGGGTTGATGTCTCTGTGCTGGTCATTTTGAGTTTCTAGTATAGAGCTCCCACATGCAGGTGTTTCTCAACGGGCGCATGGTTTATTGGCTAGTATGTGATTGTTTAATATTTGGGGAGATTGAGATAGAGATGTGGCAGTGTCATGCCAACTCATGTGCAGTGGGAGATGTTGAAATTGGGCCGGGTATTGGACCCAATTTGGGCAGCATGATCTATGGCCCATTCAAATTACCCATGTAATTTGAATTTGATTTCTTGATTATCCTGTTTGTTAGGCTAACCCTCTATCTATCTATGTCTATCTTATCCTTAGGACATATAGATAGATAGATATATATGGTTATATATTTGATTAATAAATATATCTGATACATTATGTGGTTTTTACCCATAATATTTTTCCATACTCTCTTTCTAACTCTTTCTCATATCAGAGAATGATCCAGCCTTTGCACTGTGATTAGAGTGGGTGATACTCATACTGTGGTATCACTCCATTACTGGGTGTTCTCAGTTCGTGATTAAAGAAGCACATGATTTACCCACAAGATTCATCGTTTCGGATTCCATCACCTAAGGTATGGCTTGAATCTTTTTACCTGCTGCATTTGATACATTTTATAGTCTAGAGCATTAAAAATTATCCAGTGATTTTAAAGTGAGATCATTGTATGTGTATATGCTTTCGATGAGAAGATTCATGAAAAGAGATGAATTAAATCGACATTGTCTCATACTTAACCTAGAGCATTTTTATCAAATCAGTTAACTTTTAATTAAAATACTCTCTTTTTATTATTATTTTAAGTTAGGATAAGTTACAATGTTAATCACTGTAATTTGATCAAAATTTTATTTTAGTTTCTATTATTCTAATTTGAACAATTTAATCTATATAGTTTAAGTCTAATTTTAATTTTGTCATTTCATTTAGATTGGACATTAAAATTAACAATTTTGTGACGAGTTTCGATTTTCTAAAATGAATATGGATATATATTTCATTTTATTTTCCAGTATTAAACATTATTAAAGGATAAAACCCCTCCCCCCCCCAAAAAAAAAAAAAAAAAAAAAAACCTCTTCTGATTTGAGAACAAATTCGTTGGAAATAGTTTGTTTTGACTAATTCTCGTGACTAGCCCAATTGTTCATACGGACTGCCACTTAATAATCTAATCCACTGACAAACCATCCACCATCCAAAGCCCACTGGACATGTACGATAAACCATCCACCATCCAATCAAAGCCCATTAACATGAATTCTGAATCCACTAGTAGGTTTGTTCAGATTAGGTGACCATGGATTCAAAATGTTACACAAAAAAAAAAAAAAAGCTATTTCTATAAACTTGTTCATAAAGGATGTAAGATAAATAGTGACAGAGTGCTGAGAGTGTTCAAGTTAAAAAATCAAATTACTAGTTATAGACGTTGCTTCGTTAATCTCACAAAATATTTGCATTTCATTTATTATTTTTTAAAGATAGGTGTGTTTCCAAATTATACTAAATTTGATATTTTTTCATTAGACAAATATTTACATTGGTCTTAGAATGTTTTTCTAGCACAAATTCATGAGCTTGCACATTTCCAAAAGCAAGGGATTGTTAATGATCCTAGCAAGAGATTGACAACGGATTGCAAAGCGATTGATTTGTTTGAGAATGTTCATCTGATGTTGTTTCTAGTGGTTCTTAATCTGTTGGTTTGTTTTGATAAATAAATAAATAAATAAAAAGATTACCACCGAGAGGGATCAATTGTCAATGTGCAGCAGAACATGGTTTTTATTCGAGATTGGAGCAATTGCTCATGTATCACTTACGTTGTGTTTGGTTGAGAAATTTAAGAAAAGATTTAGAAAGAAAAAGGGAAAAGTGTGTGAAATTAGGTGAAATCTAGGTATATTTTATTCACATTTCACTTATTTTTTTTTTTCCTTTCTAAATCTTCCGTAAATCTACCAATCGCACACAACGTTAAAGATTAATCACCCAACCAGAATAAGCCAGATTTGATGATTTGTTTTAGGTTTCTAATTGTCATTCTCTTGTACACAGGATTAAAGGCTTTTTTTTTAAAAAAAAAAAAAAAAAAAATCATATTAGCATATATTTTCTATTTATATATAAAGTTTTACATAAACTTAATTTCAATTATAATTATATTGACTAATTTTATATGAACTCTATTTGAAATTGATATTTTAATTTAATTATCATGATATTTGGAAAAAAAATTTATCTAAATAAGACATAATGTACTTAATTATGTACATCTCACTGATCAAATTAAATTTTTTTATATTTTATATTTTTTGTCTAACTTATTGATGTCTTAATATTAATTTATATTTAGTTTTTTATTTAACATGAAATTATTTATTACAAAACATTTATATTTAATTTAAATTTTATATACATATATACAATATGTATGAATAATTCAAAAAGAATATTAAAGAAAAGGGTTAAGTTTGTCTCCAGTCCACAGAGTAGACTGACGGTACTGTTGGGTCCATGGAGTCCACCATAGGTCTTGTTTCGTTAATCCGAATCGTTGAATATGTAGAATTTTTAATTACTTTATCCTTGTAAAAAATCACATTGATTGGATATAGATAGCTACTTGATTAGATCAGATTTTTGTCAACAATTCATTTTAAAAATTATATTTACCGTTGACAGAAATCTGATCCGATTAAGTAGCCATTGATATCCGATCAGTGTGATTTTTTACAGGGATAAATTAATCGACGAACTCTACACATTAAACAGTTCGGATTATCGAAACAGGGCCGGTGGTGGACACCAACAGACCCAATAGCACATTCCATCGGACTGGAGACAAACCTGGCCCTAAAGAAAAAATCAATACTCTATATAATTAATTCATATACTTTCTTCTTAATCTAGTCACAACATATTTATATTTAATCTTTTAAATAATTTTTTTGTTGTTCTATTTCTAGATATTTTTATTTTTCAAATACATATAAAAATAAAATTAAATAATGAGAATCACTTTTAGTTTTATATTACTATTTCTCTTTCTAATTTAACTATTTTTTTTAATATCAAAATGAGTGTTTATTTTACTATCTTATAATTTAATATATATCATATAAAATTATTATATGATAATTATACTTTTATAGCACAACAGAATTAAAATTATCAAAATAAATAAATAATTTAACTAAATTTATTATATATATTTGAGTAACATTTTTATAGAACGATAAGGTTAAGATTACTAAAATAAATAATTAAAATTAAAATTAAAATTATTCTTTTATAACACATATCAAAATATAATACGCCATGAGTTATAATCAAGACATAATTTATATATTATAGAATTTTTTATTATTTTTATTTTTTTTAGAAAGAATATTTTGGTACAAGTAGAATTCATGATTTTTGGTAAATTTAATTAACACATGATTATTTGATTTCAGATTGAAAATACACTTATTTTTTTTTAAACCTTTGAAATAATTTATTTTTATGAGCTTTTTATATAGAATCACACACAGTGACAAAACTTTTCATCAACCATTAGCAAATCTGTTTGCATTTGACTTTTAATTATTAAAAATTTCTATATATAAAATATTAAAGCTCAAAATTAATGTTCCATTTTCAACTCCAACGGTTTCATCAAATCGGTATCAAATTTAGGATTTCACTTTTCTTTCATCAAACTAAGGAATAATGAGTCTTTCATCAAATCATTGTTTAGTGCCGTTGAATTTTCACCACTGGATGTCCTCCCGGATGACCACCTTAAGGCAAAAGTTTGCGAAAAAATTACACTAGCCGGTCGACCACCCGGCTGTCCTCCCAGTTGTTCACCCGGTCAACCCCCTGGATGACCACCTCAAGAAGAAAAATTGTGAAAAATTTACACTGGCTGGTCAACCGGCCAGACATCTGCCCGGTCGTCTACCCAGTCGATCGGTGGTTTAACGAAGCCGCAAAACCCTCTATTGAAACACTTGATATTAAAGAGAGCTTTTCCTCAAATTTTTACTCAAATTTGGTGAAAATATTGATGCACCGTTAAAGATGCCCTTAGACCATCTCCAATGGTTATTCAAACTTGTCATCAAATTTGAATTTTGTGAAAAATGACTCTTTTTTCTACTCCAACGGTTTCATCAAATAGGTATCAAATCTAGGATTTCACTTTTCTTTCATCAAACTGAAGACCAATGTACCTTTCATCAAGTCACTGTTCATAGCCGTTTGATTTTCACCACCGGATGTCCCTCCAGATGTCTCCTGGATGACCACCTCAAGGTAAAAATTTGTTAAAAAATTACATTGGCCGATCGTCTGCCCGGTCGACCCCCCAGATGACCAGCTGAAGGCAAAATTTTATGATAAATTTACATTAGCGGGTTGACCGGCAGGACCTCCGCCCAGTTGTCCACCCAATCGACCAGTATTCTGATGAAACTTCCAAAAACCTCTATTAGAGCACTTGATATCAAATGAAACTTTTACTCAATTTTAGTGAAAAAATTGATAGACCGTTAAAGATGCACTTAAGAGTCCTAGAGAGAGTTTTGAGTATTCTTTAACTTTTGCATACTTTGGAAAATTTCTCTTGAGCATTTTAATGAAACCCTTCACAACATGCACTGCACAACACTGCATCGTCATAATCTTGTGACTGTTTGAGTAGACAGAGCTATCAAAGAAGAAAGATCGAGCTAAAGAGTTTCATGGTCAACTAGTATATCAAAGGAGCCTATGAGAGTTGGGCCAAGCTCGTGGAGTGTAAAGAGAGTTTCATAAACTCAAATATAATTGTGATTTTCTTTTGTTGGATACTCTTAATTTATTTAATAAATTATTTAAGATGTTGGGATCGTAATATTCACCTTCTGTGACCGATTTTCCATTAGTGTTTTAATACTTTATTTTGGTAACTCAATTTATTACTTTTGTCAATTTATTACTTTATTTCAGTAATTTAATTGGGGTGAAGTATCAATAAATCTCAAAATGTGATCTTATGAACTGTTTAGTTTTCATTTTTTTCTTAGGAATCCAAAGGTCCCATTAAAGTGGAAATCACACAAAAGGATAGTTACTTACATATTTAGGTTTAATTTTTCAAGAATAAAAGTGGGTTTCTCTAAATATAAAATTACACATTTGGGCAATTCGCACTATAAAAATTATGAATTTTTCCTCTTTCTGAAATAAATCTCCCATTATGAACAAAAACGTAATACTCTAATAACATGACATTCTAATAACGTAACACTCCAATGTAACACATTAAAAAACTCCATGGTGTACTTTTTCTAAATGTAACAATATAAAATATAACACACAAAAAAAAAAAAATTCTTAGCGTACTTTTCTTAAACATAACACAAAAAAACTCCTTAGTATACTTTTCTCAAACATAACACTCCAATCAATGTAATTCCAAACGTAACGCTCCAATACAACTTGCTCCAATGTAACACACACAAAAATACTAAAAATTCTTTAGTATGTTTTTTCCAAACGTAACACTCATAGTTTGAAATTATATATTTGTCAAAACTTACTAAGGAATTTTTGTACTTCTTTTAGAATGGTTCGAAGAATCCCAATTTTTTTTTTTTTTTTTTTTTTTTTTTTAAGTGTTACATGAGAGTGTTACGTCTAAGAAAAGTACACCAAGGAGTTTTTTTGTGTGTTACATTAGAGTGTTACACTAAGAAATTTATTTGGAATGTTATATTAAAGTGTTACGTTTGGAAAAAGTACACTAAGGAATTTTTTTGTGTGTTACGTTAGAGTGTTACACTAAAAAGTTTTTTTTGTGTATTACATTAGAGTGTTACACTAAGGAGTTTTTTTGGAGTGTTACGTTTGGGAAAAATACACTAAAGAATTTTTTTGGAGTGTTATATTGAAGTGTTATGTTTAGAAAAAATACACTAATAATTTTTTTTTGAAGTGTTACGTTTGAATTACATTGGAGTGTTACAGTTTAAAATTATACATTTGTTCAAAACTTACTAAGGAGTTTTTATATTCCTTTTGAAATGTTTGAAGAATCCAAAATCCTTTTGGAATGTTTGAAAAATCTCATATTTTAAGTCATTTTTGTCACGACCCAAACTCGGTACACAAAGGCTAGGTGTCGTGATAGGACAAAATATAAATCAATACCAAAATGTAGCAGATTAAAAACATAGCGGAATAAAATAAAAAGGTACCTAAATATTTATTTCATTAAAACATACATTGGAACTTTTTATTGTATACAATAACAGAGCTAGACTATATTACAATGTACTCTATGTCTACCCAAGCCCTGGTTCAGCTACACTATCATATGGACAAGGGAATAAGTCCCTCCTTAAGTTTCATCACCTGAAAATAGTTAACAACCATAAGCACATGGCAGAATGCGAAATATTATACTGAGAGCATAAGGGTATAAAAAGCATCATAGATAATTATTTAGGCTAAACAGAGCTTTGTTTGGTAACAGGATTGCATAAATCATTTTAAATAACAGAAGCATAACGCATAAATTATATAAGCAAATAATCATAACTACGTTACAGAACAAAACAAAACAAATGTATGGACTCAAGAGGTGGCTCGTACGAATTTTAGAAGCGGCTCTCACAATAGTGTAGCACTTAGCTCCGCATAACACTTTGCTCCACACCAGAAATCAGAAGGTTAGTGGATCCATGAGGGTCACATAAAGTGACAATACAGAGGGCTAATGGATATTAAAGTCCCCCAAGACATGGGACTCCGTGGTGGAACTTACAAACTAATTATTCAAAAACACATTTAATAAACAGTTATATCCATGGGTTTTTCTTTTTAAGCAAATAGGGTTTATTTAACAAATAATAGACTTTTAAAAACTAATATAATTTGTAAAACAGATTTACACAAAACAATTTATGGTAGCTCAAAATATAATATAATTCATCTCAAAGTGGATCCTTTACTCTCACTTCTGACTCTCATATACCTCTCGTTTGTTATTTCTATGATTTCATTACCATGCAACTCACTTATTTATAGGTGAGAAGACCATTACTATTCAGCACTATGCTGCACTGTGCAGCCATGTGGAACCACATGGCTTACCATGCCATCCACGAGGTTTTCTAGAAACAATTGAAAAAGTTTTTCCAAATTCAACTATGGCCCAAAAAAATGTTATAATTACATTTTTTTTAATATAAAGATTAAGTAAATATATTTTGGGGTGTCACATTCTTCCCTCATAAATAGAAGTTAGTCCCCAAACTTAGCGTACCTTGATTCTCAAACATATGTGGATATCAGGCTCGCATTTGATTCTCAGTTTCCTACGTAACTTCTTCGACATGGTGATTTCGCCACAGGACTTTTACAAGGCGTATAGACTTGTTCCGAAAAATTTGATCACAACGGTCAAGGATTTGCACTGGTTTCTCTTCATAAGAGAGATCTGGTTGAACTTTCAGGTCCTCCTGATCAATGACATGCTCTGAATCCCGCAAATATCGCCGGAGCATTGAAACATAGAACACATTGTAGACGTTGGACAACTTTGGGGGAAGTGTAAGACAATATGCTACAGAACCAATCCTTTTGAGTATTTCATATGGTCCGATGTAAAGTGGATTCAATTTTTCTCGCTTTCCAAATCGAATGATTCCTCTTGTTGATGAGACTTTTAAGATCTCCTACTAGAAATTTCAAATCTCGTCTCCGAGTATTTGTATAGCTTTTCTGATGGTTCTGAGCAGTGCGGATTCGCTGTTGAATAAGTTAGATTTTATCACTTGTCATCTGCACAATTTTTGGACCCAATAACTTTCTGTCTCCAACCTCTGTCCAACATTGACATTTCCTCTCGTACAGTGCTTCATATTGTGTCATTTCGATGCTCGCTTGATAACTATTGTTATAGGAAAATTCCACTAACGTTAGATGCTCGTCCCAATTACCTTTAAGGTCTAACACACATACTCGCAATATGTCTTCTAACGTTTGAATCATTATTTTGGATTGACTGTCACGGCCCTAAAAATATAATACAACAATCCATTCCATAAGATCTATGAACATAATAAAATGATCTACTTCATTCATCAGAGTTTCTATTACAAAAGGGAATTACATGCATTATATATTCATAAACATTCATTCTGAATCTACAACATGTAGTTCAAACTAACGATAACAAAATAAATGTCTTACGGGCTTACATCTTTCCAAGATATCACTCGGTTATAACAAAAGAAAGAGTCCTAAGGTCTATACAAGTTAAGCCCTTGGCTTGAATAAACATTTAAACACAAATATAACAAAAATGGAGCCTTCAGCCCTCAATCCTCCCAAGCTATGTCCTTGGAGGTGGCATGTCACCAGTACTTGAAATTTTTTTCCAAGTAGGGTGAGCCAAAATCCAGTAGAGATAAACCAACACAGTATATGAGGTTTAACTAAGATATAAGTGTCAAATAAATGTTTCATAATCATGATCAACTTACATTCTTTCCTTAACTATTCAATATAGATGACCATATCTTAATCTATTTCCATTCATTCATTTCAGGTTAATCCATTAACCAAGTTCATTATTATCTAATTAACCAAAATGAGACTACAACTCAATGGTTCACAATTCAATACATTCATCACTCTAACACTTCTATTTTGCCATTTTACGAAACTTTTATCCAAGAGAACCGGCATCCATATATATACAAGATTTCGGGACTTTCACACTGGACACTCCGGCCAACTTAATTTTAAATGGAGTCAATCCCTTATCTCCTCCAAATAGTGGAGTACATCCCCTTTCTTCTCCCAAACAATTATACATACACAATGTATTAAAATATCGTCATATATAACAACCATCCACAATACATATTCAATGTCTCAATCATACCGTCATATTCAATGACACAATTTAAATGATAGGTTTCAATTTACCTAATCATAATGCAATTTGTACAACAATCATAGCTATCCTCCATTGATAGCCTAAAACAGATATTTCTAGACAGATACACAATCTTTTAAACAGATAATTTATCAAATTTTCATAGGTGAGTGATTTAACAAATCCAACTACACCATTCATTCACATATCCTTCCAATTTCACATTTCACATTTCCCATATCAATTTCATTATTTATACAATTTCGTTATCCAACTCAAATAATGGCAAATTTTCTCATTTTTCAAATATCAACCCAAAGGCTAAATTTCACCATTTTAACACTAGAGAATCTCATATACAAGCCCCATAGTCATTTTGTAAAAACAACATGGAAAACTCCTCTTTCAATTTTGAATTCAAACCCTAACTTTATTCAAATCCTCCCAAATCTCACCATTTATACAAAACAACAAATACCTAGGTTAAAAACCATATTAAGGTGTAGAATGTCCCTACCTCAAAGAAAGAAGACGAGCCAAGAAAGGATGGAACTTCAAAAGTAACAAAACAAACTTTTACATGGATCAAAGTAAAGAGCTTGAGGAGTTCTACTTTTTTAATGAAGGCAAAAAGGTGTAGAAATCAAAGGATCTAGGTCAAAATGTAGAGAGAATGTGAGTTTTAGAGAGAGAAACTCTTAACTTTAGGATTTTAGGTGAAAAGATATGAAAAAGTGATATAAAAAGTGTTTTTCGCGATCTGATATATGTGCAGTCCGCTTGAGCGGAGAGTTTGACGCTTGAGCGTCAGACACAAACTTTTGTTCTGCTCGAGCGCAAGAAGAAGCCCGCTCAAGCGTAGAACACACACCTCTAGAACTTCTGTAGACGACAGACCAACCGCTCGAGCTCAAGAAAGGACACTCGAGCGCCCACCCGCTCGAGCGTAGGAAACGCCGCTCGAGCGTGAAAGACACTTCTCCAGCTCTTTTGCAGACGTGCAAAGTACTAAAGGTTTGCAACTCCCGTTCGAGCAAAGGACCAAAATTTACATATTTTGCTCGAGCGCAATAATGGCCGCTCGAGCAGAAGACCAAAATCTGGGCAACACAAGGTTTGAAAATTAAGTAACCCACCTGTTCCAAACACACCCACAACCACCCAAAGACCAATTTCAAAGGTATGCAAGGGAATAAGGAGATACGCAACGATACAAAGGCACTAAACTTGAGTCCGGATCATCACAAGAGTCGGGTCAAAACCGAGATTGTTATATTGACCATCAGTTTGCGAATGATAAGCAGTGCTAAACTTTAGTGTTGTTCCCAAGGCTACTTGTAACCTCTGCCAAAATTGAGATACAAAGCGAGGGTCTCGATCTGACACGATTGACACCGAGGCGCTATGCATTCCAATTATCTCCTTGATATTCAAAGTGAAAAATTTATTAAGCGAATACGTGACTCTGACAGGCAGAAAATGTGCTGACTTCGTTAATCGATCTATTACGACCCATATCGCATCGTTCTTTGAGACTGATTGTGGTAATCCGATAACAAAATCCATGGTGATGTGTTCCCATTTTCATTCAGGAATAGGGAGTGGTTATAGCAACCCTGTGGGTCACTGATGCTCTGCCTTAACTCGTTGACATTGCAAACATTTCGACACATGGCTTGCTATGTCCCTTTCATTCCTGACCACCAATAGTGCTCTTTCAGCATATGATACATCTTCATATTCCCAGGATGAGCTGCAAATCTTGAGCTATGGGTCTCCACCAATATCTTCTTTTTGATTTTTGGAATGTCGGGCACACAAATTTGATTTTGAAACTTTAGTATCCCATTGCATATAGTGAAATCAGAATTAAGCGCATTTCCTTGGTCATCATATATTTTCTTTAACAGTTTGTCCTCACATTGACATGCCTTAATCTTATCAATTATCGTGGGTTCTGATGTAGGCCAGAAAGTACCACATTGACACCACTTAAGTTACATTTTTAGTCTTCTAGTATTGTTTATTTGGTGAAGATAATGTGTTTTGTGCACTTGTACAGATTTGGCAGATAACATGCAAATTCATAAAAAAGGGCGTGAAAGCAAATTCTCCATGCAAGGAATGAAAAAGCTTAGCCTGCTACCTCACTGCACGTGCGGCCAAGCCCCACCACACGTGCGGCCCATGAGTGCTCAAGTGGCCCACCTAGGGTTACGTGCATGAAATTTTCAGTCTATTCTGCTGGGAATAAAATGAAGAAAAAGGGGCCGTAAAAGGGTTCAAATTTTATTTAAAGAAAAATGGAGGCTAGGGTTTTGAAAATGTGATTTTCCTCAAGCTTCAAGGAGAACTTTCATGGGGGCTTTTTCCTCTTCTATCTCGTCCACCTCTTGTCACTCCTCCATGAGTGGCTAGACTCTTTTTTTCTAGGGTTTTGATGAAACCATAGCCATGTAAAGGGATTTTTCTTAAGCTTTGATTGTGAAACAGTTTGAATAAATGTATAGACGTTTTAGAAGTTCACAATAATTGTTATTTTCATCTCTTCAAGTATTTTACTCTCTGTGATTGTTTAATGCTTTCCATACATTAGTTTTCTTTGTGTTTGTGTTTAAAGTACGAGACGAGTCATGCTATGAGAGACGGGTCGTGTTGCTATCATAGTTTAGAGCAAACGCCTCATGTTACTCGGGATGATTCGTGCCTGTACGTTGAATGCAACAACCCTCTTGATCAATATTTCAAACTTGTAGTTGTGAAATATTGGGTATTTCAAACTAGATTGCAATTAATGGCCGATGTTAAATCTCATTCATGTGGTTAGTGGTGAATTCTTTGGCCTAGGATTTTTTCCAAAAATTAATATCTTAAATCCTAATTTTAATTGTTAATTTAATTATTCAATTTCATTTAATTCTTGTTTAGTCATAATATCCATCAATCTTTTTAATCAAAATTAATTTAGGAATCTAGCAATTAAATTAGGCCTCGTTTGGGAACCCTCCTTTTTAGCCAAAAAGCCAAAAAGTTACTAAATTAGCCAAAAACCAACAACCCATACCAAAAAGTCAAAGATTCTCTTTTCTCTCTACTTTTTGCACATCTTTTTGTAAAAAGCCAAAAAGTCATCCCAAACATACAGTTTTTTTTAGCTCATATTTTAGCCAAATAGCCAAAAAGTTACTAAATTAGCCTGTTCCCAAACGAGGCCTATCTCGTTTGTCCCTGTGGATCAATACATGGACTTGCCATTATTCTAAAAGAATTTGGTATAATTTAGTGTTTATTTTTGATGTGTGAAACGACCTATCAGGTTCCACAACTATATTAGCGAGCAATCCATCAGTCTTGTGTGGAACCAACTCCAAGTCCAATTTTTCCAGTTCCCGCATAAGTGATTGTTGGTTAGTAAGTATGCTCGCCAAACTTTTGGTAGTCTTCTGACTTAACGCATCTGTTACCACGTTAGCCTTGCTTGGGTGGTGTTGAATCTTCACATCGTAACCTTTCATAAATTCGTTGTCTTATGTTTAGTTCCTTCACAAATACTTAAGAATTTTATGGTCGGTGTAAATTTTGCACGTTAATCTGTAGAGGTAATGACGCCAAATTTTGAGAGGGAATATTACCGCAACCAATTCCACATTATGAGTTGGGTAGCTTTGCTCGTGAGTCTTTAGTTGACACGATGCGTATACAATAACCTTCCCATTTTGCATAAGAATGCATCCTAGTCCATTATGTGGGGCATCGCTATAAATTACAAACTCATTCATTCCAGTAGGGAGTGCTAGTATAAGAGCTGACACCATCCTACTTTTTAACTCATGAAAGCAACGTTATCGTTTGTCAGTCCACTCAAATGGAATTTTTTTTTGGGTCAATTAAGTCAATGGTGACGCAATCTTTGAGAAATCCCGAATGAAAAGTCAATAATATCCTACCAATCCTAAGGAACTCCGAATCTCAAATACATTAGTAGGTCGCGTCCAATCCATAATTGTTGAAATCTTTTGTGGATCAACAAAGATGCATCATTATCAATGACGTGGCCGAAGAAGTGTACACTAGTGAGTCAGAATTCACATTTCTTTAACTTGGCATAAAGTTTGTGATCACGTAGCGTCTATAAGCTAATCTTAAGTGTTACTGATGGTCTTCCAGTGTTTAGAGTATATAAGGATGTCATCAATGAAAACAATGACGAATTCATTGAGATAGGGTTTGAACGCTCGATTCATGAGGTCCATAAAAGTCGCTGGAGCATTCGTGACACTAAAGGGCATGACAGGGAATTCGTAGTGTCCGTAACGTGTTCTGAAGGCAGTCTTCTCAATGCTTCCTGCTTTGACCTTCACTTGATGATAACCAGATCGCAAGTCGATCTTCAAAAATACTTGAACGCCTTGAAATTGATCAAGTCATCGATTCACTATAAATGGTACCGATTCTTGATAGTAACTTTGTTCAATTCTCGATAATCGATACATAATCTCATTGTACCATCCTTTTTTTTCACGAACAATACCGGAGTTCCCCATGGTGAGGTACTTGGTAGAATGAAACCCTTGTCAAACAATTCTTGAAATTGTGTCTTCAACTCTTTCAATTCCACAATCAACATATAATAAGGAGTTTTTGATATCGGTTGCGTATTGGGTTGAATTTCGATAGTGAATTCAATTTCTCGATCAACCAAGGTACCAAGTAAATCTTCAGGGAAAACATCAGGAAATTCTCAGGCTACAGGTATCCAATTGAGTATTGGGTCCACTCGTTGAGTATCGACCACATAACAGATATATTCACAACAACCTTTTTTCAAAAGTCGTTGGGTTGACATAGAGGATATTAAACATGAAGGGATAATGTCACGACCCAAACCCGCCCCTAAGGGTTTAGTATCGTAACCGGCCAGTAATCCGTGATTACCAAAGGCCTGCTTAACAGTAAAGACAATGAGACAATATTAAGGGACTGGCGGAAGCCAATCAGTAATGAAAAAAAGATGTCCAATGAGCTGTAAAAACCTGAATGGAAAAAGACTTTTATGGACATAACCACATTCATAACCATAAACATATATACATATCAGATACACATAACATACAGGTTAGGGACCTAATCCCTTCACCATAACTGTACAACCAAGTCTTAAACATTCGATACAATAATAGAGACAAAAAGGGTGAATCTGAAACACCCCCAAAACGGCCTTGGCTCGAGCAGACTCGGAACCTTGAAGTGAGGCACGAAGGTTGGCTTGACAAAACATGAGCTTAACCTGACGCTTCTAGCTTTAGTTCGATGCCTGGCCATCTACATACATATATAAACTATGAGCTAAAACCCAGTGAATAACAAATGTGTAAAGGGGTTAAGAATGAATGTCCTTTCAGTAATCAAAACAGTCAATTGCATCGGTAGATCAGTTATTCAATCAGTGTCTCATATTTCATGTCATATCAGTCATTTAGAAATCATGGCAGTCATACGTGGTACATCCAATAGCAGAACAGTACAGTAAGTCTTAATAGACCGAACAGTCAGTTGATGGCCATCGAAACAGTAAACAGTAGTAGTTCCAAACATTAGAACTGACAGAGATCTCTGTAACAGTAGCAGTAACAGTAACAGTACAATAGCAGTAACAATAATAGTAACAGTAACAGTAACAGTAACAGTAACAGTAATAGTAAGTTGCTATGGATGCCACAAGTACAGTTCATAAAATAGGACAAACATTCATTCAGTAAACAATGTCACTTCAGAAAGCAGTACAGTTAATCGTTTAGAAAATAATTATAATTGAACATATCTTTACAACATTATTACTCACAGATTACTGGGCTATAGGCAGGCTAATCAGTGTCCTTGGGTGCCAAACCTACACAGTTGTAGAACGAACACACACTAAATTACACACTCAGGATTAATAACTTAGCCCCTAACTTGGTTTGGTGTGGTTCTAGAACATTATCCTCATTATGATCCCTTAAACATGGCCTAGGAATGCCTAGCATGGAATGAGGATGCAGAAATGTACTTAAAAATATTTTTCAAAACTTGTTGAAAACAGGGGTCTCGCTCGAGCGTAGACTCCTTCACTCGAGCGAGCTTACCGAATGAGAGAGGTCGCTCGAGCGTATATTTCCTCGCTCGAGCGATCTGCAAAAATGTAAAAAGTACTGGTTGCTGAAATTCTTCGCTCGATGCTCACTCGATTCTCGCTCTAGCGTGAGACATAGCTCCTCACTCGAGCGTAGGTCTCGTCGCTCGAGCGTGCGTCTGCACACACAAAAACCTGAGAGCTTGCGATTTACGCTCGAGCCAGCATTTCGTCGCTCGAGCGAAAGTCTGAAAACAAAGGTAGTTACTCGAGCGTGGAATCCTTTGCTCGAGCGAGGAAGCCAGATTTTGGGTTTTCCAGATTTGCTCTCAAAGCTCAAACCATGAATCAAACATGCCAAAACTCATCCTTTTGGGCCAAATTTCTGGAAAATACATAGAAACTCATATTACCTCATGATTTAAAAACCATTTCATAAAATCAAAGCCCAAAAGTATGCCAATTGGACCAAATTCCAACTCAAAATTCAAGAACATGATGTAATTATGCCATGCATGCATTCATTTGGTTTCAAAGCCCCCAACACATGATCACATGAGCAGTTCTACTCCAAAACTTGATGAATTCTTAAATTACAACTACAATATAGACATGCATGGAAGAATTTCATGCAAAATAACTTCAAAACTCCATGATATGGACATGCATGCATGAAATAATGTTTCTTAAGCTTAAATTTCATAACTCAAGGTTCAATTCACTTGGATTCAAAAATGATTCAACTTAGATTCAAGATTAAGGGACTTGATTCCTTACCTTAGATGTTCAATTTGGGCTTAAGACACTAAGACCTGAGCTAGATGACTAATCTCCAAAGTTCCTTCAATTTCCTCTCAATTCCAATGCAACCACTTGTTGAATTCATCAAAAATTCCTTCTATTCTCCTCTCCCTCACGTTTTTCTTTTTGCAAGGAGACTGGATGAAGAATGATGTGTCAACAATGTGAATTAAGACCAAACAATGGTTTTGAAGGTGGCCCACTCAATGGCAAATGTGTAAATAACCTAGATTCAATTAATTTAACATTATTTATTCCAATTTAATCATCCCAAATCGAATTTCAATTTGACCTACCATAAACTTCTATAATTCCTAACTAGCATATAACACAATTCAATTTCTGAATCGGTTGCCGATAAGGCATTCAATTCGCAATTTGAAATCAAAACATGAACAGATCGTCCCATATCAACCAGATAAGAAATGCAATCTAAACAACACACTCATGTAATCAATTTAGGATTTCATCTTAATCAATTAGTTATCATGCTAAATCACGAATTAATGCTAATAAAGGGTTAGGGTTGTCACAGATAAAAACTCCAATTCTATCAAAAACAAGTTCATGTTGGTTTGGTAATCAAAGGTAGACCTTTTTGGTCGTACAATCAATAGAGGCACATTTGTCAGCTAGCCAATCCATTCCTAAGATTACATCAAAACTATTGATGTGGAGTGGAATCAAATCCATATATAAAATTTATCCTTTTAAAGATATAGCACAGGACTTATAGACATCAGTACAAAGTGTAGAACCACCAGATAAAGCATATCCTAGGGACTCATGAATCGGTGTTAAATGTGGAGTAAAGTGTAGAGCAACTAAAGAATGAGTTGATCCAGAATCAATGAGAACATAAGCTGAATGTCCACATATAGAAAGTGTACTCGATACAACATTTTCCGTAACATCGGGGTTTCAAGACACCAAAGAAAAAGCTCTCCCTTGACGGTCTCTCTGCTTTCTTCTCTATTCCAGTTTTCTGGACTGATCTCGGGGTACTTATCAAGTTTGGACAATCTCTCACTACTTGACCAATCTGACCACATCTGAAACATGCTCCCGTTACCCGATAACACTTTTCCCGATGAGAATTTCCATAAGTTGGACAGTTAGGGCTGGTGCTACCTCTGGTGCCTAGCTTGGCTGAACTGGTTGAGCCATTTGGTCCCGTATTAGTTCTTTTTTATGGAGCAGGACTGGATCCTCTAGCTAGTTCTCCCCAGAATTGCTTTTTTTGGCCCATGCCACCAGAACGTGCGATTTTGACTCCTTTCTCCGCGATGTATGCTCAATCTATCACCTCTGCATAGGTTGGTAATTTTAGAACCTCGATCTTGCCTTTGATTTTTTCATCTAAGCTTGCTTCGAATTTCCTCACCTTTCGAGCCTCCGTTGGAATAACATAAGGTGCAAATCATGCCAGTTGTGTGAACTTACTTTCGTACTTGGCTACTGGCATTATTCCTTGCTTTAAGTGTAAGAATTCCGACGCCTTTTGCTCTCGTAGTGAGCCTGGAAAATACTTTTTGTGGAAAACTTCTAGAAACCTTACCCAAGTTATAATGTCTTCTCTTTCCAAGTTAAGAAGCCACCACTCTTAGGCATCTTCTTTAAGGGTGAAGGTGGCGAAAGACACCTTTTGCGTTTCTATATAGGGCAGTGCATGGAAATTTTTTTCCATGTCTTTAACCCAAGCTTCTGCCAACAATGGGTTTGAATCCCTGTGAATGTTGAAGGTTTCAAGTCTTGGAATTGCTTTATTGTACTAGGTCCTTCTCGATTTTCTGATATGCCATTGGTTACATTATTTTGCAAGACGTGCAAAAAGCTAGCAACAATTCTTTCTACTATTCTTTCTACTGATTTGGCTCCAACAGACGTTGATCCGGTGCCATTTCCATTATTAGCCATAACTACAAAATAAAAGGTTTCAATGAACCTAGTCCACAATTCCTATTCATTCATTACACATAAAATGATTATGATTTGAATGTAACATTTATCTTATTAACTTTTTAACCTATTTTATCTTTTTGTGACTAAAATAGCCTTTTAATCCCAAAATTTGGCTTGCCAAACAAGTGCATATATTCTGTTTTGGCTGCGCCTAGAATTTAAATCACAATTTAGAAATATTAAATTTAAGTTCATTATGTTGAAATGTTCATTTAAAAAAAATTAAAAATTATGACTTGATCAAGTGTATGTAAATTTATTCCTTTTTATTTATTATTTATTTTAAATTTAGGCATTATTTTGCATCCCTTATATTAGTATACTTTTTTACCTTTTAATCTTTTTCTGGATTACATCATCTCTCTATTTTTTTTTTTATACATTTTTTCATAAAAAATTAAAAATTATACCTATTTAGATCCTTTCAAACACCCTTTTAGTAGTTAGGTGCTTTTAGAGATGGCAATGCTAATCCAAATCCGTCAATCCATCTATACCTGCCCATAATTTTTGAGCTTAAACTCCCTTATTTACTAAACGGGTCATAATTAGGTATTATTATTAAACCCACTTCATTATATGGATGAATGCAAAAAAATACTAACAAAACATGAGATGCTTAAGTTTCGAACTCAATCGACTTTCCTAAACAAGCAACCACCAACCATTCAACAATTAATTATGCATCAACAAATTGTATATATATGTATTTTTTATGACTCTTATTATTGACAACTCTAAGAGTTACTAATAAGAATCACGTAAAAGCAATATTTATTATCTCAATATACATTTTATATATCTCAAAATATTTTCATATATTTTAATTCAATTATTACATATTTCAATATATTTTATTCACATTTTTCAATCCTAACAACAAGGTTGTTGTCAGAAATTTATTATTTATTTATAATAATAGTACAACAACAGAAAAAGCATTGAACGGAATTAAAATATTGTGCACTATCAAAAAATATATATGTTATGACATTGACACAAATATTTTAGTATGTTTAATGTTTGTAATAAATATTAAACACAAATGTTTTCACCTTTTAAATCTGTCTCTCTCAAACTTGAATTTTTGAAGAAAAAAAAAATTGAATATATAAAAATGAGTTCATCAAAGTAAATGAATTGGGTTGTCCAACCCGTACATGAATTAACCTAACCCACAGTTTAGTATATGGAAGGGTTTGAATTAAGTTATTTTAACACCAAACTTGTTTTGACCCGTTCGTTTGCCACCTTAGGTAGTATGTATGCAATGTTCTTCTATTTTGGAAGAGGCGGAATGCTTTGTTCATTTCTGAAGAAATTATCAGGATCAACTTTTGTCTTCACACGCACCAATCTTTCAAAATTGCCCTTGAAATATTTAGCCCCAAAAATGCTTGAATTCGCACCATTTTGATTAGTGCCAATGTCAAGATCTCTATAGTTGAGGAAAGCCTCGCGTGGCGATTGTGAGACATGTGGTGCCATGAAATCATAGAGTTTTCGCAATGACTCTACTTTACTATTATCTTGAGTGTAGTACCAGTACTGGATTAGAAATTTGTATCCTGATCTATGAGGAAATGGAGTTTCGGATTCAGAAATCTGATTCATTCTTCCTCCATATGGGTTCCACTGCATTATCATTCCCATACCCATTTTGATCATCTTCTTCCACAATTCTTCTAAAACTGCCTTTGGAATAGATGTTATCACATAGTCCGATTTCACCTTAAAAGGGAATGATTGATTTACCATCCTATAGAGTAGGCTACCCAAGGAAGTTCCCTTTGGTTTATTATCCCAGTAAAGAGTGGTTTCAATCCAACTTGACTCGATACAATCCTTTTGTTGCAAACCCAATTCAGGAAATTGCTGATTCATTATTGAAAGAAGTGTATGTGATCGCCCTAGGTATTGACCAAAGAATTGAAATTGAATGCTCTCATTCTTCTCAACACTCATTTCAAGTCTTATGAAAATGTCTTGTGGTAGTGTGTCTGCAACTTGTTGCCACCGATAGACGAGGTCTGTTATACTTGTTGTTGCACCTTGTTTTATGAGCTTTTTCACCAGGAAAAAAGTAACAACTTCAGGAACTGACACCAATTTAATTTTCCAAGAAAGAATGACTCCAAAGCTAGCTCCACCACCTCTAATAGCCCAGAAATGATCTTCTCCCATGGATTTTCTATTGAGGATTTTTCCATTAACATCAACTAGTTGTGCATCAATAATGTTATCCACAGATAAGCCATGCTTTCTCATCAAGTTTCCATACCCAGCCCCAATGAAATGCCCACCAACTCCAACAGAAGGGCAGACACCGCCTGGAAAAGCATGAGTCTTACTTTTCTGGGAAATGTTGAGATATAGTTCACCGAGACTAGCCCCTGACTGTACCCATGCAGTTTCTGTTGCGACGTCAATGTTGATGGATTGAAATTTGGACATGTCAAGGAGAACAAATGGTTCATTTGATACGTAAGAAAGGCCTTCATAGTCATGACCTCCACTTCGGATTCTAAGATGATAGTTATGATTCTTGGTACAAATGACAGCTGCTTGGACATGGGATTCATGCATGGTTACTACGATGGCCACCGGATATCGGGTTTTGGTTGTATTTAGTCTCTTATTTCTAAAATATGCATAGAAAATATCCGAGAAAGAAGATTGTTCGGGGATGTAAATGGCTTTCGAGATTGGTTTTATAGACTTACCAACTTGTTTTTTGAGGCATTGGACAAATGCGTCTGTGGCCAAGTCTGAAGTTGCAAATGGAATTGAGAACCAAAGGGTTGAAACTACCACTAACAACATTGCAATGTTTGAAAGCTTCATTGTCTATAACTTATTTTCCTATCGATATTCTCAATTTTTTAAGCTTTTGTTAATTTTATAGGGTATTTATACTTTTATAGAGGCAATGGAATAAGCTTAATTTGTAATATAATATTATATTTTTGGCATTTTAGTGTTCAAAGTCAACAAAATCTTTCAAGAGACAACTGTATAATAGGAAACTTTTTCATCCATTGAAAAAGTTTAAAATCTTACATGAAACAACTGTACAATGCCAACAGTTTTTATGAATGTACAAAATTTATTAAATCATTGTACAAACATAAAGTTTCAATTTCCCTTAAAAAAATCAAGGACAACCTCATTCTAATAGACCAAAAAAACTTTTTCATTTTAAAATTATTGATTGAGTGAAAATGTTTCTCTCTCTCTCTCGAATACCATTTCAACCCTTTTCCGAACCCATTTCTATTGTACTTTTATGACATTGATCCGATACCATTTCCATTATTAGCCATAACTACAGAATAAAAGGTTTTAATGAACCTAGTCCACAATTCCTATTCATTCATTACACTTAATTCACACAAAATAGATCATTGCACTTAATTCACACAAAACAAAACACACTAGTCACAAAATGTCTCCTCAGCTTTTCTTAGCTTTTAGCAAAGTGGTGATTAAAAGATGACAAAACATATCCTCTCAGCTTTTCTTTTCTTCCAACAGAGTAGTGATTGAAGGCAACAAACATGACAATTTTCATCCAAGGTGAATCCCCACAAAACATTCCCTACCCTACTTCTTAATTGTGCGTGTGTCCTATGCTTCAATGTTTTTTTTTTTTATTTAAAAAAAAGAAAAATCATTGCTCTGATATCACTTTTATCACAAACCAAATCCGGTACCCAAAGGCTAGGTGTCGTGACAGGACAAAACATAAGTCAATATCAAAATGTAGCAGATTAAAAACACAGCGGAATAAAATAAAATGGTATCCAAATATTTCTTTCATTAAAACATACATTAGAGCTTTTTACTGTAGACCAGAATAGATCTAAACTATATTACAATGTGCTCTGTGTCTACCTAAGCCCTGGTCCAACTACACCAACATACGGACAAGGGAACAAGTCTTTCCTTAAGTTTCATCACCTGAAAGTGGTTAACAAATATAAGCACATGACAGAGTAGGAAATATTATACTGAGAGCATAAGGGTATAAAAAGCATCATGGATAATTATTTAGGCTAAACAGAGCTTTGTTTGGTAATAGAAATACATAAATCATTTTAAATAACAAAAGCATACGCATAAATCATATAAGCAAATAATCATAACCACGGTACAGAACAAAACAGAACAAAATAGATGTATGGACTCAAGGGGTGGCTTGTATGAATTCTAGAGGTGGTTTCTATAAAAGTGTAGCACTTAGCTCCGCACAGCATTTTGCTCCACACTAAAAATCAGAAGGTCAGTGGATCCATGACAATAAAGAGTCATTTAAAGTGACAACAGAACAGAACAGAGGGTCACATAAAGTGACAATACAAAGGGCCAGTGGATATTAAAGTCCCCCGAGGCATGAGATCCCGTGGTGGTACTTACAAACTAATTGTTCAAAAACACATTTAATAAATAGTTATATCCATAGATTTTCTTTTTTAAGCAAATAGGATTTATTTAATAAATAATAGACTTTTAAAAACTAATATAATTTGTAAAACAGATTTACATAAAATAGTTTATGGTAGCTCAAAATATAATATAACTCACCTCAAAGTGGATCCTTTACTCTCACTTCTGATTTCGGCTCACTCTTTCATATACCCCTCGTTTATTATTTCTGTGATTTCATTACCATGCAACTCACCTATTTATAAGTGAGAAGACCCTTATTATTTAGCACTATGCTGCATTATGCAACACTGTGCAGCCATATGGTTTTACCACATGGCTTCCCATACCATCTACGAGGTTTTCTAGAAACAATTGAAGAAGTTTTCCCAAATTCTACTATGGCCCAAAAAAAATGTTATAATTACAATTTTTTTTTTTAAAGATTAAGTAAATACATTTTGGGGTGTATACACCCCAAATTTTAAGTGGTAGTTTTGGCGGAAATTTTCATAATTTCATTTCCCTCCTCCATGTTTCAAATTTCCCTCCCAAACTTTTGGCGACCAAAAGACCATTTTAGTTGCAGAAAAGGTACCTTCGCTGACAAACTTTTTTAGTCGCCAAATCTCAATCAACGGCGACTAAAATATTAGTCGCTAAAGGTACTAATTTGGCGACTAATTTTTTTTGGTTGCTGAAAATAAGTTTTTGGCGACCAAATTTTTGGTCGCCAGAAAATATGTGACCTTCCGCGACCAAATTTGTAGTTGGTCGGCAAAAGTGTACCACTTTCTGCGACCAACTCATTTTTTAGTCGCCAAAATATAACCTTCTGCGACCAATAATATTTGGTCGCCAAAAATAATGATCATTCGCGACTAATTAATATTTGGTCGCCAAATGTCATTTTTTTGCAACCAAAATTTTTTTGGTCGGCAAAAGTGGTCGGCAATTGTGTAAATTCTTGTAGTGGTATTTTTGTACTTCTTTTAAAATATTTTTCAAATAAAAAAGATTTTATACAAAAATTCATTCCAAATTTAGTTATCATAGATTGTGTACCTTACCTTTCTAGTACAAAAGAAAAAAAGTGAAGGAAACATAATGGAAAGAAGGGTATAACCGTAAATTTAATTTTTAAATAATATATTAAATTTACCTTTTCAAAATCAATGGGACTAATTGGTTTATAAGAAAATTCTTAAGACTAAATAGATTATCATTTCTCAAAATGAGATTTATAAGTAAAATTTTCATTTAAGGGATCACCCTTGATATGAAATTAAATTTGTTAATTGACCAGTATTTTTTTTTTTTAAAGTATATTTAAGTGATTGGCTCCCTTATAGCATAATTTCCACCGACTCCAATACTTCACTTGTATTAACTAAAGGTAAAAATGTTGATTAAAGTTGCAAACATATAATCTATGGTGAAATGGGAACTTGGGTGTTGTGAGGGGGAAAAGATGAAGCAAAGTGGTAGTGATTATTAGTAACTATTATGTCACCCATATGCTTCTATTTTCCACTTTTCACAATTTCATCCCCCAGCAGCATAATGATTACCTCTGAAACTATATATTTGATTCTTCAAACTTTTGGGATGAGATATTATACAATGACAAAAATTAGGAACCCAAAAAAGTGATCAGAAAAAAATTCAGAAATTCAGATGTGTGGTGTGTATTTAAATCTCTTGTTGTAGGACATGAATCATCGATTGTAAATTCTGAACTGCTAATCGGTCATATACAATAGTGAAAGTGCATATCTTGTCTACCATCCACAAATGTGAATTAGATAGTTTAGTGGGTCTATGGGCTTTGAGCAATTTATTTTTGTAAGTTTTTATGTGTAGATTGTTTGTGAAAAATAAATTTATTATTTTATTTTATTTTTTTATTATATTTATTTTAAAAATTTTGAACAGTCTATTTTAAAATAATTGTTAATTTCCTTTTTTTATATATATAAATAATATATACATAACAAAATAAACGAATCGAATCATTAAATTCTCCAATACATAGCTTGTGAAATGGAGCTCCTTGTATAAAAACTTATTAAGAAATAGAATTGGTTATGTATTTAGGATCCATATTATACAGCTGTTGTTGGTATCATTTTCGATTTTCGTTCATAAAAAGTAAAAAATTTATTTTAGCAAATTAATTGTTTTTGACAATTTTTTTTTTTTTTTGAAAAAAGGAATTTGAACACACCTTTTGTTGAGGAAATACTTTTACATCATTTTCTAAATTTTAAAAGATTATTTTTCACACAAAAATAAAAACAATGAGGGTTTCCGAACTTTTCATTATTTTATTTGTAAAAACATAAAAAAATAAAAAATAAAAATCAGAAAAAATAGTTTTTAAAAAAAAAGAGAAAAGAAGAAATTGATATGGAAAACTTCTTTGCCGAATGTTTTCAAAAAATTAAACTGTTGTTTGGGGTGTCTTAAATAAGTGTAGTTTTTATTTTTTTAGACTAAAAAATTGAGGAAGAAAATATAGATGTTTGGGTTAACTTTTTGACTTTTTATAGAAAAATGTGTAATAAAAAATTGTAAAAATTGGTTTGTAGGAGAAAATTAGGATTGAGAGTTGTGCAGCCGTAATTGTTGACTTTTGGTGAATAGTGTTAACTTTTTAACTTTTTGAGTAACTTTTTGACTTTTTAAATTTTTCTAAACATGCCAAATTTGGCTTAAAAGTGATGAATGGTGTAAAGTTTAAATTGATGCAAAACAGCTTGTTTAGTAGGTCATATAATTGTCTATTGGGATGGTGAAAATGTCAAAGATTCAAGATTTCAATCGATGAAAGGATTATGACCATTTCGTTGTAATTTAACTTATTAACCCCTAACATTCTGTCATATAAATAAAAAATAAATAAATTTTAAATTGATTTGAAAAATGAAACATAAAAGAAAAATGAAGTCAAAAGGAGTTATATAATCTTGAAGGAGAAGCAAAGACACAAGTCAATCCGCCATTCACGGGAAAAAAATGAAATTGATAGACTTGTGTTTCTTTTTTGGTATTTAATTGCTTTACCATATCCCTAATTCTTGCATATGGCCCTACGTTACCTATCTTCTTCCTCCTCTCTTACATGTATAGTGGTTCACCAACTTATCATAACAAAGTCTTCACCATTGAAATTGTTGGGTCCCCAATTAAATAGTGCCCACTATCTGTCTAATTTGAAATTGAACAACTCCGAATTTTGAGGGAATTGAAGAAAGAATCACGGAAAAAATTAGGATTTTTGGCTTAATAATTGTGTAGTACCAATTTGTGATGTGAGATTACAAGTTCAATTCTATGTGGAGGAGTTTGAATTCTTTATAGTGCTTTTTTTTTTTATTATTATGGATGTGAGATTACAGGTTCAACTTATGGAGGAGTTTGAATTCTTTATAGTGCTTATTTCTTTTCTATTATGATAGTTGGATTTGGTGATTGGTTTGTTAAGCTTTGTTACTTTCTAACTATTGTTGAGAGGCGAGTGATATGTTTGATGTAATTTTTTATATTTATAATTATTCTTCTATTGATTGACTTAAAAAAAAATTAAGTGAGAGTTGGGTTGAATTTGGTCCACGTAGTTTCATTTATATTGATGTAATTTTTATATTTTTCAATTTATTTTAATTTAATTTATAATATCTATTAAAAAATTGGATAAAAATCAAAGGTTGGATGATCTATTTCAAAAGAAATTGGCCATTTTAAATTGGATGTCAACCTCCCAATTACGAAAGTTCTATTTTCACACATTATTTTCTCTTAGTTCACGCACTCCTTTTAGTTTGGATAGTTTGGATATCAACTTCCAAACAAAATTAGTTTAAAAATCAACTTTTGAATGAAAATTTATAATTCAGAAGTTGATTTCCAAACCAAAGATAGAGTCGAACCATAAGTTCTATTTGGAAAGATGATTTTTAAAATTTTTTGTTCCAAAGTTGATATTTGAACCAAAAAAAAAAAAAGTATGTGCATTGAAAGAAAGTGATGTATAGAAAAGGAAGCTCATTGTCAAACTCAGAGTGAGAATAGCCCATTTTATCCTTGATTTTAATATAATTTTTAAATGGCATTATCAATTAAACTAATTTAACATATGAAAAACTCAAAAATAAAATTAATATAATTAGAGCTATAATTATCAAATTAGCATAGGAAGCAACCAACAAGGACTATGAATTTAATTTGCCCTTTTTTTTATATGATGGGGAACCCCCAAGTAGGTCATTTTAGACTCAATCCTATAGGCGTGCTCCAGAAAGTAATATTATATATTCAGAAAATAAAATGCGTGAATTAAATATATTTTTAAAATTACTCACAACATATAAAATTTATATTTATATTATTATTTTTCAATGTACTTTATGGGTAGAGTAGATTTTTCCATCATTTGGTGGAGGTGGTGACGTTTGCATTGCTGGTAGTGGAGCATTTAATAGTGTTACAAATTTAGAAAAATATTCTAGAATTTCATATCTATGGTCAAAATTCACTCAAAAAAAAAGTTTCACAATAATTTTAAACGGACATCATTAATCTACAAATTTTGATAAATTTATGAAGATTTTTTTGGTACCATAAACTTTCTGCTAATAGTGCGGTGCAGGGAGGATATTCAAGTAGTGGTGTAATCTGCAAGAACTGATAATTTTATTTATTTATTTAGTTATTTTTAAGGCAATGCTTTTATAAATAGAGTATAGAGCTTTATGTTAGAAAAAGAGAAAGAAAAAAGAAAAAGAAAAAGTCAATATGCTCACTTATTTGATTGTCTTTCTCAGTGTCCTATCACCATGACTAGAGGGGTCATTGGTCCCCATAAAAACTATACAGGATTCAATTCAACTACAAAAGGACATGGATGTGCCACTCTTTCATACCACCATAAGAATAATGTTTGAGAGTCATAATTTTTGTAGTTTAAATGGTTTAAAATTGTTAAAATGATATCGTTTTGGCATATTTTGTATCCAAAATGACGTCGTTTTGACAGTTTTAAGCTATTTGAGTCACAAAAATTATGACCCTCTACCATTATATTAATTTAATTAATAAATTCTTCACTTTTGGTTGGTAACCTATTGGTTTAATTGATCAAAGAGTGCCATGATGAGAAGCACAAGGAGACCAACTCTAAAATTAATTTTTATTATATTTTTTTTTTACATTTAGTGTCATGAAAAATAAAAATAGAAGAATACATATTTACAATTAACAAAAAATAAATTAATTTAGACAGAAAATATATTTTTATTTTTTTAATATAAAAAATATTTTCAAAATTAAAGTTTTACCAACAAGACCACTACCACCACACCCCTTACAGCCACCACCATTGCTACCAAAACTACCCTCTACCACCAAGACCTCTCTACCATTGCCATACAGTTATCATTGTTGTCGTTATTGTTGTTGCCTCTACCACCACCCCCATAACTATTGTCATTGCCAACATCACAATTACCATCACATCATTTTCAAGATTGCGGTCAAACATAAGAAGAAAAAAAATCGACAAAATATTTTCTGAAAAAAAAAATTCTCAGAAAATATTTTCCCAAGAGAGTAAATATACAACTTATTAAATTGTTCATATTACGAAGTACAAAATCAAACTCTTATACTTCTGATTTCCAAAGCATGAAAACTATGAAAAAAAACACAAGCAAACCCATAAATTAATCTATACTTCCCATTTTTTTTTTTCCTTTTCCTAGTAAACCATATAATATAATCAAACATGCATTGAACATCACTTGATATCTTGTAGATGAAATCTCAAGGCACATACTCTTCTTGACTCTGTTGGAACTCCCTTGGTTCTGGTACCCCTCCATGTTGTTGTTGTTGTTGTTGTACTGATTATATGAGTTCACATTGCTCCCATAATACCCCTTGTTGTACCCATTTTGGTAATTATTTTCACTCTGGACATGATAATAGTACTTCCCATTTTCCACAAACCTTGTGTCACTCATGCCTTGCCTCTGGGTATTGTAGTTGGTGTTGGTGTTGGTGGTGGTAGTGGGGGTGGTGGTGGTTGTGTAGTGGCTGTCCATGAGGCTTGTGTCACTCAAACCTTGTTGCTGAGCATTGTAGTTGTTGGCTCCATTGTAGTAGTTGGTGTTGGTGTTGGTGGAGGTGGTGGGGGTGGTGTAGCCTTGTTGCTGAGAATTGTAGTTGTTTTCACCATTGTAATAGTTGTTATAGTTGCTGATTGGGGTGGTGTAGCCTCTGTCAGTGAACCTTGTGTCACTCATGCCTTGTGGGTCAGATTCAGTCACATATGCATCCTTGTTGTAGTAGTTGTTGTTGTTGGTGGTGGTGGTGGAGGGGGTGGTGGTGTATGCTGTGTTCATGTATCTGGTGTCACTCATGCCTTGTGGGTCAGACTCAGTCACATAACCATCCTTGTTGTTGTAGTAGTTGTTGTTGTTCTTGGTGTTGGTGGTGGTGGTGGTGGTGGTGCTAGGGGTGGTGGTGTAGGCTGTGTTCATGTACCTAGAGTCACTCATGCCTTGTGGGTCAGACTTAGTCACATATGAATCCTTATTGTTGGTGTTGGTGTAGAAGGTGTAGGGTTCTTCAGATTGGGTTTTGTATGGGCTGTTGTTGTTGTTGTTGGTGGTGGTGGTGGTGGTGGTGGAGGGTGAAACAGTGGTGGGGGTGGTGGTGGAGGGTGAAGCAGTGGTGGTGGAGGGGGGGAGTTGGCCAGACTCATGGCCATAGAGGCCATAGCCAGTTTGATTGTCTGGGATGAAGCTTGGCTGTTGTTCTTGTTGTTTGTTGGGGACTTCTACTACTGCCTCTTTGGCATTGTTGTTGTTGTTGTTGTTGGTGACTTTGCTGAAGAATTGGCTGTCTCTGGCATGAATGAGGTGAGGAGATAAGAGGGCAAGAAAGAAGAGGAATGAAAAGTGTTTGGCAGCCGAGAAAGCCATGGATATGGATAGAGAGAGAAAGAGGGGGTGATGGCTGGTCCTTAGGAAATGTTGTGATTTTCCTTCCTTTATATAGGGATTGACATAGTTTTCACTAGGAATGGAAATCAGTATATTTCGTAATCAAGGGTTAAAAAATATTCATATTAACATATATTTCCATTTTAAATTCTAAATTTATTTACATTGTATTTGGATTACAGATTTGAGTAACAATTAGAAAGAAAAAAAAATATGACATATAGTTATATTTTATTCACATTTCCTCGTCTTTTCATTTTTGATTTTCCAAATTTCTATTCAAAAACACAATCCAAACACAGTTTTAAGAAAAGTTTTCAAATTTAAAATGAAATATTGTGATTATAAATTATTAATTTTATATTAAATTATGTTAGGAATGGTAAAAAAAAATTATCAACAAACACATTGACTAGAAATAATATAGGAATTAAGATTATATTCATTACATTAGATAGAATGAAGATTTTCATTTCATAATCAAAGACCGTCAAATATTCAGATTAAAATAATTTCATTATAAATTCAAAATTTATTTAAGGGAACTTTTCAAACTTAAAATGATATTGTAATCATAAATTATTAATTTTAAAATTTAATAATTATAGGGACACTAACAAACATACTAACTAGATATTATTAGATAAGCTCTATGTTAACTATCGAAACCTATATACATATCTTGAGTTTTGATCAATCCCAGAAACTTCTAAAATTAATGACCGAATAAATCTCCAATAATTCCTTGAAAGACTTCAATTTGAATTTTAGATACTATTTTCAAGTCTTTACAATCTTTTGGGGTTAGAATTTCCTTTTCATATAGAATTTTCTTTTTTTTAATTACATGATACTGATTGGATATTTACAGTTCTCTCCTTCATGTACTGAATAATTGTTACACATAAAACCCTTGAGATGGCCTGGACTATTGATTGGACCCTTATGCTATATTTGATTGGAAGATTTGGGAAGGGATTTGGAAAGGAAAAGGAAAAAAATGTGTGAAACTAGGTGAAATATAGGCATTTTTTATTTACATTTCACTTACATTTTCCATTTCTCTTTCCAAATCCCTCCCCAAATCCCCCAACCAAACACAGCATTAAAGATTTATATTGAATTATTAATTTGTGTCTCTCCAATTTTTATAAACAGGACTATAGAACATAATTATGGTCTTTATCTTTGTCCTTAAGATTCAATCATGTGACTCATAAGCATGTTCCAAATAGCCTAATTACAAAAACTGATTTTTTTATATCTCGCCCATTTCTTAATTTACTTTCCAAGAAAATAAAATTCAGTGGAGAAGTTGAGGCAAGTTACAATTCATAGGTTCCACAGTCCACTACTAAGCTATCATAGTTGTTAAGCTAATGGAGAATCCCGAGGAACCCAATTCTTTAATACTGTGTGTGGTTGGGGAATTTGAAGAGAGATTTAGAAAGGAAATAAAAATGGTAAGTGAAATGTAAATAAAATATACATATATTTCATCTAATTTCACATACCATTTCTCTTTTCTTTTTTAAATCACTCCCTAAATCCCCCAACCAAACATAACATTAATGTTTGTTTAATTATATATTATTATTAAGTTTTATAGGTTGAATTTCTTATTCACCCCAAAAAAGGTTGAATTTCTCTCGAAACTTGATGGTCATATTTGGCTTCGTGAGTCCATCCCAAGTAATATTTTAATAATTTTAATAATTTATTTTGTAAAATTTATTTCTGAAACAAATTAAATCAATTCAATAATTATAAGGGGGATGCACCAATAAATCCCAAATTAATAACTTATGCACTGTTTAGTCTTAAAAGTTTTCTTATGGACTGAAAGGTCCCATTACAATGTTAATAACATTAGATACAATGTTAATAACATCAGAGTCATGTTACAAACATTAGATTTCAAACATCTAATGTTCATCAAATTTCAATAATGTTTGAAAATATAGGATGAAAAACATCTAATATTCATCAGATTTCAATAAATTTTGAAATTATAGAATGAAACATCAGATCATTTACATCATTTACATTATGCTGATGTAAAAATGGGACTAAATGGAGCATAAGAAAACTTTTAAGACTAAATGGTTCAACGTTTCAAAAAGTAGGACTTATGGGTAAATTTTCCTAATTATAATCCTTTTATTTTATCACATTTATTTAAAAAAATATTAAAAATTTTATTAATTAAAAATAATTGTTAGGATCAATAAATAACCACATAATAACCAACTACAACTCATTCAAAACTCCAGTGCATTTTTTTTTTTTTTTTTTTTTTTTTTTTTTTTTTTTTTAGAGGGTGGAGGGTTGAAACCCCTATTACAAAGATTTGGGAATATCATTAAGAACAGCATAGACAAATTCAGGAAGAACATCTTTCATCCAAATATGCTTTGCATAGATATTTTTGCCCATTGAGCTAAACAATACGCTATATGATTACCATCACACTGAACATGAGAGATACAAAAACTTTGAATTTGGTTAATTCAGCTTCTTACAGTTTTAAGCTATAGCGATAGACTTCAAAAAGTTTCATACAACTCAATAAAATACCGCAAACAAGGATACAAATCGAAGGGATGAGAATTATTTTGGGGATTTGGAGATGTAAAAAATCAAATTTGCCAGGAATACAACAGTTAAACACATGCCTCTGTTTGGCAATGTAGTTGGGGGCTAAAATAGTCACATCCGTCTAAAATTGGCTAAAGTAGCAACTAGAAGACAAAACACCAACACTTACCCACAAACAACTCAGCATTTGATGAATTTACCCCAGAGCACGTCCTGTTTCACTTTCACAGAAGCACCAATTCATACCACTTGCAGACAAAATAGCCACATCATTTTCCACGTCAACTTAAAATAAAAATATAAAAAAATCCTTTTCCAAAAAATAAAACAAATAAAAAAAAAGGCATAAAAATAAAATCAAAATTACTATTTTCCATGTCATTTAAAATAGAAAACATGAAAAATCCTTTGCCAAAAACAAAACAAAAATTAAACCAAAAAAAAAAAGACAATAAAATAAAACCAAAATTAGCATTTTCCATGTCATTTAAAATAAAAAACATGAAAAAGCATTTTCCAAAAAAAAAATAAAAAATGAAAAATAAAAAAAGTCAATAAAATAAAATCAAAATTACTATTTTCCACGTCATTTAAAATAGAAAACATAAAAAATCCTTTGCCAAAAACAAAAAACAAATTAAAACAAAAAAACAAAAAAAAAATCGAAATTATCATTTTTCAGGTCATTTGAAAAAAAACAACAACATAATAAAGCCTTTTCCAACAAAAAAAAAACAAATAAAAAACAACAACAACAACAACAAAACACACTAAAATGAAACTGAAATAAGTATTGTCAACGTTATTTAAAATTAAAAAACATAAAAAAACCTTTTCAAAAAAAAAACAAATTAAACAAAAAAAAAAGTCAATAAAATGAAACCGAAATTAGTAGTTTCCACGTCATTTCAAAAAAAAAAATGAAAAAGCCTTTTCCAAAATAAAAAAAAAAACAAATTAATATATATATATATATATATATATAAAGAAGAAGACAACAACATAACACCCAAATTTACATTTTCCACGTCATGTTAAAAAAAAACAAAACATAAAAAAGCTTTTTCCAAACCCAAAAAAATAAAAGCAAATTGAAAACAATAAAAAAAAATGACAAAAACGTAAATGAAAAAAAAAAAGAACCACAAAAATACGCCTCATCCAACCAAAAAAAATAATAATAATTTCAAAATAGAAATTAGCAATTGCCACGTAATTTTAAAATAAATAAAACACATGAAAAACTATTTTTAAAAAATAAAAAAAAAATTGATGTATACAAATAAAAATAAAAATTAAAAAATGTAAATTAAAAAAAAAAGAAAGAACATAAAAAATACGCCTCATCCAAAAAAAAAATTAAAAATAGAAATTAGCATTTGCTACGTAATTTAAAAATAAATAAAACACATGAAAAATTATTTTTGAAAAATAAAAACAAATTAATGTATACAAATAAAAATGACAAAAACGTAAATTAAAAAAAAAAAGAACTAAAAAAATACGCCTCATCCAAAAAAAAAATTTAAAAACAGAAATTAGCATTTGCCACGTAATTTAAAAATAAATGAAACACATGAAAAATCATATTTGAAAAATAAAAATAAATTAATGTATACAAAGAAAATAAAAATGACAAAAACATAAATTAAAAAAAAAAAAAGAACCATAAAAAATGACCAATACGTCTCATTCAAACAAAAAAAAAAAAAAAGTACCATGACGCTGACGTGGAGGAAGGACAGCTAGGAGTGGAAATGTAAAACACCAAGGGCAGTTCGGTCATTTAACATGTGGACACCTTACCAAAAAGCTAAAAAAGTCAAAAAGTTATTCACAAACCAGGATTTTTAGTCCCAAGTTAAAATAACTAAAAAAGTCAAAAAGTCAAAAAGTCAACCCACTTCCCAAACGACACCAAAATATACATGTATGGTCAAAGATTTTTGTATATATATATATATATTAGCTTAAGTTCATTTCTAAAAAATATTGTCTATGTATATATGTTTTATGTCTGATTTTATAATTAATTTCGCTATTGTTAAATTTATAGTAATGATATTGCTCTAGACATATCATCCCAAAATTTTCTGGGTGATATGTTTTTGTGGTAAAAATTAAATTAGTATAATATAAGGTCCACTTATGAATAAATCTAAGTAATAAATTAATATTTATAAATAAAACTCGATATAAAATTTTTTATTTTATAATATTCCTGATAAATTATGCGGGGATTGTGGAGTCTGGGGTGGGGACATGCCAAAATAAAAATAATAATAATAATAATGGCATACCATGTGCCCTCTAAAAAGCTTTGTCCATCTACTATTTTCCAAAGGCCACCACCTAAAGCCTTTTACCTGTCAAGGTTGCTTGTTGGGCCCCACCACCTACCCCTCTCAATCACACCACTCCCTCATGCTTTCCTATCTCAATGGCTTACACTCTCATGCCATGACCATTTTGTTATCTCTGTCATACACCATGTGTGTGTTTGATTGGAGGGGTAAAGGGAGATTATTTATTGTGCGGATTGTAATTTAGAAAAAATTTAATTTGGCATTTGTTTATTTTTTAGTCTGTCGCACATAGAGTCCGGCTGGACTCTTTATCCCCTATATGGGGGACTATTGTATTCTAAGGGGGTGGCACAATTTTCGAGGGACTATCCACTGTTGGAATTTGGTGGTAAAATGATCATTTTAATCCTCTACTATTTAATTATATATTATATTTAGTAAAATTCAATAAAATTTAAATGTCTCAATTTAAAAATAAAATAATTTTATTTAAACTTTTATTGATGTTTTATTTATTTGATTTTTTAAAATAATTTTATATAGATATTTTATTCATGTTTTATTTTAAAATTTTGTTTATAATTTATTTAATTTCATTATTTAAATTTTAATAGATGTTTTATTTAATTTCATTATTTAATTATTATTATTTTAAAAATAAATTTATTTAAAATTTTAATTAAAAAATAACATATTTTTATTGATATTTTATTTAATTAATTTTTAAAAAATAAATTTATTTAATTGTGAAAAAATAAAATAAAATAAAATTTTATTTAATCTAGCTAAAAATAATTAAAATATTAAAGATATGTTTAATATTGCTATTACTTAGTAAACAATGAAAAAATGGTAAAATAATCTTTTGTTCATTTATTCTATCCAGTCCGTCCAACTAAACATTAGATTCACTAAAAATAGTCCTTTCCAGACATCTAATCCCATGAGAAAACAAACACATGATACATATTCAATCCAACCAAATAGTCCGGGAGATTTACAGTCTTAGGATTCAAATCTGATGAATTCTAATCCCCCCTTATCTAGTCCGTCCAATCAAACACACCCTATGTGAATTCAGTATGAGAAAATAATATTGGACAATTTTAAAAAGTAAGTATATACTTATACAGTATTATCATTCAATAATAATTTATATATTGAACTTCTTTCATATTCATGTCTTAATATAAGAGAATTTGAGAGGCTATTAAAACTCACTATATGTCCCATTTTGATAATATGAACTTGTGATAAATCTAACCCATAATCTATTATAATCCTGCTTGAAATTTGGATTATAAAATAAATTATGAAGAGAAAATCCTATAACTACAACATCTTCTTAGTGAGGTTCACTATTCACACATGCCATTGACAACGTAATATATCTTTATTGTATTGAATTTTTTCCTTTTTTGCCTCACACAATGAATTTTAAAAATCCAATCTTAATATCTACCTGAAGTGAGTCTCTCAAAATAAAAATATTACAACATATTAAAATATGACATTAATATGATTAAAATAACACAATGTACTAAGTCTTAGATGATGGGAATAATAGTTTAATGCTGTATTTGGTTGGGAGATTTGGGGAGGAATTTGGAAAAGGAAAGGGAAAAGGTGTATGAAACTAGATGAAATGTAGGTATGTTTTATTCACATTTCACCTAACTTTTCCCTTTCTCTTTCAAATCCTTTCCCAAATTTTCTAACCAAACACAGTGTAAAAAAAGGAAGCCCCCTTTCTATTCCATGATAAAAGAAGTTAAATGTGTGACTTATTTTGCTGAAGTGAGCTTTCAGTGGTTGGGTTAGTTTAGAAGGCCACATCACATTCTTTTACCGTTTGGCTCATGATTAGTTTCCCCACTGCAATTAGGGTTAACAATTTAGTTGTCTTAATCAATAACAGCGTAAATTTGTGAAGGCTTGGATCGACTTCATCCTGAATGTATTTTGATAATCTGAATTATTTATTTTGTAAAATTTATTGAGTAAATTACTCATGAAAAAAGATTAAATTAATCGGACATTGATAATCACGTGATTAAGTCGTAATTGTTTAAAAACTGAATCTTTTATTATTGAAATCAACTTATTGTTTATTTTTTTGTAAAATAAACTGTTGGAATCATCATATGGGCTCACCCAAGCATTGCAATAAGGCCCATCGGAGACCTCTCCCCTACTTTTCTCATGTATTTTATGATTCCTCATTTATCAAGTGTACAATATAAATAATATTACATAATATTCTAATACTACTTAATAATTTTCCGACAACTACATGGTATTGATGTTCCAAAACAAATAAAAAATACATGTTCGTTTTGATTGATCGGTGCAATAGACCTCACATAACATCAACTAATTAAAATCGAAATGTAAATCATGTTTACTCTGATTTTTTTTGATTATGTGACACTTTTTTTCCACATGGGTAGAGTCAGTAGGTAATCCCATACAAATTGCATCAAAGTTACTCGATAATATATATGTAAGATTGAAGTGACTTCATTTTGTATCATCTGCTTATATATAGACATTGAGTTCATTCAATGACCAAATTTTAAATGCTTGAAAACTGATCGGTTATTTGAAGTTAAAACTCAACTACCCAATTTGTTGGAACTACTTAATTGGGTTGGTTAATTAGTTAGATCAAATTTTTGGATTTTAAATTTATGAAAACAAATTATATTAAAGGGGCAATTAAAAAAATTAATTGGGTTGTGCTCTTATACCCATTTAATGAAATACCCACTCTTCTTTTTTTTTTCTTTTTCCCTTTTTTATTAGGCAAAGTTATACACTTTTATTAGTTATCTAAATTGCCTCTCTGCCAAACATTTTACACTTCTATTCTTTCATTTCTTAAGAGGGCATTTTAATTCTGTTATTTGACCAAAAATTACATAAAAAGGACAAATAATAAAACTATAAATAAGAATACAGCTACTAAATTTAACTACTACTAGTTTATTTTCGTAAACATTTATTTTCCTTCTCATTTACTTCGCCGTTCACTTGAAACCCATAACAAATGTATGAAGATGTTACAAATTATATTTATACTTCAAATGTTTAAAAGTTGTTTCTACTGTCAAGATGGCACCTTAATTTAGTTCTTGAATTTGATCATGAATTTAAAGAGAAAGAAAAAAGACCCCAAAAAAAAAAAAAAAAAATTTGAAATTAGGATTTAAATTTTTGTCACCTTTTTATTCTGTTTTCCTTTCCCTCCATAGGGTTCAAGCTTCTCTTTAGTTGAGCAGTGGACTGCACCTACCTAGTTATTAGGCCTATTACCGTCCATATTGATAATTCAAATTATTTATTTTTTAAATCTCTATATAAAGATTATTCATAAAAAAAAAAATAAGAAAATGATTAGATAATAATAGTCATATGATTTCATCATATTTGTTTGAGAAAAAAATAGACAAGAAGTATGACGTTGAAAATATGCCATCTAATTTATTAGTTACAAATTTGATAAAATTTTGCAATTATTATTATTATCAGTGGCGAAGTTAGAAAATTAAATCAGAAGGGGCACTTATTGATTATAATTTTAATTTTTTTCCCATAACTAATAGTAATAAGATAATAATAATTTTTGAATTAATAGTAAGTACAAAAACTTAAATAAATTATTACAAAAGTATTTCATATAAAATTTTACAATTAATTTCGAGTAAGATCGAAAAGAAAGTATTGCGTGTAACTAGTGTATCATAAATAATGTAAAAAGTCATATATTTACGTATTAAAAATAAATTATATAATAGTAAGATAAATCAAATTTTTACAAAATTTGAGTAAAAATTTCATATAATAGTGATATCACGTCATTATTGATATATAATATCATTAACCAATAGTAAAGTAACATATGAAAGGTAAACTTCACATGCAAACATAACTAACATCTAGTAATTTTTACATATATACAGTGAGATTAATTATATTTGTATATTAATAATTATAGATATTACTTTTATATTAAGATTTTTTACAAAAATTTCATATATAAAAATATAATTTGTTGTAATCACTTCATTTTTAATAAAACAATCACTATTGTTTTCATAAATTTGAAAGTGCCTTTGGCATTTTATTTTAAATATTATTTTTGTTTAAAAATTTATATTTAAAAAAAAAAAAAGCAAAAATCTAGGGGGCACACGTGACTCTCCTAGGCACCATGTGGCTCCGCCATCAAATCAATCTAATTTTTTTATGAACAATCTAAATAATATAAAAGTTTAAAAAATAAACGAAATAAATTATCAAAATAAAACACATAATAAACTCAAAAGATGTGAAGTAGATGCTTAAGTCATTTTCGAAGGATGATAGGTAAACTCCATTTCACTCTATAAATCCTTAACAAATTTAACGATGCTTAGTTATTTTATATTGTGTTTGGTTAGGAGGTTTGAAAAAAAAAATAAAAAAGAAAAAAAAAAAAGTAAGTAAAATGTAAATAAAATATATTTATATTTCATTAAATTTCATATACCTCTTATCTTTTTTATTTTAAATTCATTCTCAAATTTTCTAATCAAATACAGCGTTAAAAATTGGCATCAACATTGATTGATAGATATTGAGCTGTGAAAGAGCTTTACACAACTAGAGAGATAGAGAGAAAATTAATGGGACAACAAATTCACCCCCTACAAACCAAACAGAGGAAAAATAAAACCCTTTAGTCAATGTTAGCTTTCTATATTTTGTTATTATTATTATTATTTTGGTCCTAGGATTGGGTGTAATTTGATGCGCCATTAGCGGGAAGGTTGTTTGATTCATTTGGTATTTTTCAATTCCTACTCAAAGACAAAGTTCTAACTGCAAAATTAATAAAGAAAAAGAAAAGGAAAGATGAGCATCCAAAGTCCTTCGTTTTGACTTTAGATTGGGACCATTTCTTTGGAGGGAATGTAACATCTAGGACTTTGTTTGGCTCCTCTCTTTTCATATTGAAATTTGTGCTTTAGAACAATAACGTAGCTAGTGAGATTCTAACCGAAACGCGTTAATTTTTTTATTAAATTTAGAAATAAAGTTAAATTAACTAACTATATATTTTGATTGGTGCATTTTGAAATTAAGATTTAATAATATCAACCTCTTTAATATATAAAAAATAATAGAGATTATCAAAAATAGGACATAGTTGTTGGAGTTTTAATCATAGTTACATCACTAGAAATAACAGAAGGATGGATATAGGTGGGAAATCTCTACCTATCCTCACCTTCCCCTTAGTACATATTGCTTTCATATTTTTACTTGTCCTGATGTAATAAATTTCTTTCTCACTTGACTTGTCCTGCTTAAAATAACCCTAATTAGATATATCTAGTTTTATGAAATATTTGCTTCGCATTGAATTTTAAAATTGTATTTTATATTTTAATATGAGAAATAATTTAGAATAGAAGTACACAAAAACATACAACCGAAAAAAAAGGAGAATATTATTTTGTAGTATTGCATATAATTGAATCAAATGAGGGTTGCATTACCCTTCATTGATCTGAACTCAATGGATTCTTCATTTTTAACCTTAAATTAAGGAATTTCCAAAAATATTTCACGACTTCCATTAGCAACAGGGACATATTAAGGTCAAGTTTGGCATATGAGAAATAATCTATCTTTTTATCTTTTTTCTATCACATCACCTCTCTACTTTTCTGCACATCTTTTTGTAAAAAGACAAAAAATACACTTATTTAAGTTATCCCAAATAATCCCTTTTTTGCTATCTCTATACATAAGCGAGATACACAAGTCTTAACTATTGAGACAATTTATGTTAATGGTATTAATTTCGTTTGAATTGCAATTCTAGTTCTTTGGCGTTTGGAGTCTTTCTGATCTTCTTGTCTCATTGTTTTGAAATTATTAAAATCTCTCAAAATTCTCATATTACAAGATTCGCACAACTAATGACAAAAGAATAGAAGTTTATATGTAGATTCTAAGATTGTCTCTCAAACTATGATTTCTGTCTTCTATCAACTAAAAAAATGCTGGTTGAAGTTAAAAATTACATACAATTCATAAGTTGGCCTACAAAATACTAATTGATAAACTAGTTTTGCTAAGAGGATGCAAATAAGTAATTGATAATTTTGCATAATGCCATAAGCTTGCCATTTGCTGATAAACATTATTATATCCTTCAAAACCAATCCCAAAATACATAGAAAATTAATTTACAAAAAATTACAGATTTCAAAAGGAATTTTTTTTTTTTTTAGGATTCATCCAAGGGAAATGGGTTCCAAAGCAAAAGAGAGAACAACAAGAGATTAGGGACCAAAATAGGAATCAAAGGAGGGACATCACTTCCAAGCCTCTTTCTTCTCAACCTCTTTCTAACATACTCTCTCTTCTCTTCTTCACCCCACTTAGCTTCCTCCAATCCTTTGGCAAGAATCAATGGTGGTGGTTGTTGGTATGGGCACTTGGACCTCCAAGAGGTGTGGGGGAGCCCAAATCTTGATACCCTTTTGAGGAAGAGAGAGAAAGCCCACCTTAGGTGCAAGGGAGGGAAGGTGGTGGTGGATTTGGGGCAGAGGAGAGGTGGGTAGTCCCAATTTAGGTAACATGGGATTTGTGAGGATATGAAGAGTTGAGAATGGAGGGTTGGTGTGGTTGTGGGGTGGGTTAGTATGTGGGTTAGGGCTTGGATTTTTTGCTCCCATGTTGTTTCCTCCATCATTTCATGACAGAAAGAGAGAGAGAGGTGAGAGTCCACTAAAAGGACATTGAAAACATTCATTGGAGGTTTCAGATTGCAGGATGAGGATGAGAGGGGTGACTCTATTTACACACCTCAATTACTCTTAATTCACACCATTATTCATAATTTTTTAATAACAATTTTATCCTTCAATTAAATATCCAAATTGCCCTCATCTCTATTCCATCTCCTTCATTCACAAACCCTAACCTAACCTATTGACAACCACTGCAGGCTCCTGCCACCGCAACCACTGCAGGCTCTTGAACTTCATTGTTGTTATTGCACTTAATCTCAAAGCTTCCTAGGAATGATGATGGGTCAGTAGTAGTAGAAGTTGCACCGATTTGCGCAGCTTTCTGCAATAAAGCTGTCACAGACATAGTTGCCGAAGAAGATGTTTGATGTGAATGGTGTTGGGTGCTATACAAGGAAGGAACACTAACAAGTGATGAAGAGCTTGTTATTTCTTCTGTATTGATGGAAGAAAGCCTGTTTTCAAACATCCAATTCAACTGATAATCGGATGGTGGAGGATTCGAACATGGAACAAATGGATCACCATAAACTGGGAAAACATCTCAGCTACACAATCAAGAAAAGTAGCAAAAGGAATTATTACTTCCAAGACATGCCTAAGACATTGATTAACAGATAAAGAGATACAATACAAATTGGAGAAGAAGAGGGTAATTTGTGTAAGACATTGATTAACAGATAAAGAGATACAATACAAATTGGAGAAGAAGAGGGTAATTTGTGTAAGGGTAAGGGTTTGGATTTGGGTTAGGGTTAGGGTTAATTGGAGAAGAAGAGGGTAATTTGGTATTACTCAAAAATTAGTGGTGTGTATTGAGATAAAATTAAAAGTTTTAATTTGTGTATGGTGTGAATTGAGTAAGTGGTGTGTATTGAAAGAATTTGAGGTGTGCAAATAGAGGCACCCGGATGAGAGTGGTGATGAAATGGTAAAATTACCTAAAAGGGCAGGGCATTGGAAGGAAATTACTTCATTGCATTCGACTTTAGGATATGCAAAAAAAACAAAATAATATCTTAGATTACACTGACTTCTGAGTTTTGAAAAATACAATAAATTTAAAAATTTAGCATAATTATGACAAATTTTCTTTTAGCTAGTATAAAATAAGAGTAACTAATGCAGTGTATAAACAAATGCAAAATCAAAGATGAAATATATAAATGTAAAAGTTGACATAATCATCTTTCATTCTTCTACTTCTAAAGCAACATCACATGATAGTGGGAGATTCAAACACAGATAATGCAATTGGTAATAAAACATCTCATCTAGTGGACCAACTCTTCCATTACAATTGATCGGCATAATTAAGTGTTCCGTGAGTCTAGGATCACAAATTAGTCGTGAACATAAAATTTATATGAATCGACAAGATTTTTTAAAAGTATGTCTCAATAATAAATTATGTAAAATATTATTCATTCATATATATTTTTTATTCTATTATGTGGTTGATTTTTATGTTCATAGCGAGAATGTTTTGGAGCAATGTGCATGTTAATGTCAATGTATATTAGATTTATACTTATTTATCTGTATTAGATATATCTTATCTCTATCTTTTTATATCTCTATCTCTTTGTATCTTTATCTCCTTCTATACTTAGCTATGTTTTTTTTCAGCCTATAAATACAGGCTTCTCCTATTATAATTCAATTCAATTTAACATATATAAAATACACAGCTTTTTCTCTTTTTCTGTCAACCATTGTAACATGGTATCAAAGCGCAGGTCTTAAATCCTAGCTCCTCTTTTCTCTTGCTCATTGCTCATACACAGTGGCATTATCAAAGCACAGAGCACAGGGTTCCAGATTACACCATTATTTGTTTAACAACACTGTTTCGTCATTGTTGTTGACCAAAATTTTACAATTTTTTTAGTCTCGTGCTCAGAATTCTCTCCCGACGCCACCAGGCTTGTCGCCAAACACCACTAGACGCACCCTTACGCGCCGTTTTTATCGTCGGCATGTCCAGTCTTCCGCCACCACTCTTACACGCGCCCTCACGGGCCCTTCAGTTGTAGCTCACATCAGCCTGACGTCAGCCCTTCCTACACCATCCGTGCGCAATCCTTCTACTGTGCGCCACGCGCCCTCTTTGCTATCCTACTCCGCGCCTCCGTTCTGCTAATGTGTGCCGCGCCTTTTGCTGACGTCATCCACCCCTGTTGACGTCATCTCTGGCTTTTTTCTCTATTTTGCCTATTTTTTTGGTGATTTCGCCTATTTCCTAGCTATTTTCGATCTTCCAGACTCACTGGTACGCTCTGTTTTACCTGATTTAGCTTCTCCAGTATTGTTTCTATTTATTTAGCCCTAGCACAATTTTATTATGGATCGTCATGATGTCTTCCATCCAATTTTTGTTATTCTTGATGGCTCCAATTATATTATGTCAGCCCAAGCCATGTCTTCCTTCCTAAAAGGTAGGAAACTCTGACATAGTATCACCAGGGATGTGACCAAACCAATAAAAGAGGCCGCTAAAACTATTGTTAAGTATGAAGACCGATTAGAAGATTAGGATAGTAAGAACTACCAGATCATTACTTGGCTTCAGAATACTTCTGTTACTTTTATTAGTCTTTAGTTTGGACATTTTCAATAGGACTCTATTACCACTCCTGCTCAAGTCATTTGAGATTTTTTAAAAGAACGATACCAGACTACCAGTCTTACCCATCAGTATCAATTTCAGAGTCAGTTTCACCGTATGCAACAAGACCCTAGTTAGTCCATTAATGACTTTCTTTCTCAGATGTATTCTGTTTGGAACCAGCTTGCTCTCTCAGAACCTACTTGGCCTCACACTGACGATGTTACTTTATTTATTACATATCGTAATCAGCAGCGATTGGTTCAATTTCTCATGGCTCTCACTACCCATTTTGAGCCCTTGCGTGCATCTCTCCTTCATCGTGCTCCACTGCCCACTTTTGAGCATGCTATTTCAAAGCTGCTATCTGAGGAGACTCGTCTTGGTACTCTCAAGACTCATCATGTAGACTCTATTTTTGCTACTCCTCAGTCGCGGACTTCTTCCATACCGACCCAGCAATCCACTGCCTGAATTTATTGTCAGAATCGGGGCTTTCCTTCTATTCATCTTCTGGTTCATTGCCTAGTCAGACCCTGTTGGTACTTCAACAAAATTGGTCCTGGTCATCTGCAACAGGATTGTTTTCATAATCCCTCCCGGTCATCTTCTACTCGCATTTCCTCTCGCAGTGGCTCTTCCAGGGATAGTTCACATCGTCCCAGAACTTAGTTTAGACCTTTGCCTGCCCATTGCACTGTTGCTGTTGCCTCTGAGGATTTCTTCGAGTCTCTTGATTTGTCTGCCCCTGTCTTTTCCTAAACTGATGTTAAGGCCCTGTTCAAACAATTTCTCTCCACCTCTGATACCCCTCTCCCTACTACTTTGGCTATGATTTCAGGTACATCTTCTTGGTATTTTGACTCCACATGCTGTAATCATATGACTTCCAGTTCTACTATATTTTCTTCTCTCTCTCCATGTGCTCTTATTCTCTCTATTCATACTGCTGATGGGTCTCTCATGTTCGTAAGTCATGTTGGTTCTGTTTCCACCTCTCATTTGTCTTTACCACATGTTTATCATATTCCTGTTGTTACCTTAAACCTTATCTCCATTAGTCAATTATGTGAGCTTGGTCTAATTGTCACATTTTCTACTAATGGTTGTTTTGTGCAAGACCCTCAGACGGGACAGACTCTTGGGATCAGCCATAAGCATGGATATCTCTATGAGCTCATTCACCTTCATGTTCTAAACTCCACACTATTAGCTACTCCTGTACCTGATGCTTCTTTTTCCCCTCTTCATCTTTGGCATTGTCGCTTAGGGCATATTTCTGTTAGTAGGTTAAAGTCCTTGGTTTCTAGTGGTCAGTTGGGTCATGTACTTCCAGATAATTTTGATTGTTTGCCTTGTCAACTTGCAAAACAACATGCCTTATCATTTAATAAAAGTACTTCTGTTTCCTATGCATATTTTGATCTCATACATTCTGATATTTGGGGACCATCACCTACTACTACCATGGGGGGCTCTCGTTATTTTGTTATTTTTGTTGATGATTTTTCACGGTTTACTTGGCTATTTCTTATGAAAAATCGGTCTGACCTTACACAACTTTATTATACCTTTGCAAAAATGGTCCAAACCCAATTTTCAAAAATCATTAAAAATTTTCTCTCTGACAATTCTATGGAGTATCGGGATACAGATTTTCTCTCTTTTCTTCAGAGTCATAGTACTCAACCTTATCATTCCTATGCTGGCACGTCCTAACAAAATGCACGTGCTAAAAGGAAACATAGGCATATTCTTGACACTACTCAAGCTCTCCTTCTCTCTTCTTCTTGTCCTGAGAACTTTTGGAAGGAAGCTACCCTTACTGCTGTTTATACTATCAACTGTGTTCCCACCCCTATCATCAAAAATCAAACTCCCTTTGAACGTCTACATGGGACGCGCCCTCCATACACAAATCTTCAGGTTTTTGGTCTGCATGTTTTGTCTTGCTTTAACCTCATGAACACACTCATTCCCGTCTTTGTTACTTTCTTAAGTATGGGATTGAACATAAAGGCTATCGCTGTTGGGACCCTCCCTCTAAACGTCTTCGTGTATCCCGTCATGTGATTTTTTGGGAGCATAAAATGTTTTCCTTCCTATCCTCATTTCGCTTACCCTCCCCCTCTACTTCCATCATGTTTACTAATCCTTTCATATATCTCTTCTCTAATGAATTTGATGTAGGTTCCTCATCTTTGAAGACGCCTTTGCTGACACCTGATCCCATCCAAACTGCTCTCCCTAATAGTCCACCTCTCATTACGCCTTTTAGCTCATCTCCGACCTTCCTATCAGATCTTCCCACAAGCCGTCCTCATTAGGTAACTCAACCACCTGTTCATCTTCGTGATTATATTATTGGGTCTACTGCCTTTTCTACTTATGAACTTACCTTCTATCGTAAGGCTTGTACTAATCTTCTTTGGCAGCAAGCTATGACTGATGAACTCCAAGCTTTAGCAAAAACTCATACTTGGGATATGGTTGATCTTCCTCCTAGAAAGACTGCGATTGGTTGCAAATGGGTATACAAAATCAAGACCCATTCTGATGGCTCTATTGAACGCTACAAAGCTCGTCTTGTTGCAAAGGGCTTCACCCAGAAATATGGCATTGATTATGAGGAGACCTTTGCTCATGTTGCTCGGCTTACCTCTGTTTGTAGCTTGATTGCTGTTGATACTGCTCGCCACCAGGAGCTTTTTCAGATGGATGTCACTAATGTATTCCTTAATGGTGATCTTCTTGAGGAGGTCTACATACAACCTCCCCCTGACTCTGCTTATCCGATTTATAAGGTTTGCCAACTACAACGTGCTCTCTATGGTCTCAAGCAAGCCCCACGAGCTTAGTTTGTTAAGTTTAGCTCTATCATTCATGACTTCGGTTTCACCTTCAGCTCATATGATTATGCTTTATTTGTTCGAACCACTACTCATGGCACTACTTTTCTTCTTCTTTACGTAGATGATATGATTATCACCGGTGATGATATGGCTGGTATTCTTAGCCTCAAACAATTTCTCAATCGTCAGTTTGAGATGAAGGACTTTGGTACTCTCAATTATTTCTTAGGGCTTGAAATCTCTCATGATTTCACTGGTTATTATTTGTCACAAGCCAAATATGTATCCAATCTTCCAGTACCTGCTAGTTTTACCGATTGCAAGACTACCTCCCATTGATTCTTAGACTCATCTTACTCCTCTAAACGGGGATCTTCTCTCTGATGCTACTCTTTATCGCCAGCTGGTAGGTAGTCTTGTTTATCTCACTGTGACTCGTCCTGAACATTGCCTATGTTGTCCATCTTGTTAGTCAATACATGTCGGCTCCCCACACCCCGCATTATACTGCTTTACTTCGCATACTTCGCTATCTCAAAGGCATTATGTTCCATGGATTTCACTACTCTACTCACTCTACTCTCGAGCTTCGTGCCTTTTCTAATGCTGATTGGGCTGGAGATCCTACTAATCGATGCTCCACCACAGGTTTTTGTTTTTTCTTAAGAGATTCTCTTCTTACTTGGTACAACAAGAAACAGTCTCTCACTGCTCGCTCTAGTACTGAAGCTAAATACCGCGCTCTTGCTGACACTACTCAGGAACTTTTGTGACTCTGCTAGCTCCTTGCTGATATGGGTGTTTCTTCCCCTAGTGCTACCTCCCTCTATTGTAACAATCAGAGTGCCATTCAGATTGCTCACAATGATGTCTTCCATGATCGTACCAAATATATTGAGATTGATTATCATTTCATTCGACAACATGTTACACATGGTACTATTCCATCTTCTTCGTATTTCTTCTGTTGATCAATCTGCTGATATTTTCACCAAGGCTCATCCTCCTGATCGTTTCAGTGATCTAATTTCCAAACCCAAGTTGGTTGATGCTTACCTACCTTGAGTTTTAGGGGGCTGTTAATGTTAATGTATATTAGATTTATACTTATCTATCTATATTAGATATATCTTATCTCTATCTCCTTTTATATTTATCTAGTTTTTTTTTTAACCTATAAATACATGCTTCTCCTATTGTAATTCAATTCAATATATAAAACACACAGCTTTTTCTCCTTTTCCCTCGACCATTGTAACAGTGCAATTGACGCATAATATAAGTTAATTGGTTCATAGTAGCAAATGAACTGGTTGATGTTAAAACTTTCTTGGACTGTACAATTGTGTTAAAATGAAGAAATATAATGTTACATTTGGATCTTAAATTTCTATACAATACAATAAAAGAAAAGAGCTAAAAGACAGCATTTTTTTTTTTGGTTGAGCGAGGTAAATGAGAAGAAAAGGAATAAACATTTGTTACCCATAAAATGAATCCTTTCTTTTCTGTTTTGTTACCCATAAAAAAAATTGAATATATCAATAATTTTAGTTCCCTAGACAAATCTGAAATCCAAACATAACACAAAACAAAAACTTAAAAGAATTTTTTTCTTTTTTCCTTTTTTTTTTTTTTGACAAGAGAAGGCTTTTGTCTAGTGACATATTTGTTATTTGATTCAAATCTAATGATAATTCCACAGTTTTTGGCTGCAGCAAATGGACAGCTTGCCAAGCAAACCCTCCAGAAGTCAGCCAACTTGCTATGACATAACCGTTTGTATTGACTACACTACAACACCAGTTTGCACCGTTTTTCAAACGCAGAAGAGGAAGCAGAGACTTCACTAACAGCTAGCTATCTTTGATTTACTGTCAATAATCTGAGTCAATCCTACACTGCAAAACACAAGTTCTATTAGCTACAAAATAAGATGAGCACATGCCCTAGATGTCTATTATACATAATGATCTGCCAATTCTGACACCAATTGCCTAGCTGATGCATTTGCACTAATCAATATCATTTTTTTTAATCTCCATTGACAGCTCGTACGACAGGGTGAGAACTTCCAAAGGTGAAGTTTTGTTGGAAATGTCTTCTTCATCCATAACTCGTAGTTTAGCTGAATTGTGAAGAGAGCAACATCCAAGCACTCATTATCGGAAAGGTAATTAGAGCAGAAGCCTGGCATATGTGAACTCAATCAAATTCGGTGTAGGTTCCGCAACAAACTTGTGTACATACACTTAAATGATCAAATAGGAGAACAAAGAGGAGGAATAATGACGGCCTACCACAAAAAATACCACTTCTTTGTGAGCAAGAGCTGCAGTAAACTCATTCTTTTCCATTTCCTGCTTAACAAAACCTTGCAACTGAACAAAAATAGAGGATAAAAATTAATTATCAAAGCCCCGAGCTAATAGAGCCTCATCAAACATGGCTTGGTCTAATCATTAAAGTTTAGAAATCCTGCCATATGATGTGTCACACTTGCTAGATCAAATGTACCAACTGTTATCCCTATTGGGTAATTTCAGCACTTGATCAAATTATTTTGATGTGTAAAACAGAAACGGGAATATGAAGTGGTAGGTCACACCCCGCATTACTATCACAGCGTATGCATAGAGGGACAACTCAGTGGATGGCCCAATAGGGCATCGATTTGGTAACATTGCCATCAGAAAAGACATACACCAAAATTTGACTACTGAAGGAAATAATTAAATTTCAACGAGGGTAATCCTTCAGACTGGCTCAAAGGAAAAGCCACTATTGAATTGCTTGATTAAATAATAAATTAATTTCTAGGTTGTGAATTACTCACTGCCAACCAAAAAAAAAAGAGGAGATAGAAAGTACTGCTGCACACTTCTAACAGAACGTTGTTGCTTTCCATTGATACTTTATTGTTTAGTTTGGAAATCGGAGGCAAGTGAGGCAAAACTTACGTTTGATGGTGCGGCCCATACGGGATAAGTTTTCAAGAAAGTCCCAAGAGGGTCAATCAGATTTGCATGAAATTGGATCAGAGAAATTACTGAGGAACTGTGATGATTGAAAAGAGTAAATCCTTATGCTATGTAGGGCTGAGTAAGGAATCCGTGAAATCCGTAATCTGATCCGGTCGAGTCCAATCCAATAGGTTTAGATTGTTTTTTTTGAATACGTGGTTCGGTTCCGGATTGAAAAATTAAAAATCCATAGTCCACAGATTGGTTCCGGATTGGAACCGATCCAGACCGTATACAAATAGTCTATATTTATATTATATAACCTCTCGCATAGTATCTTCTCTTATTCCATATAAAGCCTAAACCCGCATAATATTTTCTTTTATTAATTTTTTTTGTTGGTTTTTAGTTTTAATTTGTAATGGTCTAAATAAATACTTATGGTGGAACCGGTTTTGTTATGGTTGTTTAAATTCTAAAACAGTATATCGCTATTATGGAAAGACATGTTGCTATTGTGGAACTAATATGATGCTATGTTTATGTTTTTATGAAATTAAAATATTCTATATATATATTTTCTTTTTGTTATTTAATTAGATGAATCCGTGGTCCTAAACCGATCCAATCCGTGTTTAAATGGATTCGTTCGAATTGGTTCCACAATTTAAACAGATTGGATTGGTTCCAATTTTTCAAGAACCGTAGATAACGGATTGGGCTTGGTTTTATCCCAATCCGGACCATACTCACCCCTAATGCTATGTCTGTTGAAAGGGTGGAAAGAAATGAGGAAAATGGACCTTCCCTTGTTTGTGAAGAAAGAGGAGGGGAAAAGGAATGAGGGAAGGAGAGAGAATCCCTCCAAGGGAGGGAAATGTCCACCCAAGAATGGGCAGACAGGGAGGGAAGGAAGAGTTGTGGGCAAAACTATGTCATTGCACTTCAACTTTCTCTTTAAGCTGTTTACTCAAGGGTATAATAATAAATTAATGTAAAAACATTCCTTTCCACTAAACCAAACAACTTGAAGGGAATCATAATCCCTTCTCTAGAGAATCCACTTCTCTTCCATCCACCCTTCCCTCTTATTCTCCTTTCTTCAATCTAAACATAGCATTATAAATAATCATGGTTGGAGAGACCACTGCAAGAAATAGGATTGGCATATCTTGTGGTTTTGGTTTTAAAGCCCTATGAACAAAAAAAAGAAGGAAGCTAGGTACTACCATGGAAGTGTCGGCCAATTATTATTTTCCTTCCAAAAACTGTCGTCTGCAGGTTTAAGTACTCCAAAGGAAAACAATGACAACAGTTATAACTGTAAACCTCATATTTCCATGCTGAAATGCTATAGAATGGAGGAGACTGCTAAGCAGCCCCAAAAAAGATAAAATGCCAACCTCATGATGATACTTCTTTGTTGCTGACAAGATCTTTTCTAACTGATGCATAACTTGAGACAGGTAGGAACCAAAAGCAGACTCCTTGTCAAATAAAAATGAATCCAGCATCTCCATGACCTTCTGAAGATGATTGCCAAAAAGGTTTCTGACTAACTATAAGCAAAAAAGGCAGTAGATTTGGTTAAAAGTTATAACTGAAATGCAAATGAACTGTGACAAAAATTAAAAACTTCTCAGACTTCAACAATGCCTGAACACTATTGATGATGGTAGATGGAAATAATCATGTGGATATAAATTAGAGTGTTGTTTGATTAAATTTCTCAATTTGAATCAGACTGATAGAATAGACCAAAGTGAGCCAAAATAATCTTTCCCTACCTTCAAGAATGTGCATCTTGTGGAGCGAGTTTGCCTTTTGACCTTCAATGCCCTCATCTGAAAGGGATAATCTTTGTCCAATCATTTGTTGCAAGAGCATTTATACACAGAGGAAGAAGAAGGAGGAAGAGGATGACGAAGAGGAGGGGGGAGAGAGAGAGTTGTTAACAGTAAGATCATACTTCTGCAATATGAAGAGCCTGTTCAAGTTGCTGGATTTGAATCCATTGTTCAGTTATGATGGCAGCCATCTGTAAGCACCAGAAAAAATAAAAATAATAACAATCACTTAAATAGGGCCATAAAAATAACAACTAACAAATAGTAATTTCAAGAGATGCCAAGGTACACTAAAAAAGGGTCAATGCCTGAAACTGCAAGCTACATGATTTTTCAATTTGCATGTGAATAACATTAATCCATTGCTTGAATGGTTACTGAAACAGATGCCACATAGTATCCAAAGGAAAATAAGTTTTTTTTTTTTTTTTTTAACAGTAGAAATTTCCATTAATGTGAGCCAAACGGCACTTACAGAAGAGTCCATCCAACAAGACAAAACTTGCACCAAACAAAGTAAAAATCAACAAGGAAGCCACCAGGAAGAAAACTATGAAACTATCCAGACGCAAAGCTTGTACTGCAAAGCAGAAGTTGATCATAAGAGTTCAGTAATAGAACAAGTCTGGGATAAATCATAGGTTTCAACCACAAAGAGGGTAAGCTACAATCATTGCACCGATAGACTCAAGAACACACAAACAAAAACCAAATAAACAAAGCAAATAGAAAATCCAACCACAGATCCTATAGGCCAGATCCGAGGAGGCCAGTTCGTGGAAGTGGCAGATCCGGCAAGAGGTGGCAGATTTCGTGTCGGTGCGGTGGTGGTAGCGGCCTGGGTGTGAAGTAGAAGAGGAGGGAGACAGCGGATCTAGTGAAGGCTTCGGCTGGGGTAAGGCAGAGGGGAATGGGAGTGGAGAAACAGACTGAAAAATCCACCATAACGGGAAAAACACCTCACAAGGAGGGAGAAGATGGGAAGGCAAAGCTTCCAAAGCTTTTTGAACAAGAAATGGCAGATGAAACGGAAGGAAAAAAGGGGTTAGAGAGGAAGAGAGAGACGGCCGGAGGCTGGAGCCCCCCTCCCCCACCCCCAACTGACGCTCAGAAATTGAAACCCTAGAAGAAGAAAAGGGATAGAGAGAGAAGATCTCAAAAGTGTAGAGAGAGAGAGAGAGAGAGAGGCCTTTTAAAGGAAAATAAGTTAGAAATCTGAAATAACACACGGAGCGGTGTTTGGGACCTTTGTCTAACAACATTCTATATCAATTTGAATCTTGTTCTTTCAGGTAGTTTGCTGATGGTGCAGTTATAAGTCAAGTTATGTTTTTAATTCTTATACATGGCCCGAATTACGCCTAAATGATTTTATATAGTCAAAGTTTCTTAGTTTCCTATTTTGTAGCCTTAATCCAATGTAGAAATAAAAACTTTGTATGTTGTACAATCTTACCTCAGGATAATTCCAACGGGATTCTACATTGGATTCATATGTTCAATTTCTTCACTACTGTTCCAATAATTGCTATTCATAAGAGTCACAGTTCACAGCCATCTAAAAGCCCTTATTTATCAACAAAATACCATCCAATCAAGGTTAAACAACCTTAACTCTTTCCCTTACCATCTGGCATTCTAACTCAACTATAAAACCATAAAACAGTAGTCCAGAATTTTCAGCAACTTATTCTCTTTTGATCCAGCAACCTAGCATGTTTGAAATCAAGTCAATTTCTTGACCCAAAAAAAATCAAGTCAATTCCAACCTCCTTCCATCTAAAAGCACTAAAAGCTTTCTCCTACTACCTATTCAAACCATAAAACTAGAAACCTATATCCATATGTATATATCTATATATGTTTACACTTATACATGTACCCAATGCTCACATCTAGAGAGTGGGAGGTGTTGCCAAAAAAGAGGGCTGTTACGCACATAGAGAGAGAGAGAGAGAGAGAGAGAGAGAGAGAATAAAGTTGTAGTCTTGTAGAGATTAGATTATTTCAGGATAAGTTGGTAAACATGTACAAAAAAAAAAATTAAAGGAAAAAAAGATTTCACTGAGCATGTCTGGTGATAAGTAATAAGTCAAGCCCATATAACTGAAAATTTTGACCCCTTTTAAGTGAAGTTTAACCTTTTAAGTGATGTCAAATTGTGTTATCAATTATACTTAATTTTAAGATCACTTAACCTAATCAGTTTTAAGGGCTTGTGTTATCAAACAGGCCCTGTGTTGGGGTCAATAAATTGGCCTAATTAGACCTAAGGCTTGTCACAGAAAAACCTCTAGATTTTTTTTTACCCATTTTACAGTTTTTCTCTCTCATCTGGCAAAAAATTCAACCTTCTTCACGTCAGACGGAGGATTTTCTTGATTCACGTGAAATGCGTATTAAACTTAAAAATATAGGGTGTGTTTGGTTTGTGTTTGTAGAGTAGTTTTTGAGATAAAAAGTACGAAAACTTGTTTGGTTTGCCTTTTTTCAGAAATGGTTTTGGAAAATTGTTTTGGAGAGAGAGTTTTAAAAAAAGTGATTGATTTGATGTGTATGAGAGAGAGAGAGAGTGATTTTGGAAAGTAGGTAACCAAACAAAATTTTGAGATTTTTTTTGAAAAAATTTGTTTGGTTTGATTACTCTCGAAAATTTGTTTGTAGAGAATTTTTCCCAAAAAATTTTCTGAAAAACAAACCAAACAAGGCCATAATGTTTGCATTTAATAAACAGAAGAAGAATAACAGTCCGGCACATACTAAGTTTAAAGCCCAATAAAATTAGAAAATGGTTATTATCTAAGAAGTATAGACATAGACACGTGGCACAACATAGACATGAAACAGATTAGCTGACATGGCAATTTTAAAAAAAAAATTACGACAGACATAAGAGGAGGCATGTGCAAAATATGTAGTTTATATATTTATTATATGTCATATAAATGAGAATATTTCACTCAAAGATAATAAATAATACACCATAACACTAATATATATAGTTTAAAGGAGGAGGGATTTATAGGTATAAATCTAAATTGTTGTATTTATTATTGAATCCTAAGTTATTTTGTTCAAACTTGTAATGCGTTTCATACACACGTGTCCCAAGTGTCTGAAGTATGTCAGAATAAAAAAAAATTAAAAATTAAAATAAAACGACACGTTTTTGGAGCATTCAACACGTCTAACACTGACGAACAAACCAACTTCTTAGAAGTCTCCTTGCTTCTTAGGTAATTATTTATACAAATAATTCTACTTCCACATCAGTATGCCAATTCAAGCAAGGAATCATCACTGTCCTCCACTAGATTCACCTAGATATAAAGATATGAGTCAGAGTACTAACCGTTTCAACTTTTGAAGAAGCCAGTTCCAATCTGTTCTCAGCATCCTGTGCTTTAGACTCTAAAAAGTGAAGCTCAAAGTTGGTCTTTCTTAAAGTAGCCCAAAGAAGTCGGATCTAAATAACCCCAGTTTTACATTTTAGATAAGGTGAACAATCAAATCATCAAGCAATGTAAAAACAAAAATACGAAAAGTAAATACTTTTTTGGGTGAAACGAAAAGTAAATACAATAGAACCAAACCTCTTCTTCCAGCTGATTAAGCCTTTCATTTGTACGTGATGACTCACCCTGCAATTAGACAGTCATATAATCATTCCACATATCCTAAGCACTCACCCTGAAATTAGACAATCATATATAGTCATGCCACATATCCTAAGCACCATATTTAATCCAACCTGTTTGTAGCATCGTATGATGTCCTTTCCCCCAACACACACACGCACGCACACAAAAGAAATACTACAATACATCCTTGTTAGGTTTAGCTTTATCTCTGATGGATAAATGATGAATATTTGAGGTTTTATGCAGTAATAAGCACCACAATCTATATTGTCTACTCAAATATATTGTTGTCAACAAAATCAGTGAAATGAATGCTACATTAGAACCAAGGAAATATTTCATTTTAACTTCTTTTAGAATCAAAAGATTTTAAGTACCATATAAACATATGGCATGTATTTTGGATAAATTCAAGATTAGAAACAAGGTTTGGTGAAGAATCATTGCCTTTAATACACCCAAAACAGACCATTCTCATTATCTTTGTTCGTTAACCAGCAGATCAGTGAGTTAATTGCCATAGAAGTAGAACCAAGTGAATGAAGTAGAGGAATGCTCCCAAGGTGCATGTGACTGAAATCAAGAATCAAGTCAATAAAGTGACCATAAACTGAGCAATTCAACATGAATGACTGAAGAGACAAAATAAAATTGCAATTGACTTTGTTGCTGAGTAATCAGAGACCAAACCAACTGAATCAAAAAGCAATATGTTAAGCCAAAATGCTGCAGTCATGCACAGCAACCTATCATAAACTAGAAACATGATTGCAAATAGAATAAACCAAGAACAAGATTCATGTAATCAACTCAAGCATTTTAAATGTCATTGAGTTGAATGGGAGAAAGGAAGGTACATGGTAGTATATATCTAATACATCATTGTGAAAAAAAGTATAGATTAATTACCAGTATAAACTATGCTACCTGATTATAGCGTTCAGCCTTGTTCTTGGGCTACTTGGACACGACTTTGATCTCTGTTGAGGTACCCTATGTTACACAGACTCTTCAAAATAAATCAAATACCCGTGTTGGACATCCGACACTCGGACAAGGGAATAGGATATGTGTCGGATACTTTTCAACAAATACTTCTTATATAATTGTATATAACACTATTATTATATGTACATATTTTTGTATAATTGCTATAAATATCTTTTTGACACTGTAAGTTCCATATAAAACTATTTTATCTCACATACTTGATTAAAAATATAACAATATGACATTTTTTTGCCGAGTCTGCATACCCTTAAAATTTATGGTTTGATGAGTCCGACCTCTAGATACATACCCGCACCCAACACCCGTACCCGAGTCCATGTAACATAGGAGGTACCTTAGCAGTAATTATTATATCAAAAGACTCAAAAACTTGATTTTCCATTAAAATTTCCCTACAGGTAAATTCAGAATTACATAAGAATCTTTTATCTTGAAGAATTTACTTGTATGATCATAACTTGATAAATTATATGTCGTGGAATAATACAGGCGCTATAGAAACCTGCTTTGATCCCCTCTCAAATAAAGCAAGAAAGGGAAGGAAAATTCAGCTACTATAGACAGTTAATACTTCATGCACTTGTAATGGAGCATACTCTTCTAGCAGATGACAGTTCATGCAGAAACTCATATATCCCTCCTTGTTCTCAGAATTGTTGTCCACAAATTCTTCTTTTCAATTTTTCGGTTGCTCAATGGTAGCATGGATAAGTTGCAACAGTAATTATAATAAATATATACGCAAAAAAAATAAATTAATCCCAACATCTTATTGGATATGTTCATGCTATATATTTAATATCTCATAGGACTGGAAAATACATGTAATGTATAACTCAAGCGTTAATCTGCAAAGTCATATCTTATACAGTGTGTAATAAATAGAACCAATATAAGTATTAGGAATGCAGAATGAGCTGGATAATACATTCTTTAGAAATGTGTTCAAAGAGGAAACTATTACTTCACTAATTTCCCCAGAACCCATCATTCTTTCAACTTTCTCTTGACAATGCTTGGCTAGCTTATTTCGAAATAATATGTAAGGCCAGAATCTCATGACTTACATTCTGACCTATCCTACCAAGTATTAATTTTCTTACACCCCATCCCTCTTTGGCCTTGAGAATAAAACTAAAGTCAAGGAAAATCAAAGGATTAAACTCAGTACAACTAGGAATGCTTCTTGCAGCAAGAAGAGACTCGAACCCAACCTTTATGTACGTGTATAATATTAAGGAGCCATTATGTAAATAGAAAATTAACTTTTGAAACGTTCGTATTGTTGAAGGAATCTATGATGTCGTATTGACTGGCAGAGATATGCAGTTAACATAATGCTACTACAATCACTGTATACGAAATCCGGGAAGAATTCCCTGAATCACAAAGGTGGAATGAAGTGAACAAACGAATGAGACAGCATGAATCAGAACAGCCAGAAGAGAACCGGCTCCTCTCAAAACCTGGGGAGAGACTAAAAGCTTCATCTTGAGCTCAGGTAGCTCCTTAATTTTAATTGATTGCCAAATCATAATGGAATTTCCATGCTCTAATCAAGAAGCGATCAATGAAAATAGAGATCAAGTTCTAGGGCAAAGGACTCTGATCTTACAAGGAGCTCTAGGAACTATGAATAGCTGTTTGAACAACTAATTATATTTACGTACCATCAGTGCCAATATTAGTATCTTTGGGGCTATAAAAAAAATAAAAAAACTGATTAGTCCTTCTACTGTACACACATCTGATTCTATTTGAAAATAGCAAGAATCAACCAAAGTTTCTTTTGGGAAATAAAAAATAAAATAGAAATAGAGAATGTTTTACATCTAGAAATTTGTATATCAGAAGGGATACAAAGCACCTCAAATTCACATATATTGTATAAAAAGGCAAACCTTTAAACTGGACAGTGCAGATTGTAGACGATCCATCTCATGGGTCATCTCATCAATTAGCTTGCGACTTTCTTCCAGATAAAGGCTTTTAGCATTTATGTTCTGGATAGTTTCCCCAAGGATAGCTTCTGCATTGATATTCACAAATTATGTTGAAATTTATGCTAAGTTTAGGAAGCAAAACTAAAAAAACAACTTTCAGTTGAAGTTTTCTTATGACGTTGGCATGAGCACAAGGTATAAACATTACACTACTTAAAGAGTTCTATGTTGATGTGTCTATAAAAACCCCTTGAAATCTATGAACAAGCTCCTCCAAGTACATAAACTACATGGGTAAGGCACTACAAGAAGATCAAGTGATTGTGAGAAACAAGACAAGCATAAGTAGACAAGATGAATATAGCAAATTCCAACATGAATATGTTATACCAACTATACAGGGGGGCAGTGGTTTCTGTTGGGGTTTATGGAGCCTCATAGTACTGGACACTGGGACATCGATCTAATGGGGGCTATGAAGCACATATACTCCAAAAAAGTTTCCATATGAGTATCGGATACGGATATGCATCCGATATAGCGGGATACGTATTGGATACGGCAAATAAATATCCAATTTTTTTTTTTTAATTTCGGATACAGGAGGGATACGTGAAGGATACTTGAGGGATACACCAAATTCGATTTTTTTTCCTAATTTTTTATTTTTTATACTTTAATACGCGAAATAAGTTTAAAATTTTTTTTCAATTTTTGTATTATTTTATATTTATATTTTTTCAATAGTCAATACTCTCTGCTCTCATTCTTCTTCTTCTTCTTCAATTTGTTCTTTTTCCCTTATCTATTAGGCTACTTTATTTAGCTTTTTTCCACTTTTTTTTTTTTTTCCTACACTGTTTTAATGTAAGTATTTCTTTTCCAAATTTTAATTTTAAGAACTTTAATATTAGGGGTTGTTTGGGATGTTCTAAATAAGTGCACTTTTTGATTTTTTATGAAATATGGGTTGAATTTGAAGTGATGTGGTAGAGAAGTGCTGTGACTTAAATAAGATGATATAACTTAAATAGGATAGTGAATTTTTAACTTTTTTAGGGGATGCCAAACCTAGCCTTAGTATTTCTTTATTTAATAGGAATCTCTCTCTTTATCTATTAATTTGCTTTAAGTTTTGTTTTCATGCATATTACATTATTAAAATTATAAAAAAAAAAAATTTTTTTTTACGAACTATCTCCGCCGTATCCATATCCTACTTTTTTCAGATTTTGGCATATCACCGCATCCATATCTGTGCTTGCTAGAATGGTGGGGTTCGGGGGGGGGGGGGGTGGTGGGGGCCTCCTGTGAGTACTAAGGGTAGCTTGGTAATTGTTGATGCAACGCTAGCACTACATATATTATTGCTTTCTGTAGTAGCCGATTGTACTCTCTTTTCATTCTATCTGATATAGTGAAACTAGTGTGAGCCGTGGACGTAGGCAATCTTGCCGAACCACACAAATTTCTATCTCGATTCTTGTGTGAGATTGTTTTGTTTTCTTCTTGCTATTGTTTGTGTGTTTGGTTATTTCACAACAGTTTAATGGTTAAAATTTTGGCCAATAACTTCGAGATTGTGGGTTTGAATCTTAAGGACAGCCAGCCACTTTGTACATATTACTCAAAAGGTTTGGTTTGTACCCAGTCCACCCCTCCTAGACCCCATTATCAGGGACTCAACTGGGTGTAGATTGGACTGGATATTAATATTATACAACCAAAAAGGCCAACCAAGGACACTATACAAAAGACTTGGCATCTAAAGCTTCTTTAATGGGAAAACCTATCTACCACTAAAGTAGAACTCTCATTTCAGATATGGAAAGCAAAATTGAGACTAAATCATCATTCCACTCCAATCCACTTAATTCCACTAAACCAAACACTACCTAACAGTTTCATCACTTGAATCAAAATCAAAAATCAAATCAAATCATGGAAACCACATCCATATGTTTTCTGACTGTATGCATCTGTATATATATAATTACCTAATCGAGCGATCTTGAGCTTCGCATCTTCAAAGTCGCAGATCAAATGGTGATTGTGCTGGTTTGTACATGATGTTTCGGTGCCGATCTGAGCAATTGAAGAAGAAGAAGAAGATTGAGAGAGAACGATGAGATATGAGAATATGGCGGTAAGCAGAATCAGTGAAGCCGCCATTCTCGTCCTGCTCTGCGCACTGACCCCTCCCTTCCCGGTAGTTTATTGTCTCCTAACCGTGTGGACTCACTTGTCCCACATATTTAAAATCTGGGATAACCTTGTAATTATACTAAAATTGCAGGACTTAGGGATTGTTCATATTAGTATATTTTTTGACTTTTTACGGAAAAAAAAAAATGAAATGTGAGTTAGAGTTGGAGTGATATGATAAAAAAGTGATATAACCTAAATAAAAGATGATGTGACCTAAATAAAAAGATTGTAACATGAATAAGATAATATAACAACCCTTATTTTTGCTTTAATCATATTCATGCGAATTTACATAATTTTGGTTTGTTAAGTTTGTATTTTGTAAACTTTGATATTTTGTCTAACTATGGGATCCTGTCTTGTTTTGATGCTATTATATTTTGCCTCAGTATAAGATCTCTGTTTTGTTTTATTCCTCGTGCGCTGAACCTAAGCTATCTACCTTTGCTACTTCACACTTAGGTCACACCTTTAAACCTTTTACACCAAGGCCGTTGAGCGACAACACCTACAGCTGTCTTGGAACCATCTTGGCTGACCTTCACCTCCACCTCCACCTCCACCTCCACCTCCACCTCCACCCTTATGCCTTGGCCGAAATTTGTATTACCTAGGAATTCGAGATCTTTCATCCTGAACCTTGCAACCGTGTTGGAAACCTTCTTGTCATGTTGTACACCTTAGCCAACATCTAGCAACCTTGTTCCATGACTTGTACAACCTAAGACAAGGTGTGTCACACGTAGGCCAAGTGTCACCCCTCCTAGCCAAGGTTAGGGAGACCTTACCTGTCCGAAACCTATGTTTTGATCCAAAATCATTTCCTTGTCAAAGTACCCATGCCACCTTATTTGTTATATACACTTTGACCTACTCTTGTCCTTGCATTCAGACACCTTTTTGAGAAGATTTGACCAGATGATACCACGTGTCCATGTAGTGATATTAATTAGTTAGCAGTTGAGAAACCTATATCATTAGCCATATCTTTGTCTTGAAGAGAGAGAAGCCCTATGTAGCTCAACTTTCCGCGCTTCTTTCGGAAGGCGAATAGCCCTACAGTTCGGACTTCACTTGTGGTTCTGAATTTCATTTCATAAATGCAATGTGAAATAATTAAAACACAAAAAGAGTCCAAATCCGACAATTCTTTTTGGAAAAACCATGTTTGAATCAAGTGCAAAAAATGGACTGCTTTGCTAGATTACAGAGTCGCCACCTAAATATTTTTGGAAAACTTAGAAAACCTTAGACTCATGCCAAAGGCCATTAGTCTTCATCATCAAAGTGTCTCGGCTCGGGAACTTAGGTACGAGAGGGGAAGGTCATGAATTGAGCACTCCACTCGCCCAATCAAAGATCGGTCTCTACTAATCATGATGTGTTTCTTATTTACATTATATGCTTTTATTCTAATTATTAGCTATTCTTTACTATGTGGCGCACACACAAATATAGACTAATTTGTAAGAATTGGAACATTTGATTTCATGTTTTATTTGAAATTGTTTTGTGAATTTTCCACTTGAAAAAGTGGGCTCAAAATGGACATTAATCAAACTATCCCGATTCAAACAATTAGCCTTCATCCACAGGCATTCAAACAATTATATCATTTAAGCAATTAGCCTCATGGTATTTATGCTTTGGATATGGTAACACAAACATTCGATGCAAGATGCTAAGACATAAAAACTCACATAGTACTCTGAGCCAAAGTAGGGGTAAGAGTTAGAAAAATATGCATGTTCCTAGCTTATGCAATATGACTAATGCAACTGTAGACGCGCCCCGAGTGAGGGCCTCAGTGCTACAGTTCAGACTCAAATTGTCACGGTTCTGAATCTGAACCAAAGAGTCCAAATCCGGCAAATCGTTTTGGAAAACATATTTTTGTAAAGAAGTGCCAAACATGGACTGCTTTGCCAGATACAGAGTCGCCACCTAAATATTTTTTAATGGAGGAATTTAGGAAACCCTGACTCGTTTGCCAAAGGCCACGTGTCCGTCATCACCAAAGTTGCCTCGGCTCGGGAACTTGGGTACGATTGGGGAATGTCAGCTATGAGCACCCCCTCTCGCGCGATCCGAAGATCGGCCTCTACTAACCATGATATCCGATTTTGAAAACGTTATGTGTTCTTATTCCGATTAATTAGCTAATCTTACTATGTGATGCGCACAACACAAAAGTATAGACTAGATTGCCTAATTTGGAACGAAGCATTGCATATCCGTTTGTTTGGAAAATGATCTGAGATTTGCTACTCGCAAGTAGGCTAAAACACGGATTTCAATGAGTTGTCCCAACTCAAACAATCCAACCTTCACCTACAGGCATTCAAGCAGTTTATATCACATAAGCATCTAGCCACATGGTAGGCATGCTGTCATGTTAACATTCACACTCATGCGAGATGCTAAAGCGAAAAGACTTACAGAATACTCCAAGCCAAAACAATAAGCATGTTAGCAATCATGCATGATCCAAGTCCATGTCAAGTGGCTAATGCAACGCATACAGAATGTCACTAGAATAGGCTCGGCTAATCCTAGGATGACATGTGAGATGCGACAGATAACATGTATTCAAGTTTGATTTGAAATACTATGCAGTTAGTATGATGCGCCGAGCCCGGTGCATACAATACTGATGAATGATGCGCGCATGCATAGCATAAGGATGCTAAATTAAACATGTCTTAATACTAACCATCAAAAGCAGGTAAGTAAAAGGGAGAAAGAAGTGGGGGTTGGAAGACATGCACACACGCACCCACACTTATTACAAATACGCCCTCACTCGGAGGGACCGAAAAAATAATACAGATGTAACTAACCTACAGGCTAATTAAATATTACAGATCAATTAAACTAGTTAAGCAAATTGACTAATCTAATAAAGCAGTAAAAAGCCTCGGGAAGAGGGCCCAATGCAATGCGCGCTCGGCTCCGCTCGGAAGTTCATTGCCATGCACAAGTTGCCTCTGTTTTCCCTGCTCTGCTCTTCTAATCATTGCAAAATTCCCAAGGTGCACTCTATGAACCCTGTAGGACACCACCGGCCAAGGGAAATGGTCACCGGCCAAAGGAAATGATCACCGGCCAAAGGAAATGATCACCGGCCATCAATTGTTGGTCGGTCGGCACTAAAGATGGCCGGCTAGCCAAACCTTCTTGCAGAATCCTGTTTTGACAGCAGCAGAGGGCAAAACAAGGCATAGCAATGCATTCCAAGCAAATGTGTGCACCAACACATCCCTTATCATGTTCATGCCTCAAGGGGACATGATTCTCGGTTCTCGGACCACCAATCGCGCATTTCCATGCGTGATGGCCCAAGGAACCAAGTTATGCACTTTGATGTCAAATGAAATGCACATAACAAACGAGGAGCTCAACCTTTATCATACTCAACTCAAGAGGCTAAGCATGCATGCCAAATGCAACCTAAACATGCAATCTAAACATGCAACATGAGCATGCATTGTAAGCTCTGAAAACACACAAAGGATGATGCCAAATCAACCTATCAATACAAGCAAGGCATGCAACCAAGCCCAAGGACTTAAACCATGATCATGTGATACATGAAGCAAATGATCAAAGTGAATCAAAACAGTCCTAAAACATGCAAAAGTAGGCCCCAAAAACCACTTAGATGGCGTCTAAATGATCTAATCCTAGAGGCATACACAATGGCACAAACATGGAGCATGAAACACCAACCTTTTAAAGCATGAAAGGGGCATCAAATGCAAGCATACGAGCATACCATGAGGACTGAAATAACATGACAAGTGGTTCCAAACCACTAAAATGATGCAAGGATGGCATGCTAGAGGGGTCAATGCTCAAGGCATACAAGAGAGTTTGCATGGTAGCTATACAAAGCAAAGCATGGACAACCCAAATGACCAAAAACAGACCTTTAGCATGCTAAAACAAGCATAAAAGCTTCACAAAGCTAAGCCAAAAACATGCTAGAAACAAGGCTCAAAGCACAAGGCATGTTAAGGCTAAAATATGGCATTACAAGACAAGTATGCAAGGCATGCATGGTGTGTCTAAACCAAGTAAAAGCAGAGCTATATTATGACATAATAAGCACAAAAAACAGCTAAGGCATGGCTATCATACACTTAAACAAGATACTCACACATGAGGCAAAAAAGGCCCTTTTCAAGGACAACAAGGAGAGGGGGTGGCCCTCTCCTTCTTAGGGCCTTAAGGCACCATCCTCACCACTGAAATCCCTCAAGATTTCAGTGGTGAGGAGGCCCAAACAAGGTGGTCCCGGAGCTCACCAAAAATAGCACAAAATGGGGCCAAACAAGGCCTATGAGGGGTCAAACAACCCCAAAGCTCAAAGGCGCCTTAAACAACTATTTAAAGCACTCAAAAACAAGACTTTTATTAGTTATATACAAAGTCTAAAAATAGTTGCAAGATAGGTCAAAAAGCTATGCAAAAATGGGGAATAAATGGTGAAGTTCTTACCCTTGATGACCCTCTTCAAGAACAGCACTCCAGCTGGTTCTTCAAGCTTGAATCCACTCAAGAACACCAAGAACAGCTCCTTAGTACCTCAGAAACCAAGGGAAGGTGTAACACTAGGTGTTTGTGTGCAATAGTAAGACTAAAACACACTTAGAGCAAAAGAGAGAGAGATATAGAGATAGAATAGCTACAACTATGTAAACCCTAATTCAGAGCTCCCTCTGTATTTTTTGTCTAACCCTAATGGAGGGAGAAGTGGCTCCCTCTTATAGAGCTCCCTCTTGCAAAGCTCCTCAAGTAAGCTAGTCAAGAGGGAAATCCCTCCATACACGTGTATGAAGGGGAGCAAAGGTGTATGCCAACTAGCACAGCTGGCATAAAAATATCTGCAAAAGCAGATGCACAGTGGTCGGCCGGCCAAAAATGCAATTTGACCAAAATAGATGGTCGGTCAACTACAAAAGGTGCCGGTCGGCCAAACATTTGGCCGGTGGCAACAAACCAGTGGCCGGTGGCCTCAAGCCATGGCCGGTGATGTGTGGGGATGGCCAACAAGTCATTCCCTGCCCCTCAAAGGCAAAACACAAGTGTTTGGTGCAAAACCAAACACAAAACAGTCGAGCCGAGAGATCTTAAGACAAGGCGCATGGCCGAGACCTTCGGGAACTCAGAACGAACACAAACATGGATGATCACCGAGTGTTCAAGCGGTGACGTCCAAGTCTTGAGGACGGTAAAAAATGGGATGTCTACAGTTGCCCCGCTTTGACAGAACTCGAAAGTCATAAGGATGACGGGAGTGAATGTCAAAGCCCAGAGACGACCCATTTTTGACAAGGCCGAAGACTTAGACAAAGCATGCAAGACAAACAAGATATGCGCTCGAAGGCAGGGGCAAAATGCAACAGACAATGCAAGAAGCCGAACATAACTTATGATCATGCAAAGAAAGCTGTAACGAAGCATAACATGCGACAGTTTTAAGCTAGCAAACACAAATCCAACTACATTACAATGCAGAAAGAGTGTAAGAGAATCATGTAATTCTCGCTACGTTTCACGCGGAGAATACAATACCTGCGCGGTTCGTCCGGTTGCACCAGCTTCAAATGAATCGTACATACAATATCGTGTCTGTAAAAGAAAGCAACTTAACAGGTACGATATCGTTAGCAATATGCATAACAATGCAATCGAAAGCTGTGCGATAACGCGAATGTAGGATTTAAGGTCTCCTTAGACCAAAGGGTGCGCGAACAGCGCGATGATATGCAATTGAATCTAATGTAATACAAATAATATGCAAAATTACAAAACAAATGTAAAAACAATGCAAATAATATGCAAAACATACAAAACTATGTATAAACAATGCAAACGATATGCAATGCAATTGAATCATGATCCAATCATGAGCGGTTCAAAACCACACAAATGTCAAATAGATTGATGGAGGTACGAAGTCCGTCTACCATAGAAAAGGTGCCGCAACCCTCAAACCACAATACCAGCAGTGGAATAGGCGCGTACACATGCAGAACTATGAGTGATGTAGACGGACACAAGAATAAGTAATTGGGTGGAATGACATAAGTGGGGAAGTGACCCGCTAACGAAAGAACATGATCCTAATGCTGGATGCAAAAATTACACTACAATGTAATATATACAATGGATATGGCATGCAGCCAAACCAAATCTTGCCTAGGAAAGGCATGGACACATACAAACCACGTCTAACATAGAAAAGGTGCCACAACCCTCAAACCAACATACCAACGTGGAATAGGCGCGTACACATGCAGAACTGTGCTTTAACGTGAAAAATATGGGCACATACCAAACCAAGTTCAACATGGAAAGGCGCAAGCCATAGATGGAGGTGATGCAGTGGATGCATGCAAGCTATAATGCAATATTTACACGTATGCACTGGAATGGACATGATACAATGGATAAGGCACGCGGGCCAAACCAAATCTTGCCTAGGAAAGGCATGTACATAGACGAACCGCGTCTAACACAGAAAAGGTGCCGCAACCCTCAAACCAACATACCAGCGTGGAATAGGCGCGTACACATGCAGAACTGTGCTTTAACGTGAAAAGTATGGGCACATACCAGACCAAGCTCAACATAGAAAGGCGTAAGCCATAAATGGATGTGATGCAGTGAATGCATGCAAGCTATAATGCAATATATACAATATGTACTGGAATGGAGTATATACAGAAAAATGCATGACATATGCAATATTTACAGTGGAATGCATGACATATGCAATATTTACAGTGATGCATGACATATGCAATATTTACAGTGGAATGCATGACATATGCAATATTTACAGTGGAATGTATGACATATGTAATATTTACAATGATGCATGACAAATGCACTATTTACAGTGAATACATGACATATGCACTATGAATGGAAAATGCATGATAATGCATTTTTTTGTGTTTTTGTTTTTGAAATGCAAATGATGCATGTTGTTTTTATTGTTTTCTTTCTTCTCTTTTTTTTTGACGTGCAAATGCATAATGATGTATGATTTTGAAACGCGCGACAACGCACGGCTTTTGAGATGCACGACAAATGCAAATGATCTTGGAATGCGCGACACCGCGCGGCCTTTGAAATGCATGACAATGCAAATTATCTTGGAATGCGCGACACCGCGCGGCCTTTGAAATGCATGACAATGCAAATGAACTCAAATGTGCGTTACAACGTACGTTTCTTGATATGCATGACGATGCAAACTAGTGGAATGCATGACAATGCGAAATGTGTGCATAACGAGGTGAGTGAGATGGTGTATAACCAACGTGCGTTTCACGACAAAACGTTGTAACGTATGCATGCGGGCCAACTTTTGAATCTCTCAGGAGACAAAAGGATACAAAAAGGATACGCCACGCACATACTCGAGTGCTTTGCACAAAAAACACGGCCCGAGGTCGAAACGGAATCTGGTTGAGCTTCAGAAATGCACTGTCTTGCACTATCTTGAGAAATAGAGGCCCCAAACCACATATCTGACCCAAACAATTTTGCAGGAGGCTCACCGGCCATCATAGAAGGTCACCGGCTACCGACCGGCCACAAAAACATTACACCGGCCAAATATTTGGCCGACCGGCCAAAAGTGTGGCCGACCGACCAAATCTGCCTAAATCGGGGCATTTGGTCTTTTAGCCCGGTCTTATAAAATAGGGCCTCTAGCCCTATTTTTCTCACTTGTTCTTGGCCGAAATTTCTTCTCTCTCTCTCTCATAGAGTGTTTCCTTCCTCTTCTTTTTCTCCGTTTTCCTTGATTTTAGCGCCCGTTTCGTCGTTCGACGATTCGCGAATACCTTCGCGTTTCGAACATTTTGAACCAAACGTTTCTTCGTTTCGGTATTTCTTTTGCGATTTCCATCTCTTAGGGTTTATTCCCCTCGAGTTTCTCTTGGTTTCCGTGCCTTTTCCATATTCCGGCTTTTCCGACCATTTTCCGCCCTCCTAGGGTTGACTTTCCATTGACTTTTCGCATTCTAGCCCGGTTCCCACATTTCCGGCCATTTTCACGCTCTCTCTGAGATGGCAGGCGATCTTCCACAGGGCGGGACTCCCCTGGAGCATGAGATGGATCCCGAGGCCGAGCTCTTGTCTTTGAGCGTCCGCCCGTTCGACCCGGCGACCTGTCGGCGATTCACATACTTCCTCCTGACGGACTTCGCCAGTTCAGGAGTTTCGATAGGATGGTGGCTCCAGAGCTTCTCCTGCGCAAGCCGGAGTCACATCTCTCATATGGCGCTTCCGAGGTATATTCTTCCCCGTTTTATTTTCTGCAATGTAGAACACTTAACTGCCATAGTTGATTCTGTTCTTTAACTGCTTAGCTTGGATACACTGATACATTGTACGCTGTAGTTGACTGTGAACACACTTACGCTTGATATATGTTTGAATTGGAACACGCGCACACATACTGTATTTGCCCTGAACCACTCAAACACATTGACACATCACATGTTGTAGTTCACTGCAAGCACACCGGCACCCGATGTCTGCTTGAACTTGAGAAACGTGCACACACGTTACATCTGTACTGAACCAATCGAACATACTGACACGTCATACACTGTAGTTCACTGCGAGCACACTGGCACCCGATGTTTGTTTGAACTTGAAAAACGTGCACACACGCTATATCTGTACTGAACCACTCGAACATACTGACACGTCATACACTGTAGTTCACTGCGAGCACACCGGCACCCGATGTTTGTTTGAACTTGAAAACGTGCACACACGTATATCTGTACTGAACCACTCAACATACTGACACGTCACATGTAGTTCACTGCAGCACACCGGCACCGATGTTTGTTTGATTTTGACGTGCACACACGTTGTATTGCATCAATTTTGACTGTCTTCAAAACTGTATATTGAATATTGCTTCGCAACTGTTTGCTTCCGAATACAGGGAGATTCCCATGCCTTCCGGGGGTATGGGAACGTTGCCGCCAGAGATTGGTACATGGAGCTACCCGATGCGGTGCGCCACATCATAGACCAGGCCGGCTTCGGCGCCTTCTGCAGAGGACTCTCCCGGCTTACTGCGAGCAGGCCTCTTCTCGCTGCTCTGGTGGAGAGGTGGTGGGATACCACTGACTCCTTCCACCTTTCCATCGCGGGAGACATGACGATGACTCCCTATGATTTCTCGATGCTCACCGGCATCGGGGTAGGGGGTGATCCGATCCCCTTCGACATCGATATGGATGAGTGGGAGGCCGCTCAGGTTTACTTGCTCGGCGAGATGCCGCCTCTTGCACGCCCGGGATTTGTCAGACATTCATGGTTTAAGAGCCGCTTTCGGACTCAGCCAGCTTTAGCTGAAGAGGCACCGATGACTCAGGAGGAGGTGGAGTAGTACGCCCGCGGCTTCCTGATGTTTCTGCTGGGGACTACTATTTCGCCGACCGGGCGAACACCGTGCCCTCTGTTTGTTGAGCGCTCTGTGGATCACGCGGATCTGCGCTACGACTGGGGTGGCGCTGCCTTGGCCACTCTATACGGATACATGAGCTCAGCCTCCCGTTGCAGCGGGCAGTTGCTCGGAGGCTACTGGCGGGCTTGGGAGGTACATCTTCTTTTCTGCTTTACATTTCTGCTTTACATTTTCTGTACTCTGTACACTGCACACACTGCGGTCTGCTTCACGCTGACTGTATACTGCACACACGGCACACATATACTCTGTTTTACACTGACTGTACACTGCACACACTGTACACTCTGCACAATACACTGCACAATACACGGTTCTGCAATTTCTGCTTTATTCTGTATTATGCTTTGTCTGATAAGCGTACTGATATTTACTCTGCAGTTGTGGGTCTACGCCTACTTTCCGAGACTCGCCCAAGTGCCAGACGTGGAGACCCCTCTTGGCGTGCCATTCTCCCGACGCTTCGATGTTAGGTGTGTGCGGAGACCCCGGGAGACGTTCATCTTCTTCCGCCGCTACTTCGATACCATCACCCCCGCGGAGGTATGTTCAACTTTAGAGTTTATTTAAGCTTCGCTTTACACTGTATTTTCAATAACAGTAGATAAACTGACTGCATGTCATTTACAGATCACCTGGCAGCCTTGGGCTCCATTGCCAGTGATTCGGGAGCGATTTGGTGCGGAGGAGACTGCACGCTTCAGGATCTTGTTGGAGGGCCCGGTCTGTCGGGCTTGGTACCTGGGTGAGCGTTTCCTACGCCAGACCCTGGGTTTGCCAGAGCAGATAGTCCCGGTTCACCCTCCCGAGCATATGAGGGATACCGAGAGGTTCACCCCTGAGCAGATGGCCGACTACACGATCGGCTGGGATGCGATACGCTTCAGAGGCATAGGACTACTAGTACGTTCAGACGTATATCATGCGGCCTTTGAGCAGTGGCCGTCGAGCTGAGAGAAGAGGCCTGCGGCGCCGGTAGCTGGAGCGGAGCAGGGCAGGGACATCGAGGACGCTCGAGTCCTGGCAGGAGTGGAGCTCGGAGGGGACGGGGGGCTAGTTGGCCAGCACTGCCCACGAGATGACATGCAGAGGGCGGGGTGGGGCGACTTACCAGATCCCCATTGCTCCCCCTCCGGCTGATCATGAGTTAGTCGGGTTCTACGGCTTACCTCCGGTATGTACTACTATTTTGCATTCTGCACAGTCATTTCATTTCAATTCATTTGATATTCCGCAGAATACTGAGACTTCTAACACTTTTGCAGGCTTCCTCCGAGTACACTCGCCAGTCCTGGAGTTGACTGCTTCGGTGATGGGGATGCTTCAGCAGAGCCTCGACCTCTGGCCATTTACAGTATTCCGGTATGTTCTTCTGACCACGGTCTCAAACCATACATAAACTGTTTCACATAATCTGATGCACAACTCAACACTTGATACACGGCCCTCACGGCGTCTGACACACTGTAGCCCACAGACTGTTCACAGCACTATTCACGGCATTCATACACTGTACTCATACACTGCATTCTGCACTGATACACTGCTCACAGTATTCACACACTGTATTCATACACTGCATTCTGTAGCATACTGATGCGTTTGCCATTTGTACTTTTCAGCCTCCCTTCCAGCTTCCTACTGTAGGAGGTGCTTCAGCTGGATCTTCCGCTCCTACCTAAGACGACAGAGTATACCCCCGCACCAAAGCGGGGCATACTCATATTGGGAGTAGCTCACGGGCACCAGTCCCTGATGACGATGAGTCCGAGGCGGAGGCAGAGGCGGAGTCATCTAAGGAGGAGACCGGAGATGGCACTGACTCAGGCTCAGATGACGGCGCTGATGACGATGCTCCTGGACCTTCGTCCAGGAAGAGGACGAGGACAGACCCTTAGGCCTGAGGCCGCTTGACATTGATCCAGATTTTTGCTGCTTTTCTTCTTCTTTTTTTTGTACTTTTCTTTTTTGCTGGTAGCTAGAGTACCTTGTACTGCCGCAGGCAGGTTTTGTTTTCTCCAAAACTTTGTACTTGAAAAAGATGATGAAATGAAACAAAGCTTTTTATCTGAAATAGTGTTACATTTTGGTACATTTTGCATGCTTCGCATTACATCACATCGCATCACATCACAATGTAAATGGAATTGATCCCCTGTCTGAAAGTCAAACATTTGTATTGTAATAACCAGGTAACGAACCGGCCAATGGAAAAACAACTCCTACAACCCACTGCTTAGTCTGAACACTCGGCCCATACTCTGCTGGGAATTAATCTGCATACAGGCCATTCTGTTTATTCTGCACACGGCAAACCCTGAACAAACAGCCTAAATCTGAAAAGGCGGAATACGAAGGTGGAATCGACTGAAGTTGAAGCACACTCAGATGCCCCAAATTTTCTCTTTCTTCTTTTGCTTCGCATAAATGTGGAGAATGGCACAGCACTCTGAGCACAGCATGATTAAATTTTTTTTTAAAATTGAAAAAGGGTTTTTCAAACTGGGGTATTGAGCCTACAACTGAACACAGTAAAAAAGACTCAAACAGAAAGTACACGACCTAATCACAACGAGACACGCTCGGAAAAGACTCAAAACAAAAGTTGAGGTAAACAAAACAAAAGACACGACATACAGACGTGTTTACAAAAATGAGAAACCTTAAATCACGAGGAGCCAGTTCCTTCGGGCATTATTTCCCACCCTTTCTAATTTGTGATTCTCACATCACTCGGCCCTCAGGCTCGGTTTTTTTCTCAAAACCCTTTTGCTCACTTTTCTCTCGACTTACACCTCTCCATTCTTTAATCTCTCATTTTCCATCCCTCCCCAGGGTGGTTAGTAGATGAATAGGAAGTTGTGGGTTCACGCCCAACACTATTAGCTCGCGGCTATTTCCTCCCGGGACGTCTAGTCGATGTTCCGGATGGAGTATCTTGATCCATTCCAATTTGCTTCGCACTTGGCTTGATACCTCGTTGCTTGGAGGTTGTTGAGAGCTTTCAGCCCTTTACTGACAGCTTCAGTTGTGTCTTCTTCTGGCGAATAGAGTGCCCTTCTGGCAAGTATTGACAATCGGGGAAAGACAGGGAGCCTGACTCAACTGTGCCCCTAGTTCATCATTTTGACCATTTTTTGTTTTGGTTTTCTACTAAAACAGTTTTGACCAATATGAGAGTTAGATTAACATACTTGTTCGATTTTTGATTTGAAAATCATGCGAGTTAGGCTATGAGCACTGAAAATTTTCCTTTTTTGGGTCCAAGAAAATGGTCCAGTTTTGGAAAAGATGGAATAATTTTCGAGAAAATAGTCAACCTCAGTAAAAATTCTCAAAAACTATTTTTGCAAACGGTCAATGCTCAACGAGCACGGAACTTACTCTCGAGATGCGCAACCTCGGATCGGAGGCAATGGAAAATTGCCCCTTGCTTGAAAGAGCTGCACGGCAACGGAAAGTTGCCCCTGGTTTGAATGGCGACTCATGGCAACGGAAAGTTGCCCCTTGTCTGGATGACGCGCAGCATTTTGTAAACAGTCCTCATTAGTGATGATCACGACCGAACTCTCGGACACGAGACACGAAGATGGTCAGAACCAATATATGGACACAGTCACTTTGAAGCGTTGGTGGCTGGACTTCAGGATGAAGTTGCCTACGTATCCCAAACATGGGAATCAAGCCTACGTAGTCCGCGGTGTCACAACCGAACTATCGGATTCAGAGAAGGCAAGGATGATCAAAACCATTACATGGACTAAATCGCTTTGAAAGCGTTGGGGGCTGGACTTCAGGATGAAGTTGCCTACGTATCCCAAACATGGGAATCAAGCCTTACGTAGTTCCGGTTAAGGTACGCTCGGTATTTTAACCTTCACTTTTTAGGTTCTAACTTTTGCCAAGGCGCCCATTGCGGGTTTTCGACCTTGCGAGCTTCTGTTTTTCTTTTCTTTTCAATTCTTTTTTCTTTTTTTCTTTTTTTTCTCTCTTTTTTTTCTTTTTGTTTTTTTCTCTTGCTCTAACTTTTGCCTGGGTCGCCCTTTCAGGTTTTCAGCCCAGCGAGCCTTTCAAAGGGTAAAAGTGTAACAAGTCCATGCCAAATGGTTTTAGGGTTTTGAAGCCATCCGTATCCAGGAGAGTGGCTGTTGTTATTGATTTGCAAAAGGATCATCTTCGGCTCTTCGAGTACACACATTTTGCCCCTAGTTTAAGGGGTGCTTCTGTTCTAGCTTCACAAGCTTCTTCCGGCGAGATCTGATCTTCTTGATCTGACTTTGGTGCCTCTTGTTCGAGGGCTGCTTCAAATCTGGCCACACAGGCCTCTCTTGATGATTGATCGTTGAACGTTCTGAATGGGTTCAAGGTTTGAAAACAAATGGATTGAATCTTGAGGCTGAGAGCGATCCTAGGCTGCACAATCTCAAGAGCGATTCCACACAGGTCTTCACAGGACCGCGCAAAACATTTTGTTTTTGAAAGTTTTTACGAAAGCGACAAATCGCTCGCGCTGAAGATAGTGTGGAACCAATCTGGATCAAGCCAGGGTCCTTCTCAGTACTCACGCTAACAAGCATGATTTCATTCATTAAAGGCTTAGCATGCCTCACTTTCTCTCAAATTGATCAAAGTTTTGTAAAACCCGAGGAATTCCTTCCTCTTCGTTTTCATCACCACAGTGTTCAAAAAAAGTTTTGAAAAACTTAGGTCAATACAATGAGTTTAGAGCACAGAAGAGTAAGTGAGATGCTCCGCCGTTTCATTCAAATCCTCTGGCACAACTAGCTCAAGTAGCAATAAGCACGGAAACATGATAGCCGCAGCTGTTTCATTCAGATTTCCTGGTTGCAACTGGCTCCACAGCAGAGACAGACTCAAAAGAAAACAAAAACGGTGTTCGAGGCAACAACCCCGGAATCACCTGACATTCTATACAAGGAGACTGACTCGCTACAACAAGACAGACCCTTAAGCAAAAAGAACTGACTCAAAACGATGAGACAGACTCAAAACAAAACAAAGGACTGACTCGACACCCAAGCCAGAAATTACAAAACTAGCATTCGCAGATGCTCAAAAATGTGTGCCAGACGCCACATCCAAAATACACCGAGGGTCGCCCGTAGGTGGTTCGCTCCCCGATCACATACTCGCAGTATCCTCAAAATCTAACAACCCAGCAGTGACGGACTTCGCTGAGGTGGGTGGGAGGATGACCTCATTGTCGATCAAATCTTGCACTTCATGACGAAGGCGAAAACAGTTATCGGTAGCGTGACCGGTTTGCTGGTGGTACGCGCAGTACAAAGCAGCATCATGTGTGGGAGGAAGATTCTTTGGGAGAGGCCTAGGCTCGAAGGGTTTAAGGTGCCCACTTTTGGCCAGGATCTGGAGTGCCTTAGACAACGGCATGTAGAGTGCGTGGAAGACTCTGCGCCCTCGGGGCAGATACTTTGAAGTTTGAGAATTCTTGCTAGACGCACTAGCGAAAGGGTCGGCAGGCACTGCCTTAACTTTCTAATCTTTCCCAGGTGCAGAGTTGGGAGTGGGAGAAATTGTTCTGGCATGACGGGGCCTATTCCGGTTTTCTGCCTGGCTTAAACTACCTTCAATTGGAGTGGGGAAGACATCATCCACAGTCTTGGCCGCGACTGCGAATACCTGTTGCTTATTCATCCCCCCGGCTTTCAAAGCGTCGACTGCCCACAACAGTTGTTCAATGGGATCGGCATCTGCCTTCATTTTGTTCTTACCTCTGGCCTCAGCCTGATCGAGGGCTTGGGTTGATGTTGACACGTCATTGCTATAACTTGAGACAACCTCAGGTTGGATGAGCTCAATCACAATCCGTCCCAATAGCGGGGGCTCATGCGATACAAAATTCCTGGCATATGGTGCAGTTGGTGGCGAAACCGATATTCCGTAAGCGAGATCTGCCACAGACCTCTGGAGGTCACCAATCATCCCCATCAATTCGAACGTAGTGGGCTCACGAGCCTGATACAACTGGGGTGCCCAGACCGGGTGCGCAGCAGGCGACCTGGGCGGATGCGGTACATCAACATTGGTCTCACTTTGCAGGGTGATTCCTTGATCTAATGCGGCTGTCATAACCACAATTTCCTCTGAATTCTGTGTCATGATAAGTCCGCTGATCTTGAACAGTGACTAACGGATCAGATATCTGCCTTGCCTCAGCGAGGGAGAACACTGGCTATTCTGTACTCGAATCTCTAAAAAAGAGAGAAAACAGCGCATTTCAGCCCAACAGAACAATTACAGGCGTAGCTGAACAGCTGTACTCTAATACTGATCCACTGTTCCCCAAAATCACTGCCCCGAAACACTGAATCGGATACCCGCAGATATAACTGTTTCTCAAAACACTGATACTGATACTGATGCCCGCAGGCCTGATGCTCAAACTCACAGACTGATATGTACGTTCCTGTAGAAATACACTTAAAAGCACATAACAAGTAAAAGAGAGCCAAAACACCCCTATGTCGGGGTAGGGTTTCCCTGTCCTATTTTGTCAGGAGCTAGGGTTTCATTACGCACGCAGCGGTTTCAAACAACCTATATCGGGTAAGTAACCTGTCCTAGTCAGGAATGGTCACTACGGATTCCGAATATGCACTAGGTCAAATGGTCAAAAGGGTGACCGGGTAAAACTGGGGTTTGTGTTCCCATACTGGCAGAGCCCGCAACCGGTCAGCCTTATGGCATGCTTTGACAAAGTCAAGCCTCCGGCAAACCACTCAGGAATAGCAGATGGCCAACACGGTGTCCTAGGCGCACCAATGCACATGCAATGCAAAGAAACACATAAGTGTAGTCAAAACAAGATATCACGAGTTCGAGTTAAGCTCTCTAAAATCCCCAGCAGAGTCGCCAGAAACTGTAGACGCGCCCCGGGTGAGGGCCTCCGTGCTACAGTTTGGACTCAAATTGTCACGATTCTGAATCTGAACCAAAGAGTCCAAATCCGGCAAATCGTTTTGGAAAACATATTTTTGTAAAGAAGTGCCAAACATGGACTGCTTTGCCAGATACAGAGTCGTCACCTAAATATTTTTTAATGGGGGAATTTAGGAAACCCTGACTCGTTTGCCAAAGGCCACGTATCCGTCATCACCAAAGTTGCCTCGGCTCGGGAACTTGGGTACGATTGGGGAAGGTCAGCTATGAGCACCCCCTCTCGCCCGATCCGAAGATCGGCCTCTACTAACCATGATATCCGATTTTGAAAACGTTATGTGTTCTGATTCCGATTAATTAGCTAATCTTACTATGTGATGCGCAACACAAAAAAGTATAGACTAGACTGCCTAATTTGGAACGAAGCATTGCATATCCGTTTGTTTGGAAAATGATCTGAGATTTGCTACTCGCAAGTAGGCTAAAACACGGATTTCAATGAGTTGTCCCAACTCAAACAATCCAACCTTCACCCACAGGCATTCAAGCAGTTTATATCACATAAGCATCTAGCCACATGGTAGGCATGCTGTCATGTTAACATTCACACTCAGAGCTGAGATGCAAAGCGAAAAGACTTACAGAATACTCCAAGCCAAAACAATAAGCATGTTAGCAATCATGCATGATCCAAGTCCATGTCAAGTGGCTAATGCAACGCATACAGAATGTCACTGGAATAGGCTCGGCTAATCCTAGGATGACATGTGAGATGCGACAGATAACATGTATTCAAGTTTGATTTGAAATACTATGCAGTTAGTATGATGTGCCGAGCCCGGTGCTTGCAATACTGATGAATGATGCACGCATGCATAGCATAAGGATGCTAAATTAAACATGTCTTAATACTAACCATCAAAAGCAGGTAAGTAAAAGGGAGAAAGAAGTGGGGGTTGGAAGACATGCACACACGCACCCACACTTATTACAAATACGCCCTCACTCGGAGGGACCGAAAGAATAATACAGATGTAACTAACCTACAGGCTAATTAAATATTACAGACCAATTAAACTAGTTAAGCAAATTGACTAATCTAATAAAGTAGTAAAAAGCCTCGGGAGGAGGGCCCAATGCAATGCGCGCTCGGCTCCGCTCGGAAGTTCATTGCCATGCACAAGTTGCCTCTGTTTTCCTTGCTCTGCTCTTCTGATCATTGCAAAATTCCCAAGGTGCACTCTATGAACCCTGTGGGACACCACTGGCCAAGGAAAATGGTCACCGGCCAAAGGAAATGATCACCGGCCATCAATTGTTGGTCGGTCGGCACTAAAGATGGCCGGCCAGCCAAACCTTCCTGCAGAATCCTGTTTTGACAGCAGCAGAGGGCAAAACAAGGCATAGCAATGCATTCCAAGCAAATGTGTGCACCAACACATCCCTTATCATGTTCATGCCTCAAGGGGACATGATTCTCGGTTCTCGGACCACCAATCGCGCATTTCCATGCGTGATGGCCCAAGGAACCAAGTTATGCACTTTGATGTCAAATGAAATGCACATAACAAAGGAGGAGCTCAACCTCTATCATACTCAACTCAAGAGGCTAAGCATGCATGCCAAATGCAACCTAAACATGCAATCTAAACATGCAACATGAGCATGCATTGTAAGCTCTGAAAACACACAAAGGATGATGCCAAATCAACCTATCAATGCAAGCAAGGCATGCAACCAAGCCCAAGGACTTAAACCATGATCATGTGATACATGAAGCAAATGATCAAAGTGAATCAAAACAGTCCTAAAATATGCAAAAGTAAGCCCCAAAAACCACTTAGATGGCGTCTAAATGATCTAATCCTAGAGGCATACACAATGGCACAAACATGGAGCATGAAACACCAACCTTTTAAAGCATGAAAGGGGCATCAAATGCAAGCATACGAGCATACCATGAGGACTGAAATAACATGACAAGTGGTTCCAAACTACTAAAATGATGCAAGGATGGCATGCTAGAGGGGTCAATGCTCAAGGCATACAAGAGAGTTTGCATGGTAGCTATACAAAGCAAAGCATGGACAACCCAAATGACCAAAAACAGACCTTTAGCATGCTAAAACAAGCATAAAAGCTTCACAAAGCTAAGCCAAAAACATGCTAGAAACAAGGCTCAAAGCACAAGGCATGTTAAGGCTAAAACATGGCATTACAAGACAAGTATGCAAGGCATGCATGGTGTGTCTAAACCAAGTAAAATCAGAGCTATATTATGACATAATAAGCACAAAAAACAGCTAAGGCATGGCCATCATACACTTAAACAAGATGCTCACACATGAGGCAAAAAAGGCCCTTTTCAAGGATAACAAGGAGAGGGGTGGCCCTCTCCTTCTTAGGGCCTTAAGGCACCATCCTCACCACTGAAATCCCTCAAGATTTCAGTGGTGAGGAGGCCCAAACAAGGTGGTCCCGGAGCTCACCAAAAATAGCACAAAATGGGGCCAAACAAGGCCTATGAGGGGTCAAACAACCCCAAAGCTCAAAGGCGCCTTAAACAACTATTTAAAGCACTCAAAAACAAGACTTTTATTAGTTATATACAAAGTCTAAAAACAGTTGCAAGATAGGTCAAAAAGCTATGCAAAAATGGGGAATAAAGGGTGAAGTTCTTACCCTTGATGACCCTCTTCAAGAACAGCACTCCAGCTGGTTCTTCAAGCTTGAATCCACTCAAGAACACCAAGAACAGCTCCTCAGTACCTTAGAAACCAAGGGAAGGTGTAACACTAGGTGTTTGTGTGCAATAGTAAGACTAAAACACACTTAGAGCAAAAGAGAGAGATATAGAGATAGAATAGCTACAACTATGTAAACCCTAATTTAGAGCTCCCTCTGTATTTTTTGTCTAACCCTAATGGAGGGAGAAGTGGCTCCCTCTTATAGAGCTCCCTCTTGCAAAGCTTCTCAAGTAAGCTAGTCAAGAGGGAAATCCCTCCATACACGTGTATGGAGGAGAGCAAAGGTGTATGCCAGCTAGCACAGCTGGCATAAAAATATCTGCAAAAGCAGATGCACAGTGGTCGGCCGGCCAAAAATGCAATTTGACCAAAATAGATGGCCGATCGACTACAAAAGGTGCCGGTCGGCCAAACATTTGGCCGGTGGCAACAAACCAGTGGCCGGTGGCCTCAAGCCATGGCTGGTGATGTGTGGGGATGGCTAATAAGCCATTAGCTGCCCCTCAAAGGCAAAACACAAGTGTTTGGTGCAAAACCAGACACAAAACAGGCAAGCCGAGAGATCCTGAGACAAGGCGCGTGGCCGAGACCTCCGGGAACTCAGGACGAACACAAACATGGATGATCACCGAGTGTTCAAGTGGTGATGTCCAAGTCTTGAGGACGATCAAAAATGGGGTGTCTACAGCAACATATGCATTGTGTATTTTATAAGCTCGGCTATGAGCATGGCATATGATTTCATTCAAAACATGCGAGAGAGCACGTATTCAAGTAAATGAATTTGAACATTTGATATTGGGTTAGCATGATGAGCCGAACCTTAGATACATGCAAAACAAATGGATGCAAAGCATAAGAATGCTAATGAAACGTGATGCCCTATACTAACCATCGTAAGCAAGTAAAAAAGAGAAAGATGTGGAGTTGGAAGACATACGCATTATTACAACATTGCCCTCGTGCAAGAGGGTGCGAATCAAAGTCCGAAAAGTCCGAATTAAACTAATTATTACAAAATCAAATAAATAAATAAGCAAGGCTAATTAACTAGCTAACTATGTTATTACAGCAAGGATGACCAAGATAAATAAACTAGCTCTCTAAGCTAAGTAACTACAACAATTACAAATAAACAATAATAATGATTACAACACTTAATAATTAACGAAACTAATTACAACAAACAATATTAAATTAAATTAATTACAATGATCATAATATAAATGAGGATGCATAAGAATTGCATGCATGCACATGCACAATGTTCAAGAACAGCTCTGTCTGCCCCAAGCTTGCTCTATTTTACCTCAGCCACTACCCTTTGTTTTCTGCAAAAATACACTACTGACCAAACATTGAGGGCCGGCCAGCCCTCAATGAAGCCCAGCCGGGCCTAGAGAAGGCCCGGCTTGCCTTAATTTTGTGCAAAACTTTGTTTTGTGTTCTGAAGTGAAAACAGTGTAGACAAAATTGTCCAAGCCCTGTTTGTCCCTTCCTTCCTTCTCTGTCATGGAAAAGCCTCGAGAGAAGGTTAGAATTGTCTTCAAAACCATCAATGAGCAAATTGATTGCTTGATGATTCCGGATACAATTTTGGACAAAAATCAATGAAATACAATGAATATGACCACTCATTCCTCTTTATCATGGAATGAACTCAAAGAGGGTGGTAGAGACGCTTCAAAACGCCATGAATTAGCACATGATCACTCCTGACTCGACAAACTTGGCATAACGTCCGGCCAAGTGTAAACAAGATCACTTATTTTCTTTATGTGTGTTGGTTGCTTTTAAACCAATTCTTTTAGTCATTTTTATTCTTTAGTCCATTTGTCCGAAGTGATGATTAAGTCCTTTAAAAGGAGAGAAACGTCAAATGGGAAGCAATTCTCAACAAGAAAGAGCGATTATGCCTAGGGATAGCAATTTGAACCCGGCCCGACGGGGACCCAACCCCCTGACCCCGAATTGAGCAGTTTTTCCCCAAAAAATACCCCCGACGGGCCGGGGATGGTATTCAAAAATAAATCCTCGATGATATTCAGGCCGAGGACGGTGACATGTGCCCCAACCCGGCCCGCCCCGCTCCCGCCCCGATCTATCCCCAAGAAAAGTCCCCATATATATATAATATATATGGTTAGGTTTTGGTTTGTTCTGTCTATCTCAATCTTTTGGGTTGAGAGAGACCTCTCTCTCACACACACACAGTCTCTCTCTCTCTTATCAGATCTAATCCCAACACAACCATCCCAACCTCCCCTATCCTCCTCCGTTGTCCTCACCGCCGATCTCCCTCACCGCCATTGCCGATCTCCCTCCACTGTCCTCACCGCTGATCTCCCTCACCGCCGTTGCCTTTTCGCTGTCCTCCTCTACAGTGCCTTTGCCGATCTCTTCACCGCCGCATTGGTTCTTTCTCTGGTTCTTTGGTTCATCTCTTCGCCACCCCGGTGGTTCATCTCTTTGTCGCCGTCGCAATGCTTTTCCGATCTCTAGTTCATCTTTGGTTTTTTCTCTAGTCAGATCTGTATTTTTTTTCATAGATCTAAGGATATAACTGAAGCTGAATGTATGCATAGTGTTAGATCATCTCTGTTTCTTCTCTATTTTCTTCTTGTTGTTTACTGTTTATGTTGTAGATCATCTCCGATCTCTGAATGTATGCATAGTATCTCTGTTTGTGTTGTATATTTGTTCAAAAAAAAAAAAAAAAGATCGGGGATTTTTCGGGGTCGGGGAAACCCAATCCCCGTTAGGGGGCGAGGGCGGGGGGGTAATGGGTTCCTCGTTGGCGATCGGGGATAGGGACGAGGAGTATTTTACATTTGGGGATCGGGGACGGGGAGTGTAATCCCTGGCCCTAGCCCGCCCCGTTGCCATTCCTAATTACGCCGTTGACAATGAATCTCTGTAGAGATTAATCCATTAAGCGTGAATCTCTAGTTCATGTGTTGAATAACCATCAACCGTTTGAAACAACTCTCAAATGAAAGAAAGTAGTGGCAAGTTGAGTTTTTAAAATGAGATTATTATCATGGAAATTAAACAAAGAAAGGCTAAGAACAACATGATACAAGCTATGTACGAAGACTAATACTACAACAAATGAACTAATCAAAGCTTGAACCAATTAAATAGAGTAGGAAAACCCTAAAACAGTCTATAATAAGCCTAAAACAATGGTTGAAAATGTAATAAAAAGAGCTTAAAAGCTAAACAAAAGGTAAAGGTGATGAAGCTATGTAAGCAAGAACAATGAGGGATGGCCAACACCTCAACTTTCAAGACTTCAAACCATGTTTTTGGGCCTTAGTTAAACTCTGAAAATCAGTTCAAAAATCAAAGAAAAAAAGTGTAAAGGAACCAAGGGTTGAGTTATAAAAATAGGTACAAGTAAGGGTGTCAACCTTATCACCTTTGGTAGCTTGTCCAAACCCAAGTTTCAATACTTAAAATAGATGTAAAACAACCCAAGAATATAAGAAATAGATAGAAATGAAGTAAGCAAAAGCAAGAACAAAAGGTACAAGCATATACCTCTTAAAATGGAGTAAGCTTTGGTTGATAATTAAACTCACTCTTGACACACTCTCTGTCATGACCCGAACCCGCCCCCAAGGGTTAAGGACATAACCGACCAGTAATCATGAGATTACCTACGGCCTCAAACCTAACCAAACGTATTTTAACAGAGTTAATGGGGGCCAAACGGAAGCAATTTAAAACTTTGTCCATAGAGCTGTGCTTACATGGCACATCATAACAACCATACATATGTACATTAATAACTCACAACAAAATATGTACTACACAAGATTCTGTACATACAGGATCATATAAGCCTAAGTCAACCCAAGAAAACTATATACAACATATTCCAAGACTTCGCCCACATGACAAAATAAAATAGAATGACAAAAGGCGAAGACGGGTCTCGTGCGTGAGACGCAAGGGCTGACTCTTCAAAACCTTTATTGTTCCTCACAAACTTCACTGGGGCTGGGTTTGGACTTCTCTTGGCTCACCTACAAACACATGAATAAGCGTGAGCGAAAGCCCAGTGAATAAATATCAAATAAAGGAGTTATACAAACGGTGTGTAGAACAACATGCTTCAAACGGCCTTAGGCCCAAATCATATTTCTATTTAACATATATACACAATTTAGGTCAAGTGACTGCAGTTCCAAACAAACTGGCCTTTGGCCCATTCAAACTTTCATTTGTGTCAAAACGGCCCTTGGCCCACTCAGATGACAAACTGGCCTTTGGCCCATTCATTTGTTCATGTCGAAACGGCCTCCGGCCCATTCATTCATGTCAAAACGGCCTCCGGCCCATCCATTCATGTCAAAACGACCTCTGGCCCATCCATTCATGACAAAACGGCCTCTGGCCCACTCATTTGGGATAGCAAACATTGTCCACCAATCGAATCAATGAACTTATAAAACTTACATAGAAGTAAGCAATTGGACAACAACATATTTCAGATATCTCTGTTAAGATATTACTCACAGTGATCGGTTGGTTGGTTTGCCTTGGAGCTCGACCCTACACATTCCATGAACACAAAAGGGTCACAAACAATTCGATCCGTTCTAAATTCACATGTTCCTCTTTAGGCTTCATTCTTATCTCTTTAACTCAATTACAATGCTCAATGCATGCCTAAGAGTACTTGGAAGTGAAAGAGAACAGAAAATGAAACACATAATGTCTTTTCAAAATTTCAGAAAACAGGGTCCCCGCTCAAGCGTACCCTTGAGGCCTGCAAAAGTACTGGATGCATCAAATTTACGCTCGAGCTTGAAGTCTAGCGCTCGAGCGGAAGGCCTTACTACATGGCTCCTCGCTCGAGCGTGAAATTATCCCACTCAAGCGGACACCATGTCTACAAAAAAATACTGGGAGCACGAAATTCACGCTCGAGCGGTGGTTTCCCCGCTCGAGCGGACATCAAATTTTCTAGGTTTTCCAGAACATGTTCTTGAGCTCTAATTCGACATTCAATGGCTCTAAATGCATGCTTTTGGCCCAAACTTCACATAATCATATACCAACATGGTACCAATACCAAATTACAACACAATGGAGCTCAATTTCACAAACCAAACACATGCATGTCCCAAATTGACTCAAACTCATCATCAACACACCAAATTCAAACATGCAAGACTCAAACTCCCATGATTTGCACTTGCATGTGAAATATACACAATATCCTCAACTTAATTGGTGAAGAGGTGATCAAATATATGGACTTAAACCAAAAATTCAAGATGGATCATACACATTGTGCTCAAATATGGAAATTCATAGTAATTCCCTACATGCATGCATCTATTGACTTTAAATTCAACAAATACAACTCAATTTCCTTATAATCAGACTAATTCATGTTCTTGCCCATTAATCAAACTTAAATTCACAATTTACAACATTAAACTCATGAATTCACTTACCTAAGAGTTCAATCTTCCAAACTATAGCAATTTCTTGAGTTTAATCTTTAAATTCCCCAAACCTTGAGCCAAGATTACACAATTCTCTCCCTCTCTCTCTCTCTCTCTCTATAGCCGGCCCTCTCTCTATTTTTGAGTTCAAATCAGACAAATAAAGTTATAAAGAGAGAATAGAGGGTCTAGTGCCTTATTACAACAAACCCCACTATTTCCAATTTAATAATAATAAATAATTTGGCACTAATTCATCAATTAAATCAATTAATTCTGATCTGAATCAATTTCCAACAAATTTCACCGTAGGCTCTAAAAATTACGCTAATCACAATGGCGCAATCAATTTCGGGTTCTGTGGCCGATAAGGCCTTCAATTTAATTTCCAAAGCAGACAATCAAACAGATATTCCTACGGTGAACAAATAGAAATTCAAAACCACATATTTTCACATAATGGCTCACAAAATCATATTAAACACATAATCATGCTCATATTAAAGACCAATTAACATATTACGGAACAAGGATATCACACTCTCAAGCTTGAATTATGCTTCTCAAGGGTCAACCAAGGCTCTAAGATGATGAGTCAAGGTTGTGTATGGTGTATATAGATGATACAAGGTTAGTAGGTTAACTCAAAGGTAGCTTGCAATGGAAGAATGAGGAAGGAGGAGCTCTCTCCATGTGTATAGGCTTTCTTTCAATTGTTCAACCCCCAAAACAGAGGTAGATGGTCGTATTTATAGAATTTGAGCACAAAAGGTAATAAATATCTTCAAAAATTGATAGCTGACGGCCTCCCACTACTGAACCCCGGCTGGCCCTCAATAGCCATGGCCGGCCCTCAATGAGGCACAACCGGGCCTCAATGAATTCCCCTGCTTTTTTGTTTCAGCCTCAACACAGGGTGGTACAAGGTGTACAAAGGGATTTATTGGGTATGATCAATAGGAATATGGAAGGTTTGGGGTTGTTTCGAAGCTTGAACAAGACTCCTTCGTTGAGACCTCGAACCACGCACAATACCACTTTCATCATCGAGTGTTCCGAGTAAAGCGTTCGAGCCTTGCGGGCGATCAAAAATAGGGTGTCCACAGTTGCCCCTCTTTGACAGAGCTCGAAGTCATAAAGTGACGTAAGTGAATGTCAAAGCCTAAAGATGACCTTTTTGACAAAGCCGAAAGGCTCGAGCAAGAAATCAAGACATAAATGCAAAAATTGAACTCGGGGGCAAAATGCAAAAATGAAATGCAACAATTAACTTATGACCATGCAATGAAACATAATACAAATGAAGCAATGAAACAACGCTACAATCGAGACAAGAATGCAACGTTCAAATAACAACACAAATCAATGCTAAATAGACCTCGTCGTATCTCACACGGAACAAAGTGAATAAACAGGCACGCTTCGCGTGAAAAACATAAAGAGACCATAAACTAACCTACGTCTCACGTAGAAAGGATGTAAAAAAATCCAGACCTAACTACGCCTTGCATAGAAAGGGGAAAGGGCGACGTGACCATCGGGCGCCCGAGGTCTCAACCAAGATCTTAACATGTTGCACGCAAGAGGAGGAAGGGTAGTGTAAACAAACAGGCACACTTGATGTTTTTAACCAGGGGTACAATCCTAACGCGTCACACACGAGAGGAGGAAAGGTGGTGTGAACACCAAGTGCACCCGATGTTTTTAACCAAAGGTACAATCCTAACACGTCACACATGAGAGGAGGAAAGGTGGTGTGAACACTGGGCACACTCGATGTTTTTAATCGAAGGTACAATCCTAACGCGTCACATGCGAGAGAAGGAAAGGTGGTGTGAACACCGGGCACACCCAATGTTTTTAACCGAAGGTACAATCCTAACGCGTTATATGCAAAAGGAGGAAAGGTGGTGTGAACACCGGGCGCACCCAATGTTTTTAACTGAAGGTACAATCCTAACACGTCACACGCTAAAGGAGGAAAGGTGGTGTGAACACTAGGCGCACTCGATGATTCTAACTGAAGGTACAATTCTAACGCGTCACACGCGAGAGGAGGAAAGGTGGCGTGAACACCGGGTGCACTCGATGTTTTTAATCGAAGGTACAATCCTAACATGTCACATGTGAGAGGAGAAAAAGTGGTGTAAACACAGGGCGCACCCGATGTTTTTAACCGAAGGTACAATCCTAACGTGTCACGCGAGAGGAGGAAATGTGGTATGAACACCGGGCGCACCCGATGTTTTTAACTGAAGGTACAATCCTAACGCGTTACACGTGAGAGGAGGAAAGGAACAAATCACACAAGCAGGAATAAAAAACAAACAAAGCGGTGGGAAAACTAATTCACCAGTGTGTTGAGACAATAAGCGCAACATACCGCGCTTAAATGTGGTTGTGAAATGGATAATAATTTTATTATGGCATGAATGATTTCAACTGGAACTCCTCTGAATAAACCGTACATACAATATCGTCTGGTTACAGAACCTAATAACAAAAGGAACTACGATTTTAGACAAAGCAAATTATAAACTACGCGGAATAGTTTACACAAATTCAAAGCTTTGGACGAATGAGTTTAAACAAGTAAACACAAAAGTACGCATATAATTAACCAAAAGAAATCCTTTCTTTTCTTTTTGCATTTCTTTTCTCTCTTATTATTCATTATTTTCTTCCTTCTCTCTCTTATCTTTGTTTTTTTTTTTCTTTCCCTTTTCTTTCCTTCTTTTTCTTTCCATTCACTGTTTTTTCTCTTTTTTGAACCCTCTTATTTTCAACTCCATAAAATAAGAAATAAATAACAGAAAGGAAGAGAAAGAGGGAAAGCACAAAACTGTGTTGTGTTGTCATTAAGGGCCGACTGGGCCTCAATGAAGCAAGGTCGGGCATTAAAATAGTCGGCCGGGCCTCGATAGCGGCAGGGGCAATTTCGGCCTTTCCTTGCGACTTATATGTTTAAAACAAATTCAAACCCTATTTCCCCATATCTTCTTGCCCGAAATCACTTCCTCTTTCTCTTTAGCTTTCCTCTATCTCTAGATTTCCTCTTTTCCTTGCATTTCCCAACAAACCTCACCACTTTTTCTTCGAAACCCTTCATCTCCTCTACATTTTGAACCGATTGGATTTCGTTTTGGTCAAGTTTTTGGGTTTCTCATTGTTTTTACTTTGTTTCTCACAAGTTTTCTTGGTTTTTTAGGGACTCACTCTTGTGTTTTCATTTTCCCCTCTCATTTTTTCGCTCTTAGGGTTTAGCCCCCCACATTTTCTCGCTTTCTCTTTATTTCCCCCATTTTTCTCCATGGCTAGTGACGAAGTTCCCATTCTGGACCCCGTCATTGGTATTGGGGCTGCTCTAGGCGCAGACATAGAGGTCGAGGACGCTCTCGCATTGCCTCCCCTCGTTGATTGGCCATTTAACATGGCCACATACCGACTACGCACACATGCTCCACCCTTGGGCAGGATTTTGAGATTCAAGGGCCTCATCCCCGATAGACGAGGGTGTCCTACTACGAGAGCCCACGGAGCACTTGTCCGCCGATGCCTCCATGGTAAGCAACTTCCCTTTGCTTTGATGTATTGTTGAAACTCACAAGTAGCCCACTAGTTAAATGCCATATATTTCCCATTTGCAGGTGATAACCAGGAGGATTGGCGGCTACGGATCCACATCCGGCCCTCGACGCTGGTATGAGAGTCTGCTCGCGGAGGTCCGTGCATTAGTTGACGCAGCTGGCTTTTGACCCTTCTGCTTAGGGCTCATACAGATGAAAGTCGAGTCACTGTTATACGGGGCCTTGGTCGAGAGATGGTGGGACACCATAGACTCATTTCACTTCTCATCGATCGGGGAGATGACTCTAACCCCGTACGACTTTGCGATGCTCACTGGCTTGCGGATTGGTATTAGCGGTCCGATCTCGTATGATCCAAACATGACGCAGTGGAGAACCGCACAGCGTCAGCTTCTTAGAGTGATCCCAGATACTACCAGCAATGGGATGGTGAGATACAACTGGTTCTTCGAGTATTTCTCTGACTTTCAACCCACCACGCCAAATAAGGCCGCTTAGTACACCCGCGACTTCCTTATGTATCTCTTCGGTACTACCCTGTTTACGAACAGGGAAAATACCGCAGGTTTATATCTTCTAGGAGCACTAGTGCACCTCCTCCAGGTGGCAGAGTATGATTGGGGTGGCGCTAGCCTGGCCACCTTGTACTGCTACATGAGCTCCGTCTCCCGCTGTAAGGCGGATTCACTCAGCGGCTATTGGAGAGTCTGGGAGGTATGCATCACACTTATCTTTTCTGTTCATTTCGTTCATTTTGCATTTTCTGCTCATTTACATTTCATTTATGCTTATTGACTTCAACCATCTTTTTCTGTTTGTAGCTCTGGGTTTATACCTACTTCACCTTTCTGGCTCCGGTCTCGGTGAGGCTGATAGAGTTGTCAGTACCCTGCTCACGGTACTACAACTCCCGATTTGAGCGCCGCCGTCGTGTAGACCGAGATTTCCCCTATTTTTGCCGCTTCTTTGACACGATCACTGCGGACTAGGTAACAAAATACCAACCTTTAACTGTCATATACCATGAGCATATTGCACTGTTTCCCACATACTACACGGTCATTCTCATACTGCACTGATTTCTCACACTGTACTAATTTCTAACAATGCATTGATTTCTGACACTGTACTGATTTCTCACATTGCATTGATTTAACACTGCACTGATTTCATAGGTTGACTGGCATCCTTGGGCGAGCATTCTTCAGGTGTCAAGGACGACCTACGCCGCTGCATGGCATGCCTCCACCATACGGATTCTATTCAAGGGTCCTTTTGGCTGGGCGTACTACTTGGAGGAGAGGTTCACCTGCCAGACGCGAGGCGTTGCTAATCTCGACATCCCACATCCCCCTCCTCCGATTATGAGGGTGGTTGATGAGCTACAAAACGGTCCTCAGATCGACCTCCTGATGTTAAGCAAAGACGGCGATCATTATTATGAGCCTGGCGACTTCATTACCTTCTTACACACCCAGGTGATGGGGCCTTTTACCCCAGGCGTGGTTTGAGCTGTGCCGGAGGTTGTTGCTGCTGTGGCTGGTGATGCGCCTGCCAGAGGTGCCCCTACCGTTACTCCAATTCCTGGATTTCCTGTGATCTCCACTGAGATCATGCACATGCGTCCGGATAGAGTGATCGAGCAGACCCCGCTTGAGCACATCGAGTAGAGAGATCGCAGACTAGTGTTTGCTTCTGGCATTGAGCAGGTACATATTCCTTTATGCTTCTACTTACTGCACTGTGTCCTATTTTCTACCATTTCTGTTCATTGTTCTCTATTACCTCTGTCTGTCTTTCTCAAATTCTATTCCTTTTGTAGGTACCCCGGGCGCATGCTAATGATCTCCTTCGTACGATCAACCGACTGCTCCTCATGGTACGGAGGAGGTAGACTGCCTTAGTCTTCCATGGGATCGAGGTACATACTATTTGTAGTTTACTGTTGTTGCCTTATTGTACACTCTTGTTAGTTCATACTGATACCTGTCTTGTTTTCAGCTTAAGCCAGTGCCAGCAATGCCTGCAAGACCTTCCACAACTAGCAGACAGAGACGAGGCCTAGTGAGGGGTCGAGGGAGAGCCGATCGAGGGAGAGGCCGAGCGAGACAACACTCGCCTTCTGACGAGTCTTTTGACGGGTCTACGACCCTTAAGGACGAGAGAGAGGAGGTTGACTTGCAGTCCAGCAGCCCTAGCGATGACAGTGATGGACCTCCTCCACAGTCAAGGAGGAAGAGGGCGAGGATGGGCTATTGACGAGGATGACGATTTCGTTTTAGTTTATTTTTTTATTTTTTATTTTTCCTCCTTTGCATTTAAAGACTTGCTTCAGATGGACCCTTTCGTTTTTTGTTTGAAAGATTTTCTTTTGTTTTGTTACTTTGTAAAACGATGATCAGGGTTGGACCCACTAGTTATAAAAGACTAGTTTTGTTAAGTGCTTTCTTTGCACAATGTGATGAATGGTATTTGTATATGATGAATGGCGTAATCCTTGCATGATAACTTTACATAAGACTTGCTCTTGCATTCATTTGAATCAGATAACTACCTATAACTGGACAGAAACGTGAAATACAACTCGATAACAAGAAAACGAAATAAAAAAACAACTCGAAGATACTAAAAACACTTGGTACAAACAAAACAAGACTCAAAATACAACTGTGGTATGTCAAGGCAAAGATTGGCCTTTTCTACAACAGCACTGATTCTGAAACACCATTTAGACTCGGTCGGGCCTCATTGAGGCACGGCCGGACTTTACTGAGACACGGTCGGGCCTCAATGTGAAGTCGGTCAGTGCTGCCCAACTGTCATGCACTGCTCCTTCCCATCTTCTATAAATAATGCTCCCATATTGTTTTTCTGGCAGAATAACAAATCTTTGATATTTTTCTCTCAAAATGGAGACATTGTGTAACAATAGGCTCCGAGATTGGATAGCTACTTTGGACGGCTCAAAAAAGGTGAATTTTTGTGATTTTGGCCTAAATGCCCTTTTTCCTCTGAGTCGTACTTCTCTTTGCTTTCCATTCCTTCATGCCGCTGTTCAATGTTGGAACCCGATCACAGATGAGTTTTAATTCAGATTTCAAGAGGTGTGTTTGACACTCGAGGAGTTTCAAGCCTTGATGGAGTCCCAGAGCTATGAAGAAATCATACTGCTGCCCCGTTTTGGCTATACCCAAGCTTTGGGACGGATGTGTGAATTAACATTACATGAGGCTCGGTCTTTGGTACATAATAGGGAGCTAGATTTCCCTGGTTTAGTTCATCGATTTTTCATTGTTGGAGACAAGAGTGACCTTCTTTGGCGAGGTTGCGGCAACATGCTCTCTGTTTATGCCTTCTTGCACAATTCCTCTTTGCTCCTAGTTTCGGCGAAGTTAATATCCGGTTGATCGAAGTAGCTCAACATCTAAAAGAAGGTAAGAGTTTCATGGGTTTGGTACTGGCCGAAACCTTGATGGGTTTAGATGCCTTCCGTCGAGGAGAGACCACCCGGCTGACAGGAAGTCCGCTACTTCTCCAGGTATTATTGTCCACCCTTCTAATTTATGATTCTTGCATCACTCAACACTCATTCTCTATTTTTCTCTTAAAGCCCCATTTTTTTATTTTTTTTTTTCTCATCGTACACCTCTCTATTCTTTAATCTTGCTTATTTTTCATCCCTCCCCAGGTATGGTTTATGGATAAACTACACGTAGCTGCTCATTGTCCCGAGTATTCGACCCAAGCTTACTTCTTTCGTCAACGGCTAGTGGATTTCCCCTCAGAGGGTTTATGGTGTAATTAGATGTGCAACCGATTCGCGGCTGACATAACTTGTCGTTGCCCTTGGCTTAATTTGGCTGGGATGAGCTATAGCATGTCTCGACAATCGGGTGTAGAGTTGATTGGCCTCACACATTGCGTATTATATTTTCCTCTCCGGTTCTGATGTCAATTGGGGCATGATCAGATATGACTAGACGAGGGGGTAGAATACACTGCTTCATTTCCAATTCATGTCTCGCACCTGCCTCGGTATCTCGTAGCCTGGAGGATAAGAGAGATTCTGGCCCCCACCATTAGTTTCAGTTACACCCTGTCTGAGGAATGTTTGGCTTGGCTTGAAGAAGAGGCAGAGGTTGGACCATCTTTGGTATAAAACCACCTGACTCAGCTGTGCCCTTAGTTTTATTGCTTTGATCTTTTATTTTTAAGTCTAAAGATGTAAAAGCAACTTTGATCTGAATCAAAGAGTTTGGAGAATGTGCTTGTGTTGAAATTAATAAAATTAAAGTTGTGAGTACTGAAAATTTTCCTTTCGATCCCAAAAATGGTCCAAGTTATAAAAGGGTAAAATTTTGAACAAAATCAACTTTTATTAAAACTTTCCAAAACAATTTTTGGAAACAATCACCACCTGACACACATAGAGTCGATTCTCAAGATATACAATCCCGAGTTAAAAGAAATCATAAATGCCCCTAGCTGCATATCATTACTGTTATTTTGTGCTCAGCTTTTCTGCCCGAAATACGGAGCACAATCGAACTAATATATGATGAACAAAGATGACCTGATCAAGAAAACGGATAGGACAATTGAACTAGAGATAGTTATGGCCAAACTTCAGGATGAAGTTGCCTACGTATCCCAAAAATGGGAATCAGGCCTTACGTAGTTCGGTTCAGGTTCACTTGAGTATTAACTCTCTCCTTTTACGCTCTAACTTTTGCCAAAGTTGCCCTTTAGGGTTTTCAACCTTACGAGCTCAGTTTTTCTTTATTTCTAATTTTTCATGCTCTAACTTCTGCCTAGGTCGCCCTTTCGGGTTTTCGGCCTAGCAAGCCTCTCAGGGGTAATATTTCTTCAACTTGTCCATGTTGATTGGTTGTGAGAACTCCAGGCCATCCAAGTCCATAAGAATAACCGCCCCTCCTGACTAGATTGACTTGATGATGTCAGGACCAGTCTAGTTAGGTATGAACTTGCCCCTAGGGTCATGAATGGGAGCTCGGTTGTCTTTCAATACCATGTCCCCTTCTTGAAGATTTCTAGACTTCACTTTCTTGTTAAAAGCCCTAGCAATCCGGCGTTGGTAGCCCTGGACATGATACAATGCTCTTAGTCTTCTTTCATCAAACAACATCAACTCCTCAAACCTACTTTGCTGCCAATCTGCCTCTGCTATTTGACATTCAGCCATAATTCATAGTGAGGGCACTTCAATTTCGATCGGCAAAACAGCCTCAATCCCATAGACAAAAGAATAGGGGGTTGCCCCTGTTGATGTTCAGATTGAGGCTCTATAGCCCAGAGCGCAAATGGCAATTTATTTGGCCAGCCTCTGTAAGTTTCCACCATCTTCTGTAGAATTCTCTTGATATTTTTGTTTGACAGCCCTATTGGTCTGTGACCTGTAGGTTGACGACTTATGGAAAGCCACGTTATATTTTTTGAGCAAATCTATCACCTCTTTCTTGAAGTGCGTCCCATTATCGAAGATAATTTTATTAGGCACCCCATGCCGGCATATGATGTTGTTCTTGATGAACTTAGCCACATGCGACGCTTTCAACAAGGAGTAGGACTGGGCCTCCACCCATTTCGTGAAGTAGTCGATTGCTACCAAAATAAACTCATTCGCATTTGACCCTTTTGCCGTAACTGCACCGATAACGTCTATCCCCCAAACAGAGAATGGCCATGGTGAAGTCATATTGTAGAGTTTAGACGGTGGTATGTTCATGCGATTGCTGTGAATCTAGCACTTGTGGCATCGCCTAACAAAACCAATACAATCTTCTTCCATGGTTGACCAGTAGTAGTCTTGTCTAAGGATTTTTTGGGCGAGCATCACACTGTTCATGTGGGCTCCACACTCTCCTCCGTGAATGGCCCCTATAAGGCGTTTTGATTCTTCTTCCTCAACACATAGCTTGTGCATTACCAGATAGCCTCTTTTGTATAGTTTGCCTCCGCAGATGATAAATTGAACGGTTAGACGCCGTATTCCCCTTTTGTCCTTGGCATTCACTCTCGGTGGATACACCTCCTTTTCCAGGAAATTCCAGATATCATAATACTAGGGGTTCTTGTCTGAAGCCTCATCTATTGCAGCAATGGTTTCGTAGGCCCGCATGTACTTCTGTTCAATAATGATTGGACGTATCCTGACTCCCAATGGAATGTCTACCATAGAAGATAAAGTTGTTAGTGCGTCAGTGAACCGGTTGTTCTCCCTTAGAAAATGGGTAAACATTCACTTTTCAAACCTCGAAATCAGCATATCCAAGACCTGATGATAAACCTTCATTTTCTCCTCTTCAACCCGCCAATCTCCATTGGCTTAAGATACAACCAAGTTCGAATCCCCGATGACGTCTAACCTTTTTGCCCCTAATTCTAGGGCGGTTTCTAAACCAGCAATACATGCCTCATATTCTGCTTCGTTGTTAGATACTTTGAACTGGAATTGAAAGGCTAAGGGTATATGGGAGTCATCAGGTGCTATCAATAATACACCGATCCCATAACCGTATTGATTGGCTGCTCCGTCAAAGTACATTGTCCACGTTTTCTCCTCTATTTGCAGAATATTTTCATCTGGGAAAAGGTACTCCACCGCTTCTTCCCCCTCTACTGAGTGATCTGCCAGGAATTCCACTGCAGCTCCCTTTAACAGACTTGTGTGTAACATATGTAAGATCAAATTCAGAAAGAAGAAACAATCAATAGGCTAGCCTATCCGTGAGCGTTAGTTTCTCAAAGAGATATTTGATGGGATCTAATCTCGAAACCAGGATTACAGAGTGAGCTAACAGGTAGTGCCTTAACTTTCGGGTAGCCCATACCAAGGCTAGACAAGATTTCTCGATGGAAGTTTAATGGGTCTCGTAATCTCGCATTTTCTTGCTCAAGTAGTAAACGGCTTTCTCTACTTTGGCCTCCGACTCTTGAGCTAACATACACCCCATAGTCGAGTTTGTCACTAACAGGTACAGGATTAACGATTTTCTCAATTCTAGCGATTATAACACAAGCGGATTCTGCAGGTACTGCTTGATCTGTTCAAAAGTGAACTAACAACAATCGTTCCACTGGAACTTCTTTCCTTTCTTCAGGAAACCAAATAGTGGTTCACAAATCAAGATTAATTTTGAAATAAACCGTCGTATGAATTGCACATTACCCACGCACCTCCTTTTCAGTCCTTGGTGGTGGCATTTCTAAGATGGCCTTGATTTTGGAAGAATCTACCTCAATTCCTCTCTGTGTGATTAAGAATCCTAGCATTTTTCCCGTTGTTATGCCGAAAGTGCATTTTTACGAGTTCAACCTTAATCTATACTCTCTGATCCGCTGAAAGAATTTCTCTAAGGCGGTATAGTGGCCCTCTCGATCTTTAGACTTGATAATCATATTGTCCACGTACACCTCAACCTCTTTGTGGATCATGTCGTGGAGAATGGTAGTTGCAGCCCTTTGATAAATGGCATCAGCATTCTTCAACCCAAACGGCATGACTCGATAGCAATAGGTGCCCCACGGAGTAGTGAAAGCGGTCTTCTCCCTATCCTCAAGTGCCATCAAAATCTAGTTATACCCAGAAAATCCATCCATAAACGAGAGCAATGCATGGCCCGTGGTGAAGTCTACTAACTCATCAATATGCGACAGTGGAAAATCATCATTCGGACTAGCCTTATTCAAATCCCTAAAGTCGACACAGACTCTAATTTTGTCATCCTTTTTTGGGACTAGAACGATATTGGCCAACTACGTTGGGTATTCAGACACAAGCAAGAACCCTGCTTCAATCTGTTTGGTAATTTCTTCCTTGATCTTCAATACCCAATCTGGGCAAACTCTATGCAACTTTTGCTTAACCGGCCAAGCCTCAGGGTCAGTAGGGATTTGGTGCTGTACAATCTCAGGATCGATTACAGGCATGTCTTCGTAGGACCACGCGAAAACATCTTTGAAATTTTTTAATAAAGGGATTAAACGCTTGCGTTCCTCCGAATACAATGTGGACCCGATCTGGACCAAGCGAGGATTTCATCAGTACAGGGCTTAACACGCCTCTCCTCCTCATGATCAACCAAAATTTTGAAAACCCGAGGAATTTCTTCCTCTTCGTTTATGTCAAAATTTTGAAAATTAAGATCAGTACAACAAACCAAAGGCACAGAGAAGTAGGCAACATTCATAGCATTCTTATTCAAAAAGTTTTGATCCTTGGTTGCAGTGGACTCAAAAGAAAAGCTAAAAGACGACCTGGACAGGACTTTGGTATCCGGGCTACCACTCCTAGCAGTACCAGACTTAGAGGAACTCAAATCTGACTCCGACTCCACAAACTCAGTGGAATTAGATCCGGACTCACTATCCGATTCAGAACTGTTGATGATGCCTTGCTCGAACTTATAGACTAGGCATGGAGCCTCAGACACATCCACGATAAGATTGGAGAAATCTGCTGCTGGGTTATCCTCGATCATTGAGATAGTAAAACTATCGCCCAAGTTGGTGGTCTTGGCTCCAGCAGTGGAACTTATCAGTAAGTCAGCCAGTGCTTTTCCCAACAACTCATTTTCTTCAATGTCTAGATTTGCAGTCCTTCCTTGATCTGTATCAGAGTTTAGGTTTGCCTGCTCATCCTCCTCTTCTAGTAACTAGTGCCCGAAAAAGATCTCGAACCCCGGATACCTAGTTTTTGTTTCCCAGTCATACCAAGGCTCTAGGAATCCACAGAAGGGGAAGTCTTCCCCTTGGTGGACAAAACGTCCGTTCAAGGTCCCTTGTATTGGTTTGTGGACTAACTCGTACTCGTACTGCCTTCCAGTCTTTTTTGTCTTCAACCTTCCTCTCAACTCTTACCTTTTCCTTTGCCAATCTGCAGTAGTAGGTTTGTATCCCAGCCCGAAAGCATGGGGGTTATGACTCAGCTTCTTAACAACATCACCTCCATGTCTGTCACTTTGGCCTAGTCCTGACCCGGGTATATGCCCCTGTTTGTTCATCATATACATGGATTGCGCACTCACATAATCTCCATCACCCTCTGCCATGATGGTTTGGACCAACCAAGCTTCTGCTAGAGAGAAGCTGGAAAGGAACACGTCCTCTTCCCCATGTATGATTTCCAATAATGGTGCAGTGGTTCCTTGAGGATGATGGATCGTAAAGTTACCGTACACAGTGACAATCCCACATTTGAATTGGTACTTTACTAACTGATGTACCATTAATGATACTACCTTCATCTGATGTAGCCAGGGCCTTCCCAGTAGTAGGTTGAATGTGGCCGGAACATCCATGACATGGAATTCCACCTCATGTTCGGACGGGCCTATTAGGATATTGCTCTTGAACGTTCCCATAATGTCCCGGCTTGTATTGTCATAAGCCCGAACAGCTTGGGTCGTGGGTGTAAAGTCAATCAGCCTCAAACCGATAGCATAGGCAGTTTTCATTGGACACACATTGATTGTCGATCCAGTATCTATTAACACCACCAGAATCCACTTTTTCCTACTTTCTAAGGTTACATACAAAGACCTGTTACGGTTGGCGCCCTCGGGAGGTAATTCTTTATCCGTAAAGGATATTGCTGGCATAACGTCCCCAGAGGTGACTAATGACACCAATTGGTCAGCAGTGGTGTCAATGGGCAATTTGGTTCGGTTCATTACTTCGAGTAAGGCTTGTCTATGCTCTCGAGACACCATTATCAGTCCCCAAATAGATATGTCGGCCTGAATCTTCTTGAGCTGTTTTAAGACCATGTTTTCCTCAACATGCTTCTCTTTTCCTCTCTCAGCCTCCTTTCCAGAGGTTTCTGGCTGGTCTACCGGTACGGGTTTGAAGTACTGACCGCCCCGGGTCATGTGATTGATCTCATCGGCATACCAAGTGTCATCCGGGGCATCAACTTTCCAACCTTCGTTAGTGTATGCATGACTTAGGTCACTGTCTTCTCACCATTCTCCCAAAGTCATAACCGAACTAGCATCGGGTTCTATCCGGAGCATATTGACATTACGTGCCCTGTCATCGTACCATTCTTCTTCTACCACAGCTCGGGTTTCAATATCCCGATACTTTCTGAGTTTCCTCAACATCCTATTTTGGTCACTGGGATCCCATTCAACTTTTCTGGTTATCTGGGCATCACCCACCGCTGTTTCAGGTTCTTCTTTCCCTTTTCCTTTGCTTTGTTCCAGAGCTATCTTTGCTTGGATCTCCTCTGTCATTTTTCCTTTTGAAACTGTTCCAGTGCCTGTTCCTTCTCAGTAAGAGGTGCAGCCTCAGCCTTACCCTTAACAATAACTTCCTCTTCTCCTCCGGTCTCTTCTGTCTGTTCCTTCACATTGGACCCTTCCTCACTTAACCATTCATTGCTAGTTTCTGGCTAGCTCGGGTCCTACTATCCCATCTGTACATAGCTTGTATCTTCTTTCTCGAAGAAATAAAGATCCTCTAGATCCTCCTCTAGGTTTGCGAAGTCATTCAGGCCTTTCTTGGGCCACTCATTCTGATTTTGCACCATTTGGTCTTCCCCTATAGCATTGATGCTGAGAAAGTCTAGCAATATGACCACTGGCTTTGGCTGATCGATGGCCACAATGTATAAGCTAGGATCATACTCCTCTGCAAACGAGACCCCATTTTCTATGACATGGGTATCAGATGACCCTGTCTTTAGTGCATCTTCTCTTCCTTCATTTCTACTGCCACGGGCCTGGGTTAGGTTTGTCGTGTCAAATCCATCATGCACATGTTTGTGCCTTCCAGAATGTCTACCTCCGATTTTGGTAGGTGGAATGAAGTAATGTATATGCTAGGATTGAAGGTGGCCGGTAGTGTATGGATGTGGTTAATATTTCCAAGCAAAGGGACGTAGTTTTGTGCAGAAAGTGGGTTGGTTGTTACGTTGGGCTTGGAAGGTGGGCTGATGACTTTATTGTCAATGAGATCCTGGATCTCATAACGTAGACGGTAGCACATGTCTGTGGAATGACCATATTGTTGGTGGAAAATACAATGTTGGGTAGGGTTGTGTTTGGGTGGCAATGGGTCTAGAAGTAAACGGGGATCAAGAGGCTTGAGATGCCCCTTTCGCATTAACAGCTTGAGAGCGTGTGTTGGGCTCATATGGAGGGGGGTAAAGACTCTACGATTTCGAGGTGGACCGATATTTTGTGAAGGTTGTGAGGTTGTGGCAGTAGCAAAAGGATCAGCCATCTTGGCCATTGTGACGACATTGCTGACATCTGCAAGCCGCGTAATAGTGCTACTAATAGCATTGGTATTTCGAGAGAACGGCCTTCTTGCGGGTTCACTTGTTCTATGGATGATACCCTTTTTGAATGCATTCTCGATCAGGACCCCCAGCTCATGTAAGGAAGCAAATGTGGACAACGGTGCCACTATCATTCTCTACAGCATGTCTAGCTCTAGGTTCTGGACCACTAGTCGGACTTGTTCTCACCCGGTAGGCCTATTTGTCATTCGGGCTGCCTTAGCTCTCCATCGGGAGACAAAATTGATGAATGATTCTTTGGGGTTCTGGGTAATTGCCTCCAACTTACTAATGGTTACTTCTATCTGGGTGTTATATGAGTATTGATTGACAAATACCTCAGATAGCTCCTCTCAATTCCACTTTGTAGAGTCCTCCAACTTAGCGTACCAGATAACCGCCACATCAGACAAGGTTCTCCCAAACAACAAAAGCTTTTACGCCCGAGACAAACCCATGGGCCTTAATATATTTGAAAATAATTGGACATATACGATTGGATCCCCACTCCCGTTGAATCTGTCGATGTGGGGCATCTTAAATTTCTCCGGTAATTTGACCGAAGCCTCAGTGTACCCATCTTCGATATCTGGAATAGAGTTGAAGCCCTAAGATTTCTTCAACGCTTTCTCCAATCTAGCAATCTTGACCAAGGCTGGATCAATTTCATTGATATCAAAAGAAAAAATCCCTGGAGGAGGTTGAATTGGAGGACGATAAGCTGAAGCTGAGGGAAACATGTCCTGAGGATCTGGGACTGGTAGATTTTCTGCTGGCAGGGGTAGATCTGAGTTTGGCTGAGCAGTAGGGACTGGATGCACAATTGATGTTGATGCCCCAAATGTACGCTGTAGATCGGTAATGACTTCATCTTGTGCAACCATTATCTGGTTTACAGTATCTATAGTCCTTTGGATAGCAATCATCATGGAAGCGAATTCCTTTGCATTTGGTGTTGTGTTTTGTGCCATTGCTGATCTAGGTCAACTAGATGCTGGTAAATTGATCAACTGAGAACAGGTAGGCGTTTGTGGGGTGCTTTACATTGATGCTACTGACCGTCTGTTTCTTCTCCGTCGAGTGACTGGAGTAAGCGAGACTAGCACGGGCTGACCACTAACAAGGTCTCAAGCTTTGCACAGCCTGCCGAAACGAGTCCACACAACTTGGGGAATATTGGGTCTTTCTGAAGCTATGATGGTAAACTACCTAGCAAAAAGAAAAAAAGAAAAACAAAATAAAAAATCTGACAGCACTTCGGCCCCAATTCACAACAGTCAAGACACATAGCTGAATTGTAATCCCCACTGAGCTCTGTTCTCAAACTCATACTGATATGAACCATCCTGTACAGCTTCACTATAAAAACACATATCAAGTAAAAGAACCAAAACACCCCTATGAGCGAATAGGGTTACCCTGTCCTAGATTTTGGCATGATCTAGGCTGTACTATTTCGAACAACGAGTTTCACGACATCCTACAAATGGGTGGCATCCTGTCCTAATTTGGAATAGTCACTATAGCTTCACTATATGCAACTAGGTCGAATGGTTAAAAGGGTACCTCAGCAAGAATACCTAATATACCTCTCACACCTAACACCAAAAAGTAAAAGGTGGATCAAGCGGTATGGCAGTAATCCAGATCCAAGGGTAGTGTTCCCAACATGGTAGAGCCTATGACCGGTCAGCCTTTTGGCAAGCTTTTTAAGCAAGCCTCTAGCAAACTGTCTAGGAATAGTAGTCGGCAAACACAGTGACTTAAGTGCACCAATGCAAATGCAATGCAAAGAACATGTAAGTGTAAATAAAAATTCATATCATGAGTTTTAAGACAAGTTCTCTAAGTCCCCAGCAGAGTCGCCAGAAACTGTAGCCCGACTTTCTGCGCTCCTTTCGGAAGGCGAATAGCCCTACAGTTCGGACTCCACTTGTGGTTCTGAATCTGATTTTATAATTGTAATGTGAAATAATTAAAACACAAAAAGAGTCCAAATCCGGTAATTCTTTTTGAAAAAACAATGTTTGAATCAAGTGCCAGAAATGGACTGCTTTGCCAGATTACAGAGTCGCCACCTAAATATTTTTGGAAAACTTAGAAAACCTTAGACTCATGCCAAAGGCCATTAGTCTTCATCACCAAAGTGTCTCGGCTCGGGAACTTAGGTACGAGAGGGGAATGTCATGAATTGAGCACCCCACTCGCCCAATCAAAGATCGGCCTCTACTAATCATGATGTGTTTCTTATTTACATTATATGCTCTTATTCTAATTATTAGCTATTCTTTACTATGTGGCGCACACACAAATATAGACTAATTTGCAAGAATTGGAACATTTGATTTCATGTTTTATTTGAAATTGTTTTGTGAATTTGCCACTTGAAAAAGTGGGCTCAAAATGGACATTAATCAAACTATCCCGATTCAAACAACTAGCCTTCAGCCACAGGCATTCAAACAATTATATCATTTAACCAATTAGCCCCATGGTATTTATGCTTTGGATATGGTAACACAAACATTCGATGCAAGATGCTAAGACATAAAAACTCACCTAGTACTCCGAGCCAAAATAGGGGTAAGAGTTAGAAAAATATGCATGTTCCTAGCTTATGCAATATGACTAATGCAACACATACATTGTGTATTTTATAAGCTCGGCTATGAGCATGGCATATGATTTCGTTCAAGACATGCGAGAGAGCGCGTATTCAAGAAAATGAATTTGAACATTTGATATTGGGTTAGCATGATGAGCCGAAACTTGGATACATGCAAAACAAATGGATGCAAAGCATAAGAATGCTAATGAAACGTGATGCCCTATACTAACCATCGTAAGCAAGTAAGTAAAAAGGAGAAAGATGTGGAGTTGGAAGACATATGCATTATTACAACATTTCCCTCGTGCAAGAGAGTGCAAATCAAAGTCCGAAAAGTCCGAATTAAACTAATTATTACAAAACCAAATGAATAAATAAGCAAGGCTAATTAACTAGCTAACTATGTTATTACAACAAGGATAACCAAGATAAATAAACTAGCTCTCTAAGTTAAGTAACTACAACAATTACAAATAAATAATAATAATAATTACAACACTTAATCGTTAACGAGACTAATTACAACAAACAATATTAAATTATATTAATTACAACAATCATAACGTAAGCTAGGATGCGCAAGAATTGCATGCATGCACATGCACAATGTTCAAGAATAGCTCTGTCTGCCCCAAGCTTGCTCTGTTTTACCTCAGCCACTGCCTTTTGTTTTCTGCAAAAATTCACTGCTGACCAAACATTGAGGGTTGGCCAGCCTTCAATGAAGTCCAGCCGAGCCTAAAGAAGGCCGGTCGTGCCTCATTTTTGTGCAAAACTTTGTTTTGTGTTCTGAAGTGAAAACAGTGCACACAGAGTTGTCCGAGCCCTGTTTGTCCTTTCCTTCTTTCTTTGTCATAGAAAAGCCTCGAGAGAAGGTTATAATTGTCTTCAAAACCATCAATGAGCAAATTGATTACTTGATGATTCTGGATACAATTTTGGACAAAAATCAATGAAATGCAATGAATATGACCACTCCTCCCTCTTTATCATGGAATGAACTCAAAGAGGGTGGTAGAGACGCTTCAAGAATCATCAAAACACCATGAATTAGCGCATGATCACTCTTGACTCGACAAACTTGGCATAAGATGACTCATTTTCTTTATGAATTCTTTTAGTCATTTCCATTCTTTAGTCCATTTTGTCCGAAGTGATGATTAAGTCCTCTAAAAGGAGAGAAGCGTCAAATGGGAAGTAATTCTCAACAAGAAAGAGAGATTACGCCGTTGACAATGAATCTTCATAGAGATTAAGCCATTAAGTGTGAATCTCTAGTTCATGTGTTGAATAACTATCAACCGTTTGAAACAACTCTCAAATGAAAGAAAGTAGTGGCAAGTTGAGTTTTTCAAATAAGATTATTATCATGGAAATTAAACAAAGAAAGGCTAAGAACAACATGATACAAGCTATGTACGAAGACTAATGCTACAACAAATGAACTAATCAAAGCTTGAACCAATTAAATAGAGTAGGACAGCCCTAAAATAGTCTATAATAAGCCCAAAATAGTGGTTGAAAATGTAATCAAAAGAGCTCAAAGCTAAACAAAAGGTAAAGGTAATGAAACTATGTAAGCAAGAACAAGGAGGGATGGCCAACTCCTCCAATTTCAAGACTTCAAACCATGTTTTTGGGCCTTAGTTAAACTCTAAAAATCAGTTCAAAAATCAAAGAAAAAAAGTGTAAAGGAACTAAGGGTTGAGCTATAAAAATAGGTGCAAGTAAGGGTGTCAACCTTACCGCCTTTAGTAGCTTGTCCAAACCCAAGTTCTAATACTTAAAATAGATGTAAAACAACCCAAGAATAGAAGAAATAGATAGAAATGAAGTAAGCAAAAGCAAGAACAAAAGGTACAAGCTTATACCTCTTAAAATTGAGTAACCTTTGGTTGATGATCAAACTCACTCTTGACACACTCTCAAGCTTGAATTATGCTTCTTAAGGGTCAACCAAGGCTCTAAGATGATGATTCAAGGTTGTGTATGGTTTATATAGATGATACAAGGTTGGTAGGTTAACTCAAAGGTAGCTTGCAATAGAAGAAGGAGGAAGGAGGAAGGAGGAGCTCTCTCTATGTGTATAGGCTTTCTTTCAATTGTTCAACTCCCAAAATAGAGGTATATGGTCGTATTTATAGAATTTGAGCACAAAAGGTAATAAATATCTTCAAAAATGGACAACTGGCGACCTCCCACCTAGAACAGTATTTTTCGCTACTAAAGCCCGGCTGACCCTCAGTAGCCACGACCGACCCCCAATGAATTCTCTTGTTTTTCTGTTTCAGCCTCAACACAAGGTGCTACAAGGTGTACAAAGGGATTTCTTGGGTATGATCAATTGGAATGTGGAAGGTTTGGGGTTGTTTCGAAGCTTGAACAAGACTCATTCGTTGAGACCGTGAACCACGCACAATACCACTTTCATCATCGAGTGTTCCGAGTAAAGCGCTCAAGCCTTGCAAGTGGTCAAAAATGGGGTGGAAGGTTTGGGGTTGTTTCAAAGCTTGAACAAGACTCATTCGTTGAGACCTCAAACCACGCACAATACCACTTTCATCATCGAGTGTTCCGAGTAAAGCGCTCAAGCCTTGCGAGCGGTCAAAAATGGGGTGTCCACACCCTATAAAGAAGAAGAAGAAGAAGAAGAAGAAAAAAAAAAAAGAAGAACCTCTTGGAGGAAGCTAGATTTTACAAGCTTAATTCTTAGATTTTGAACCATTTGATTTGTGTTTTGAGGTTAGATTCTTGATCTACTTTTGTTGTTCTTTATGTTTATCTGATCACATTGCATGATCTAGCATAATTCATGAGCCATGCATTGATTTAAAGTTTTGTTTTAGAAAAAAAAAAATGATGTTCTTGTATTCTTGAAGAATAACTATGTTTTGATCCAAAAGTTTGTAACAAATTCTATGTTTTTGTGTTTGTTTTCATGAAATCTTCAAGTTTGGGTACCCAAGTCTATGTTTTTGAACTCATATCATGAGGTCTCAGATTTTGAATATTTTAGCATTCATGTTCTTTATGTTCATGTTCTTCAAGAGGAAACCAGACTTCATTATTTCCTTAAGCGTGGTCACCGAGACCCACTCTTGTCCAGCTTCCACACCTAGGCAAGCATTGCATCTCACCTTGGCCTACCTTATATGATCACTTGCACATTGGCCTATCTTGTATGATCACTTACACATTGGTCTACCTTGCATACACACCTAGACCGACCACAGTACATCTTTGTCGACACCTTGTAACATTCCAGACGAGCAGCCCACATCTCAACTAGGGAGACCACACCTCGGCCAAGAGGTATGGAACCACGGCCATGACCTCTTAAGTTCACCCAGTTAGGCCATTTCGGCCCAGCTTATCTATGTGTATCCATTTCGAGATCTGGTTTGCACCTAGCATGTTTTTCCAAGAAGAAAAACATTGATTTAACTTCTAGAACATGTTTTGCTTTGTTTTGACTTGGTTTTGGGAAGAAATGCCGAGATCTATTTTACTCATTTGAAACTTGTTTTGGGAGTGCATTGCATAACCATCTTTGAGCATCTCTTCTTATCATCTTGAAGTGCATTCAATGGATTTATCATGTATTTGTAGGTTTTGGATCTTTGTCCTAATCCCTACATCTGAAGAGCTATTGTAAGTGGTATTTTTAAAAAAGTTATGTTATAATATTTTGGATAAAATTTTTGCTTTGTTTTGGAAAAGTATTTGATCAAGTATGAATGATTATCCCTTAGTTTTTGTATCAAGTATTATGTTTGTTTTGGTGACATTCTTGAAAGGTTCTTGTGTGCTAAAGGACTTTAATACAACTAGTACATTTGCTTGAGATATCTCCTTTACCACCGATGGATGGGCTTGTCTAATTGATTCCGAGTCTGTTATTCATTTGTTTTGCCAATAAATGTTCATCCTTTATATTATGTAAATGTTAATAAACACCCCTTAAAGTTTTGAAAGCCTTTGATTGATGAACTTGGTTCATCCTTTGATTTGTCACAAATTATGATATGTAATGTTTTGATAAAATCTCGGATATCATTCATTCAAACATTTATTACTTATATCATTCACTGAGTTTCAGCTCATTCATCTCCCTTATATATATATGTGTGTGTGTGTGTGTGTGTGTGTGTGTGTGTGTGTGTGTAAGTGATGAATAAGAAGGCGATGTCGCCTAAAACTTTGTTTGGCAGATGTTTTGGTTCATGCTTTTGTATTCATCTTCAAGATTATACTTCTTAACTTTATAGATCTTTTCTTTTGTATGCTTTGGCTCGAGAAGCCTTTTGATCAAGACTGTCACACCCCAAAATTTGGATAATTAAATATTAAATTAGGACTAAACCCCAATCAATATTCCATCATCCAAATTCTAAGGGTGAAACAAAATCTAAACGTTCCCGTCTCCACAAGGTTTAAATAACTTTCTATCCTCAAAAAATCATAAGAGATATAAAAAAAAAAAAAACAAACAACACGCCAACCAAATTATCTATCATAAATTCATAACTATCCAATACCTCAACATTAAGGTAGCAACAACTAGTCAAAACAACTTAAATAATGTAAAGTTACAAACCATGCCAAATTATCAAAATACCAAGGTCATAAAAATAATAAATGCATAAACTAATATCAACCCTAAGCTCAAGAAAACAAAAGAAGTCCAAACGACATGCCCTACGATCATAGTTATTTCTTCTCACCACCATAGCCTCAACTAATCCTGCAAAGGAAGCTCGGCTGCGTACAAACAGAATGCACCCGAGTTGCCAAGAGACAAAACGGGTCAGTATACAGGTATACTGGTATGAGTACAAGATTTAACACACACGTGTCTACCAGACACAAACAAAAATACATTTAATTCTTGTTACGGGACAAGACAAGTAGTTCCATCAGAGACAAAACGGACGAATTTAGTAGAAACTAAACAGGTTGAGAGAAAAACTTAATAGAATATCCTAACCGAATTTACGCCTTGCGGAGGTGCTCTAAGAGTTTCATCATTCACGCCTTGCGGTACATCCGGGAGGCACTAAGATGTATCGGGATTTAGGTCGCCAGTTTTGGTGGCGGGGTATGAAGAGAGATGTGGCAGCTTTCGTATCTAAGTGCCTTACTTGTCAGCAAGTGAAGGCCGAGCATCAGAGGCCAGCGGGTTTGTTACAACTCTTGCCTATTGTCGAGTGGAAGTGGGAGCATGTCACTATGGACTTCGTTGTAGGTCTTCCGAGGACTCAGCGAGGTAGTGATGCTATTTGGGTGGTTGTAGACCGGTTGACTAAGTCGGCGCACTTCATTCCTATGAGCGTGAGAGATTCGGTAGATCATCTTGCCGACTTGTACATTCGGGACATAGTGAAGTTGCACGGGGTCCCAGTGACGATCGTCTCAGATAGAGATCCTCGTTTTACTGCCAGGTTGTGGTAGAGTTTGCAGAGTGCCTTAGGCACTAAGTTAACCTTTAGCACGGCTTATCATCCTCAGACTGACAGGCAGTCCGAGTGTACTATTCAGATCCTTGAGGATATGCTTCGGGGTTGTGTTCTTGACTTTAGTGGGTCGTGGGAGAGGCACTTGCCTTTGGTGGAGTTTGCCTACAACAACAGTTTCCAGTCTAGTATCGGTATGGCACCGTTTGAGGCCTTGTATGGCCGACCGTGTAGGTCTCCAGTTTGTTGGGCCGAGATGGGTGATACACCTTTGTTGGGTCCGGAGTTGGTGAGGGAAACGACGGAGAAAGTTGAGCTTATCCGTAAGAGGCTTGTTACAGCCCAGAGTCGTCAGAAATCTTATGCCGACCGTAGGAGGAGACCTTTGGTATTTGAGGTGGGTGATCATGTCTTCCTGAAGATATCACCTAGACGGGGATTAATGAGGTTTGGGAAGAGCGGGAAGTTGTCCCCTCGGTTTATTGGTCCTTTTGAAATCCTTGAGAGGATTGGCGAGGCTGCCTATCGTTTAGCTTTGCCACCGCAGTTATCCGGAGTTCATGACGTGTTTCATGTGAGTATGCTTCGGAAGTATGAGCCGGATCCATCACATGTGTTGGATTGGACTGATCTAGTGGTTGACGAGGATGTCTCGTATGAGGAGAGACCGGTTCGGGTCTTGGATAGGCGGGATCAAGTTTTGCGAGGCAAGACCATCCCTTTGGTGAAAGTCCTATGCAAGCATCACGGAGTGGAGGAAGCCACTTGGGAACGTGAGTTGGAAGTCCGCGAGAAATATCCGGACATGTTTGTTGATATGTAATCTTGTATTTAGATTTCGTAATATTGTTGGACTTAAGAGCTTTATATATGTCTCTAGTTGTAAAACATTGAGAATGTTTTGGTTAATAAAAGTATGTTTTGGAACTTGCCTCAATATGGAAGTTGAATGTAACATTTATTTATGTTGAATGTATTATAGAATTGGAATAATATCATGAAATTGAATATGATATGGAAATGGGAATCTTGTATATTGAAAACTGTTGAAATTGAAAGGAAAATTGCATATTGATAATGCAGGTTGATATATATATTGTGAAATGCCTCTTGATAAGAGATGAAATGACCGGTATTGGGTCAAGTTGTTTATTATTGAATTGTAATATCATTGGAAGTTGAGAAAAACCTGTTTTTGAAAACTTATGCTTAATTTCGGGGACGAAATTCTTTAAGGGGGGAGGTTATAGCGACCCCGGTCTTTTCCCATTTGGTGGTTGTATCCGGACTTACGTTCCGTAGATTCTGTCGTTATATATTTGTTGTTGTCGTCCTTTAATTCCTTATTTTTTGAGTTATAGGATGTATTGGTCAGGTTTGTTACAGGTTGGGAGTGTTTGGGAGCAAATGGTTACTGCCCAGAATTTTGGTCCTTCGCTCGAGCGAGCAGTTTGTCGCTCGAGCGAGCCTTATGTTTTTGGTCCTTCGCTCGAGCCAGGGTTTATTCGCTCGAGCAAGAAATTGCGTCTAGTATAGACCTGAAAGCTGTATTTGTTGGCTTGAGCGAGCTTTCCTTCGCTCGAGTGAGTTTCGAGTTCTTCGCTCGAGCGAGCATTCTGTCGCTCGAGCGTGCTTCTGGGTTGCAGACCTGAAGCATTGCATTCTTGGCTCGAGCGAGACTTTCTTCGCTCGAGCGAGTAATTCTTGTGTCTAGTCGCTCGAGCGACCAATCATTCGCTCGAGCGAGCCTGTTTTATTTAAATACGCAGCAGCGGTTTGTAAAACGTTTTTCCACATTCTTTTTTATCCTAAAACCCTAGTTCCGAGTTTTCTCTCCCTCCACTCACTTTCTCTCTTAGGTATCATCTCTTTTTAGGGTGTTTCCACCCTAGGTGCTTTATTAAAAAGATAGAGTGAGTCGAGAGCTTCGTTTTAATCTGAGAGTTTGGCGGTTTGGAGCACTTTGGATTTTGGGTCGTCATCTCCATCTTCCCCATTCGGGTTATTTACTTCAAGGTAGGGATTTCCTACTCCATATTATAGGTTCTGTTCTAAGTTCTGGTATTTTGATATGTTGGGAGTTGTTTGGTAATTTTAGGAAAAACCCTAGTGGTTGAATAAAATTAATTTGTATAATTAATTTAGGGAAAAATGTGGAATTGAGTTTAATTCATGAAATTGGGGAATTTAGTGATTTAATGGTGTAGTTGGTTAGTTTAATTACTCACCTATGAAAATGTTAAATTTACATTTGTTGATACATTTATTTCCTGTTTAGAAATAACTATTTTGGGCTATCGGTGGAGGATAGTCGTGATTGTTGTAGACATTGCATGTGGATTAGGGAAAACTGAAACTATCCCATTGAATTAAGTCATTGGACATGACGGTTGAATTAAATACAGAACATACGTGTATTGATTGAATATTGTGCATGACAAGTGTTTAATACATTGCATATGCATATTGTTTGGGAGGAGATAGGGATGTACTCCACGGTTTGGGAGGAGATAGGGGATGGACTCCTAAACCGGATTTTGTTTGGAGGATAGGGGATGGACTCCATTAGTACAGCTTATATGCGTACTTATGATTTATGAAAGTGTTTTTACATGTTAATGATACAGCACTAAAATGTGTATCAATCGGGAAGTATGGAAGTGTTTTGGTATGAGCCTTAGTCTCATTTAATTTGTTGATATTGGAAGTAATGTTAATGTGAGATGTAGTCCCACTGTTATAGTTTGGCCAGGTTCTGAGCCATATTGGTATAAATGAGGCTGTATGATGATGAAATCGGTATTTTGTGTTAACCATCTATTGAATGCTATTGCTTTATTCAATGCTTATATTTGGTTTAGTATATTTCTACTGGGCTGTGGCTCACCCTATACGGGAACATCATTTTCAGGTCCAGGTGATATGCTACTCCAAGGACTTAGCTTGGAGGATTTGGAATTGAAGACTCTTTCTTTTAGTTAGCTAGTTTGTTATTTTGATGTTACATGTAATTACAAGCCAAGGGCTTAACCTGTAGTTGAGTTAGTACTCATTTCTTTTATGTCCAAGTTTTGGCTTGGAAAGATGTAAGCCCGTAGGGCATCTACTTTCGTTATTACATGTAATGTTTTTCTTTTAAGAATACTCTGATGAATGGAATAATATTTTATTTTCTTTTAACAATGCATGTTAATATCGTATATATTATGGGTTTATTTTGAGGGCATTACAATCGGCGCTGGTTCTGGTTGATCGGGAGAGAGAGAGAGAGAGAGATGAAAGAGTGAGAGAGATGGAAGATCAAGAACGAGAAAGGCTTACCTGAGAGTTGCCAGAGATAAAGACTGAGACAGATCGGTGTTGGTTCTAGTCGATCGGGGAGAGAGATGAGAGATGGAAGAAGAGTGAGAGTTGAGCTACGGGATTAGGTTTTTTTTTTTTTGTTTATTTGGGCAAAACAAAAATAGATAGATAGGATAGGTAGATAGATCTAGATGATGATGAACAGTCCATGTTTTTTTTAAAAAAAAAAAACAAATTATATTTGGCTAAGTGCGGGCGGGTTGTGGCAGGTGCGGTCCAAACCCGCAACCCGCTCGCAACCCGCAAATCTTATATATTCCAAACTGCACACTACCCTATTCACTTTGCGAAAACCGCCCATACATGTGCGGTTCGGATCGGGCATGGCGGGTTGTGCGGGTCGGATAACCCTATGCCCAGCCCTAGTGTTAAGGTACTTGGCTACTAGTGGCATGATCTCCATCATCATCATCATCAACAATCAACCAACCTGAGTTATCTTCATCATCTAAGATTGCATGTTCTCTCTCTTGAAGCCATGGAGTTAATAGATTATCTTCTTCAAATATATAGTCAAGATTGATGGGGTTAAAAGATTCCTCTTTGTCATCTTGGCTTTTTCGTGAAGCATGTCTGATCTTTAGCCTTATATTGTAATACACATAAACAAGTTTATTTAATTTTTTATACTTCAACTGATTCCTTGTCTTTGTATGTATCAGGCTAAATGTACTCCAATTGCGCTCATAATTAGAAGAAGACATGGTTTGGCTCAATACTCTCACAGCCACTTTTTGGAGTGCCGGAACCGATATACCATAATGGATCCACCATTCAGCTATATACAAATCAATCAATCATTAGTGATTGTGTTATAATTTGATATAGAAGTGTTGACAATGTAACAATAACATGTAATTAAAATAGTTAATAGTTGATTGAGTATATAATAATTACCAGGATTTGTTGCTTTCACTGCTCTTTGTGCTAACACAACACCAAAAGAATCTTCTTTATTACAAAATAAAGAGATCTGCAATGAACAAAAGGCAATAAGCAGTTTTACAAACACAATTCACAAATCAAATAATAAGTTATTAGTTTAACTAATATTAAATAATGACTAACTTGGTTTATCGCCTTTATTTGCTCGTTTAAATCTGGTAGAAGTCTCAAAATCACATTTCTAACTCCATTCATCACTTCTCGATGATTAGAAAGGTGCTCCCCATATTGGAATACGGGATTTAAAAAATAACCTACATTCAAATATAAAATAATAATAAAAGTGAGACAAAGGAACACATAATTTCTAATTCAAATAAATTAAAAATTACTTACCAACAACATGCAAGTCCGTGTGTAGTTGGAAAGCCCATCAATTATCAATAATCTTCCAATAATCTACATAATAGCGACAATTTTGTTTGATGGCCAACTTTGCTCTATCCATGGCTTCATATATAAAACCCATTGTGGGCTTTTCATCCCCATCTACAAGTCTAAGCACCATTAGAAGTGGTTCTTGAAGTTTTAATTCATCTGCCGCCTTGGTCCAAAAATCTTTACTTTGTATAATTTTTTTCGCTTCTTTTGAATTATCTTTTTTGGACCATTTGTTGTGCTTCCACTCTTGAGAATGAAACATATCCTGTAAAGCAGTCTTATGTTTAACAATGCTTTCCAAAGTAATGAAATTGGTGGCAAAGTGTGTGATGTCAGGACGTAACAACTCCCTATCTCTTGTGAATCTCTTCATGATGCCAACGATCCAATTGGAGTTGTAAATTAAGCGTGTGATTATTTTTGCACAATCCAACACCTTTGCCACACTTTTTTTCTTCCCAATATCCTCTAACATAAGATCAATACAATGAGCTGCACATCCTGTCCAATACAGATTCTCCCTTTTTTGCAAGAGTTTGTAACCAGTTGCCTTTATCGCAACTTCGTTATCAGTTACAATTTACACAACATATTCTTCTCCAATTTCATCCACTACCTTGTCCATGAGGCCCAAGTAATAATTAGTTGTCCTACTAGGTACATCAGTTACATCCACAGGCTTCTGAAAAATTGTTCCACTATTGCTATACACAAGAAAATTAACAATGTGCTTTCTTGTGGGCCCAGACCATCCATCACACATAATTGTAACACCTCTCTTAGCCCAACTAGATTTATGAGATTTTATCCAATTTTGTAAAGCTTCATACTCCATTGGTAAATATACTTCAGTTACCTGTTTAATAATAAATAACAAACAAAAACTATTAACAAGCATCTTAATAATTTATTTATTTTTAAACATAGAAAGAGTTTTTTCAAACTTTAAGTTAGAGGCTTACTTCATAAGAACTAGGTAGCTTTGTTCCTTTTCCAACCTCTCTTGCAGTATCCAACATTAGTTCTAGCCATTTAGAATTAACAACATTAGTAGGCACCGAAGTGAACAATACAAACTGGCTAACAACTCTTCCTAAATTTTTATTTGCTTCTTTCAAGAATCTAGAGGAGAGTTTGGATTGTTTGTTGCCTTTGGTTCTATGAAGATCCACATCTATGTCTAATAATTGAACTTCTGGAGAGGATGTATCAATCCATTTCCTACCTATACTAGCCTCACAAACACTATGACTTCGCCGAGCAAAACCAGGAGGAGGTGTAACCTCAATATCACTAGCCCTAATTTGTCGGGCCATAACCATTTATGGGTCCTCCTCATCATTTTCATCATCATCACACTGACTGGCTCTAATTTGTTTTGTCAATTCCTTATTCATCTTCCTTTTGTCAAGCTTTTTGCCCTCATAATTATTCAAATGATCCATCATTAGTGTTTGAACTTCACCACTGACATTAGCACAAGGTGCGGCTTGACCTTTCATATGGGCCAAATGTTGTTTCAACCTAGTTATACCACCATTTAGCTCTTTTCCACAAAATGTACACCTAATTTTATGCCTAGTATTTTCTAGTGGAATTCCAAATTTCCAACCAATATCATCACTTGGAGGTTTTTCACTAGAACCACCTCCATGCGCCATTATAACTTTCAATTATCTACAATAACAGTTTTCAATTAACAAATATTGTAATTCTAATTTAGTTACTAATAATAATGCATTTAAAATAAAAATCTAAAATCTAAAATATTAAACCTCTTTAAAAAAATCTGAGAGATGAAACCTCTTTAAAAAAAATCTGACATAAAAATAATCTAAAATAAAAAAATTTGACAGATTAAAAAATATGAAATAATAAAAAAAATCTGAAATAAAAAATCTGACAGATTAAACCGCTTTAAATAAAAATAAAAAATCTAAAATATTAAACCTCTTTTGAAAAAAAAAATGAACAATCAAGCTGTTGACAGACAAAAGTTTTGAAAACTATAGTGAAAGTCAGTTAAGCAAATTCGATACATGAGCCTAATTATACATTGCTACCACTTAATTTATTCGTTTTAATGGGTCCATGAACAGTGAGTCTAATAAATCAACTTAAAGAAATGAAGAAGTGAAATAAGTATGAAACATACTTTATAGGTACATTGCTGAGAAAAACATAAATATATATTAATATTTGAACAATCATAAATAGAACAAAACAAGAAGAAAACAGAGCATAACACAACAAACCTTCAAAGAAGAAGCTTGAAAGCAGTGCCACTGGGAGATGGGTTTGGGTTCAATTCGATGCTTCTCCCTGCAACACTTTACAAGATCGATGCCAATGGGAGATGAATTTGGGTTTGATTGAGGATTTGGGTTTGGTCCGATTGACAATTTTTGTTTAGAGGTTGTTACAAATTTATGGTCCGTGAGTCTGTGTATTGCTTGAAGAAGACAAAAAACTTGAAGTGAAAGGTTTGAGTGAGTGATGTACATGTATGTAATGGGTTATTCCCTTCCTTTTCTGCATTTGCTTTTGTTTTTACAGGTGCCCTGCTCCATTGTCATTTGTACCGAACTATTATTTTTGCTTTTGTAGGAGGTTCTCTGCTCAATTTTCAGCCCTATCGGCGGTGGAAAACATGTATCGGAACTCTATCGCTCATGTATCGGATTCAGGCCGATACGTACCGAGAATTGGCTGCTACGGTTACGAATTTCATTCTCACCGGTATACTGGCCCATATCCGAATCGGCACTCCAATTTTTCGGTACGAATCGGCCGGTACGATATGTACCGGTCCATATTTAGAACTATGGCCACACCCGCACGGATTTATTTTTCCCAGTAGGTCACCTATCCCAAAACTGCTCCGGCCTAAGCATGCTTAACTGGGGAGTTCTGCTAGGGATTTCACCTCCTGGGAAAAGGCCTCGATACTATGTAAGGATCCAGATTTTTACTTTTATAACTTAGGAACTCCCCCTTTATTCCCGATGTGGGACACTAGGACCTTACAATAGGCATATCCTCAACTTAAATAAATATATGTGTCAATATTAATTAAATTATTTTTGTTTATATATAATTAAAAGTAGTGTTTTTCCCATGCTTAGGTGGCACGTTATAAGGGCTACCTTTTTTTTAAGAGAGGTACGTCTGCATGTATTTTTTTAATTATATATAGAGTTCTACGTAAACTCAAACCTAATTTAAATTATATTAACTTTACCTATTTTATATAGATTATATTTGGCAAATATTTCTTTGCCATATATTTTTCATAATAAATTGAGATAATTTACAAATCTAATACCAATTTTGCGTTTTACGTTTTTCTTCTTAATTCTTTCAAGGGTATTATGATTTTTTTTAATGCTAAATTTATTTATTTTTTTCCTTCTTCTTATTTTCTCGTGCATTATTCTATACCTAATAGCGATTCTATATTATGGATTTGTCATTTAAATTTTATAGTAATTCTATACTATATGAAATTATACTTCATTTCTTACATTATTTTATATAATTACAACTCATATGAGGAAAAATCTGCACAACAATGATATTCTCGAAGAACTTCTAAAGTTTAAATTTATTGCTTTAATTACTTTTTCAATTATTGAACAGTAAGTTCTTTTATATTTTGACATCGTATTATAGATGATTAATCACTTCACATACTAAGATGTATCTATCGTTTGGATGTTTTCATTATTTTTTCTTTTTAGGTTTAAATGTTATTATGTTATTTTTTCTTAATTAGTCGTTGTTGAATTTCTTTTATATAGTTGTTTTTTCTTAATATTTTAACTAAGAGTATTTATTTTACAATCTTATAATTTAATATATATTATATATATCATATAATATATACATATATACAAAAGAAAATTAAATAGTTAGAATTGCTTTTAATTTTATGTTACTAATTCTTCTTCTAATTTAACTATTACTTTTAATATTAAAATGAATATTTATTTTACTATTTTATAATTTAATATATAATCATACAAAATTATTATATGATAATTACAATTTTATAATATGATAGAACTAAAATTATCAAAATATACAAATAATTTAACTAAAATTAATATATATGTATATATATATAAGTATTCAAGTAACAATTTTATAAAATGATAGCGTCAATATTATCAAAATAAATAATTAAAATCATATTTTAATTTTAATTTTAATTTTAAATTATTCTTTCATAACACATATTGTACTATCAAATATATATATATTTTTTAAAATAATATGTGCATTGCACGGATCAACTACTAATTTCTATATGGGTCTTGCTACGTCCCCCTAATTTCCCTCCCCCTAATCCCCCTAATTTCCATATCAAGTAAAAAAAAAAAAAAAGAAAAGGAAACAGTTTCCCAAATTAGAAATTAGGGGGATTAGGGGGAGGGAAATTAGGGCTCCAAATCATTTTCCTTTCTATATATATATACATATACAATTATGGATAAATTACAAATACAACTCCTACGATTTATTAAAAATATAAAATTTTCCTCACATTTTAAAAATTACATCTAATGCCTTGTGGTTTTTAATCATATAACAATTGGTCCCCTTTGTATTTCTAATTTTCAAGATGTGAGAAATATATATATTTTTTTGGACAAACCTCAAAAGGTGTATTTATAATTTACCCTAAAATCACTTTAAAATATATAGTGACGTTTATAATATAAAATAATAATTTTAGTTATATCATACTATAAAAATATAACTTAAATTATAATAAGTGTTAATTTAAATTAATTTATTTATATGTACACATATATATAAATATTCTTTTGTGTTTTTTTAATAGATTAATAAATAAATATATTAATTCATCTGTTCCAAAATATTAGTCCTTATTTCATTTTTCATTGTCCCAAAATATTAGTTCCTTTTCAAAAATTAAGGAATAAAATAATATAAATTTACTATTTTGGGGTGTTTTGGGAAGTTGGTAAAAAGCTAACTTTTGGCTTTTTACCAAGCTTTTTAGCTTTTTTGGAAAGTGATTTGGACAGTTGGTAAAAAACTGACTTTTGACTTTTTGGTTTAATATTTGTTTATGGTATCAAATCACACTAAACTGACCAAAATACCCTTACCCAACTTAGGAAATTTACTTTTTTACGTATGTGTGTTTGAACAATTTTTTGGGAATGTAATATTAAAATTTCTCAATGTTACACAGTTCAAATTATTAAATTATTAAAAATATTTAATTATTCAATGTTGCACTACACATCACAGTAAAATTATTAAATTATTCAATGTAATATTCAATTTATTATTTTTTGCGAAGAAATTGCATTCTTACCATTTTTTCTTTTCCACATTAGAATATGGTAAACGCCGTTGAAAACCTTCAGTTTACGAACGCAACCAGACAGTTTTTATAACAATTCCAACAATTTGACACATTCATATCATTTACCATCAATTTGTAAAGACCGAACAAGATCACAGCCCGTGTTGACGCTGATGTCGCACCAACTCATTCCGAATTGATTTCCTCACTTCGTTCATGTGTACATTATCATCGCCTTCTAGTTCACCATCATCGTCATCACCAACACCCACAATATTTGGCATGTCATTGAAAGTAAAATTCTCTACATTGGCAACCCTGTTGAAGGCTTTATCATCGTTAGAGTTGCGGCGTATAAAATTATGTAGTGCCATTGAAGCCCCGACCAATGGCACCTGCACTTTTCCAAAATCATATCGAGGCATGTTATGTAAGAATCCCCATCGCGCTTTCCATACTCTGAACGTACGTTCAATTGCTCTCCATAAGGAGGAGTGCACCGTGTTGAAAACTTCATTTGCATTTTTTCCCATCTAGTAGCGCGAAACCCTTCATAGTAGTGGTATTGACATCCTTTAAACGGTGCCAAAAAGCCTTTTTGGTTCTTGTATCCCACATCAACAAGGTAATATTTTTCTAATTGTAATAAGATAATTTTGCATTAGTAACATCATTCATTAATCAAATGCACACAACTAACAACAACATTGAACACCCTTTGTTCAGCTAACCTTCTTTTGGGTTGGGGAATTGTTTGGTCAAGTCCTGTGTTACTTCGTTAAAAACTCTGCCGTCGTGCATATTACCCTCTCATCTGCAAGAGATAAAAGTAAAACACAAGTTGAAATCACTTACGGCGAGTATGTTTTGTGTGTGCCGTTCTTTATGACCAAAATATGGCGCTGCCTTCTGCAGCGAGAGATGTGCCTCCACGTGTATAACGATCTAGGTTTTTTCCCGACTTTCATTGTGTCCAGACTCGGTTTAGTGGTTGTATGTTGTTATCTGTATCTTGTTTCCATCCTTTAATTCCTTGTATTTGAGTTTTGGGATGTGTTGGGCGAGTTTGGAATAGGTTGGTTGCGAGTTGGTGCAAGGGGTTGCTATCCAGGTTTTGGTCTCTTCTCTTAAGCAAGGCTTCTTGCGCTCGAGCGAGCATTCGTGTGCTCAAGCGTGCGTCTGCGTCTTTGTGAAGACCTGAATGTTGGTATTCTTCGCTCGAGCGAGCCTTCTTGCGCTCGAGCGAGCCCTGTGTTATTTGTTCCTTCGCTCGAGCGAGAACTCTTGCGCTCGAGCGTGCATCTACGTGAGTGGCAGACCTGAAGCTTCGCATTGTTCGCTCGAGCGACGTTTCTTGCGCTCGAGCGAGGTCCTTTGTTATGTTTGGTCGCTTGAGCGACAAGTCCTTCGCTCGAGTGAGCCTCATATATATCAGTTCGCAGTAGCATGTTTTTACACCATTTTTAAACCTCTCCTTCTTCCAAAACCCTAAATTGACAGCCTCTCTCTCTAAAATACCCCTTCTCTCTATAAATACTCTTGATCTAGGGTCATTCTACCCTACTCCCTTTGTCAAAAAGCTAGAGCATCGCGTGGGTTATCTTTTGATCCGAAATAGTATGGATTTGGAGCACCTTGAGTTTCTCTCTTCTTCTCCATTTGAGGTAGGGATAATCTACTCATTACTATGAGCTTTAACATAAATATTGGTCATTTTGTATAAATGGTTGGTTTGAGTGAAGTTAGGGTTTTGAGTTTGAAATTATGAAAGATGGGTTTTCTATTTTTGGACTCCATGTGTATGTGTGGTCTTGGAAATGGAACTAGTTGTGTATTATGGGTGAAATTTGGCCTTGAGTACAATTTTTGAGAAAATGGGGAAATGCCCTAATTTAAATTATATAAATTATTTGTATAAATGACGAAATCAATGTGGAAATATGAAATTGGTTTGGAAATTATAAAATTGGGGAAAGTTGTGATTAAATGGTGTAGTTGGATTGATAAATCACTCACCCATAGTAAAGTTAATTATTTATTTGTGTGGTAAATTTATTTACCTATTTAGAAATATCTGTCTTGGGCTATCGGTGGAGGATAGCCATGATTGTTGTAGAAACTGCATAATGATTAGGTAAATTGAAACTAATCAATTGGAATATGTCATTGAATATGACAGTTGGATGTAAACATTGTATATGTGATTGAATTGGTCATTGTATATGACAACGTGTTTAAATACATTATATATGTATCTTTGTTTGAAAGGAGATAGGGGATGTACTCCATTGTTTGGGAGGAGATAGGGGATAGACTCCATGGATAATTAAGTTGGCTAGAGTGTCCAGAGTGAAAGTCTCGAAATCTTATTTATATCTAGGTGCCGGTTCCCTTGGACGTAGTTCCGTAAAATGACAAGTGAATAGAAGTGCACAAATGATGTTTATGATTGAAGTGTTGATTAATGAGTTGTAGTCTCGTTTTGAATTGTTTGAATAATATTGAGTTATGTCAATGAATTGATTTGGGTACTTAAAGGGAAGTGGATTTATTATGATGTAAATGTTGATTAGTCATGGAAATGGTGTAAATTGGTTTACAAGTGTTAAACGTTTATCGAATGCTAATGTTTTAGTTAATTCTCATATACTGTTTAGCATATCTCTATTGGGTTTTGGCTCACCTTATTGGGACACCATTTTTCAGGTATAGGGGACATGCCGCCTCCAAGGTCTTAGCTTGGGAGGTTTAGGAGTTGAAGGCTCCATTTTGATGATTTATTTTTTATGTTAAATGTAAACTCAAGCCGAGGGCTTTTTATGTAAAAGAGTTAGAACTCTTCTTTTACTGTAATCAAGTGATAGCTTGGAAAGATATAAGCCCTTAGAGCATTTACGTTGTTATTAGGAGTTAGAATTACGTACTATAGTTTCAGGATAAACATCAATGAAAATATAATACTTCTCTACTATGTTTATGGATCCTATGCATGATTGTCATATGTCTTTTTTTGAGGGCGTTACAACGTGTGTGTCATCTAGTGCGCCAATACAGTCCTGCGCAAGCACATAAAACAATTGCGTAAGCGACAATGACGAACACATTTACCCAAAAATTGTAATCCCTTGTTTTCTGAATGTGGTTACTATTCATGAAACGTTCGGTAAATGATTAAACTCACTCTGAATGGCAAATATTTTTGTCGGGACTCTAAGTACGGATGTCTGTTGTGTTGTGACCTCGCCGGTCGACAGTGTGCAATTGTAAACAACTTCATTGCTTTAAGAACTCGTATTACATGATGCCATACTGTTTCCCTCGAGTGTTGGAAACGATCTTTAATATCCCAACTCAGGAAGCCCCGCAACACAAATATGAACATGCCGACACTCTTAACTACATCCACACCATGGGGACGCTATGGAAGTGGGAGGCCGAAATCCTCAACTAATGTCTTGCACAACAATAAGAACACATCCTTTGACATCTGAAAATTTTGCTAAAATGCTTCATTCCGACCTCGAAGCATCTTCTCCATCCACATGTAACCAGTCAATGATGATGTGTGAAATTGAGTCCTGTCAACATACGCATACTTATTGGCAACGCATGCAATTTCCACCCATATCATTAATGTCGTCGATTCCATTTTTCCAATCGTCTCTTGTATCCACGCATTTATTTGGCCATTGCGTGTGACTCCGGAGCTAGTATCCTCTTGCGGATCCATGGATGCTGCAAACCATCGAAAAAAAAATTACAAGATTTGCATGCAGTTTAAGAAATTGGTTTTGTTGGAACCATTAATACCGAGAAAAAAAAATGATTCTTTAATTTATCTAGGTTAGTTGACAGTAACCACTTTGTATAGTTTCCAACATTTGCTTGCCCAAAATTGTGTTACACTAAATACATTAATAGCAGGATGTAAATACATATTATTTTCAGGCACATACCAAACCTTCAGCGAGGTTATGTTATTGTGAAGTGAAGAAAAAATGAAACACATCACTTGTAAACGTGGAAATTTGGAAGACAACACCAACTCAATTGGTCACCAGGCAGTTGTTTCCATACGAACATACTATCAACTCCATCATATATATAGCACTTGTTTGACAAGTTGAAGTACCACATATACAACTATTTTCATGTGATGCATGAAGAACAAATAGGCGACAATACCATGTGAAAGGTAGTACATGCTGAATGTGGGTATAACATTCTAGTCTGATGCATCCATCACATTAAGCAACAGTTTCATTTGCATTATCAACATGTGAGACACAAATAATTACATAAATATTGCACCTGAAATTTTGTAAATAATTCAATATATATAGAAATCTAAATAAATCAAATAAATAAATACAGAATATAAATAAATAATAAATACAACCAAAAATGAATAAATAAAAAAATAAATACAAAAATTTAAATAAATAAACAATGAGCACGAAAAATAAATAAATATACTACAAAATTTATAGAAATATAAATAAATAAATAGAACCAAAAATAAATAACTACATAAATATATACATAAATGTAAATAAATAAATAAAGACAACAAGAAATACATTTATTAATACGTAAATATAGAAATATAAATAAATAAATACTAAAATTCTCACAAGAAATAAATACATAAATACTACAATTCCGTACACAGTGCAACATACATATCTGAAATGTAGTACATGATGCACCAAAAATAGATTCCATTGCCATGAGATATTTGCATAGCCAACATGTGACACAACAGTGGCATGTACTGGCTTGTACTCTTTGCAGAAATTACCCAAATCCTCAACAATGGGTGATAACCTACTCCTCCCATCTATCAACATGAAGACAAATATGTTCAACCCTGTAGCAAGTTACACAACGAAAAAGTTGGGAAAAAAAACCCTTGCTGTTAAACTTAATAGCAAATTTCACAACAATAACAAACAAGGATAACATAAACATATTCAGCCTGTGTCGAAACTTAACTAAATATACCCAACACAAGCGAAATTAACGACTACACTGTTGTCAGGCATATCGATCTTCTACAAAACAAATTTGGAAAAAAAAAAAAAGTCCAAAGCATAAAAGTCTACAAACATTTGAAGTACAGTGGCATGGCAGTAATAAAAATGACAATGCAAGAATAGAAGCTTAATCCATGTTAACCACACCATCACTGCCGAACAGACGTACGTCTCATTCACGATCCCTGCCAACTTTAGCCGGCGTGCAAGCACGCTTCTCTTTTAACCAGTTGACAATGTAATCCACGGGGAGGGCCATCATGATATCCCGATTATCGGGTGAATCCATTATGCCATATGCGAATGAGAACAACTTACTGCCGGGCTCCAATCCAGTCGTGCTCATTAGCCCTGTAAGATAGTCCCCCATAGTGTTCTCACTCTTCCCAGTGATAACATATTGCGTAATTTTCAGTTCCCGGCTTTGTTTGCTGACTGCTTCCATGAGGTTGTCCATGCTACTAGCGACAGTACCAGGCGCTGCCCGCTTGTGATATTTTGCATTAACTGATTCGTCAGCTGCCGACTGTGGGGGAGCATCGTCGAACAGGGAACTATCTACCACGTTCTCCCCGACAGTGTCATGGCCCAGATGTAGTGGTGTGCCAGCACTGAGAGGTCTCATCCTGCTGTCCTCATTGGCATTGGTCGTGGTAGCATTATCATCATGCAGTTCAGTTAGAGTCCATGTATGTTTCCCTGTCGTAGCTGCGCCAGAGTACACCTGTTCCATGAGCTCCAAGTGCTCTAAAGGCTTGGTCTTGAACTTAGCACATCGGTTGTTCATCTGAGACAGAAGAATACACATATGTAAGTAAAGGTAGCAATTTATTTGCAGGGCAGAAAGTGTAACAACAATGACAGTAAAAGCCAATAACACTGAATTACGTAATTGAGAATGTGCACCAAACAATTGTACCTTTTTAGTTGAAGGGATATGTAATAATTCGAAAACAATAATTGTAACCATACAAATAAGTGTGAACATAGAAAGTTGTGCGGTGCACAAGAAATAATTTTAAAAATGTTGCAACTAATAATGAAAACATTACAAATAATAATTGTAAACGTGACACAATTATCTGGAGGATAACATTAGTATATTAAGGAATTGCTTTGATTTTTAAAAGTAGTTACGTAAACAACATATGGCACCACAAATCATAAATACTGGTACAACATTAATACTAAAAAAAAATTATTGCACTACATACCGCTTGTATTTTGGCCCACCAATGGTCAGGTGCAGTGAACAAACTCGTCTCTTGGTCGTACCCAAGCCTTGTCAAGCCTTGGCTGGCATTCTCCAACTTCTTCCACGTAACCCAATCTTTCTTTAATTTGTCAAATTTGTTTTTCATTTGTTTGGCTGAATATAGTAGGCCCGTTTTGTGCAAAAACTTGTTGGCAACGTTCTTATATCCAGTCATCGACAATCCGCACGGTTGTCGATTACCAACATCCATTTCAGCTATGACGAGTTCTAGAAACAACTTTGTATTGTCACTGTTGAATTGGTATTTGTGGACTAGTTGTTGTTAGGTTGCAGTGACAATCTTACCTCGATTCTTGGAAGGGGTACGGGGTGATGAACGATTCGTTGCCATGAGTAGTGCGATTAGTGTTCCTGGAGTTATGAGAAATGCAATCCTGCTTGTAAATTTAATGATGTATTAGTTTCACAAAATTAGAGTATATATGTTTTTCATGTCCAAATTCAAAATCAAAGTCCATCTTCAATTTATGAAGTTATACACATACTAGTACAAAACGCCAAAAGACAAAGACGGTTTTTATAACACGTTGCGGAAATGTTATGTAATATAGGACGAACACATTACTGACAACAACTACATAGGTGATACAAAACGAAACGTAAATGTAACAACATCAATGACAATGCATCATATATGAAACAACAACACAAAAACAACGACGCACAAAACACTAACGACAGTCCTAAGCATACGTAGGCTCTGATCTATGCGAACAACGTCCGCAAGTAACCCCATATCGACAACATTAGGTGGGTGGTCAGTAGCAAATCTTTCGCTACAAAACTCGTCACACCAACCAACCTACGCAACACATCGCTGCCATACAAAGTGAAATACATAGTTAGACTGCATGTTATGCGACGTAACGACAAATGAACAAGCACATGACTAACTGCATAAGAGAAGGGCAACACGAACGCATGGTACAACTAAGGCAAACGTAGTACGCACGACCAGGGTTTTTGGCAGGTTTGGATATCTTGACAACGCAATGTCCAAAGCCACATGCACACATCCTCGGTGGCCATGATGAAGTGGCAGTTGACATGGAGGACGCCATCTCTATAATTTTTATTTTTTTTTGTTATAAATTGAACTAATTTGATGTAGTGTGAGAAATGAAAGAGTAAAATTGATAAAATTAAAACTATATGAACCAAGTCAATACAATAACAAGAATCTCATGTATTGGATAGTTTTTTTTTTTTAAATGAGATTTAACTAATATAGTGTGTACAAATTAGATAGGTTTGCCTTCATGAGTTGATGAGTAGGGTTTTTTTTTTTTTGGCCATACTTTCTCTTAATCTAATGTTCAACTACAAAAGAGGCTCAATGTATCTTCTACACAGTTGCTGCATCAGTCAGCTCAATTTGAAGCTGCAATTCTCTTTGTCTCAGGCCCATGGGTTGATCAATGCCTCACCAACCAAAATGTTTTTGCTCACAAATATTCCCCTATTGTCTTGGTAACTCTAATTTTTCCATCCTCTTTTCCTATCTTTTATGCATGCATAATATATATATAAATATATCTTCGCACCGGATTTTCTATCCAAATTATTTTGCTCTCTTAAAATATTCAGTTATTAAATCATATTTTAAAATTCTATATGATTCAATGATTGTGATTGTGTTAAAACAGAAGGGCATGAAAATTTAGAAACAAAAATCTTTAGTCGCACATATTTGCCTAGTAACCAATGCACATATATATTGATTTATAAACAAATAAATTGTATATAAAATCAATACAAAATTATATGACAAGTCTTGATTTTGTCATTTTAAAACAAAAATTATAACAGAAGCATTTTTTTAACAGAAGCATCCATCATCAACAAATTTTTGTTTTCTTTTCTTTGTACAGTGATCAATACAAAGCTGGCAATAGTAACAGTGGGAGAAGGAATTAGCGGAACATATATGGAGTTGGTTGTCTGTGTTCACAGAACACCGACGGCCAAAGATCGGGAATACAACATCACAGATGGCAGGATCTGACAAGTGAAAGCAAATATTGAGCAATATTACAACATACAAGTGTTATACACCAGCTGATCCCTTCTTTTTTGAACGAATTTTCCATAAAAATGGTTATGAAAATACTTGCGAAAAGACAACAACGGAGGAGGGTTTTTGGGCTTAACTGATGCTGTAGATCTGGCGACAACGAGAACGTGGACGAGGAGTCCAGAGGCAGTGTCTGCATGTGATGGCTTCATCGTGGTTGTTTGAGGGAGTTGCAGAGTAGCGCAGCGGAAAGGAGGAGGAAATGAGCAAGTGTTTTGTCCTAGGCCGTAGTTTGTTAACATGGAAGGTAGTTGCATAATTTCACAAGTTTGCGTTTTTATTACTTCCCAAATGGTTTTGTTGTGTTTTTGGCTGCCTTCGCTTTTTTTCACATGCATGAAAATGCAATTTTTTACTCATCTTCCCAAAACGGCACTTTGCCTTTCTTTTAAATTCATTAATAATATAAAAAGTACAATTATGACAATTGATATTTTTTAAAAAATATATTATCAAAGGGTAATTTTAAAAAATTAATATTTTAAAAATATAATAATTGTATTATTAAAAAAAAGTTAAATTTCTTAAAAAAAGATTACTATTTTAAGACAGAATGAGTAATATATTATTTCAAATAACTTGCTCCACTCCAGCAAACATCACCGTATGGTGGTGTTTGGGGAAGCCACCACCCAAATTTTTATCTCATTTTTTTACTAAAAGACAAAAGTTTTACAAAACCAAAAAAAAACACATCCAAACAAAATATCACATCCAACCCCATAATCATTTCACTTTTTCTCTCACAAACATCACATCCAACCACATAAAAACCCAACTATCTTCCCAAACACAAAAATTTTTTATCTCATAAAAACCTACATCTCCTAAAATCTACATAAAAACTCACTTCTCAAACACCCACATAGTCACACAGGTACTCCAACTCTCCCCTCCAAATCCGTGAGATAAAACGGCACCGTATACGTGCCACAGCAGGGGGAGTCACACAGCTACTCCAACTCTCCCCTCCAAATCCTCTGCAAAACTCTCTCTCTCTCTCTCACTCAGGTATGGGTTGTCCCTCTCTCCAAAACTAGAGGGGTTTTGGACTCTAATTTTTTTTAGGGTTCTTTTATGTTTTGGAAATTTTGTTTATACTTGTGTCGATGATCAGGGTTTGAAATCTTTATATTAAATTGCTTTTATAAACTTGACAATCGTATTTGAAAATTGACTATGGGTTATGTTTATCTGATTTAGATACATATATATATGTATACACACACCAGTACATGTTTACATTGATTTTGATTATTTCCATCAATATTTACAATTATATTGTATATGTTGAATGCATATAGAGATTTAAAGATATATCTTAATTAAAATTTGACATTTTGAATGTGTCTGCAGAGAAGAAGTCTGGGAATAAGCTTTGATGGATAGAACATCTGCAGCTTGTGCCATGGAATGGAGCATTGATCTCGAGAAGGGCCTTCGATCAAAGAAACCCGGTCAGACCCAATCTGAAAATCATTGAATCTTTCATTGATTTGTTTTCAAACTTTTCATGAAGACACTGTTTGTTTGTTTGTTTTTTTTTTTTGTTTGTGCATTTTTAGTTTTTTATATAAAGTTCTTGTAGACCCATATTATGTTTTCATGGTTTTTGGCTAGTGGTAAGAGTTTTATCATATTTTCAGGTCAATCTCTTGAAGCCATACAACAGGTTGGGCTAAGACTTGAGCAGTGGGATAGAGAACCTGCAATTAACATTGCACAGCATAACATGTTTGGGTTAATTCCAGGGGAGGATAGGCTATTTGCAAACACAATCCTCCTCCGTCTTATAGATGCTTTTGGGTCGGGTGACAAACAGACCAAGCTTTGTGTTGTAAAGGTTTTCTTATCGTTGTCGAGGCACCGTAGAAAGAAAAGTGGACAACATGATGGAATTATGTTCAAGTGTAGTTTAGAGAACCGCTTAGAACTGCTAAGACGAGTAAAAATTGTTTTTGACACGGGGGATGCTGAATCAAGAGGACTAGCCTTAGTTCTTTTTGGTTGCTTGGCTGATGTTGCAAAGGACAATGCTGATATTCGATACCTTATACTTTCGAGTTTGGTCTCATGTGATGTTCTGCAGGTAAAGCTCAATTTGCGATTTATCATCAGCGTTTCTAGTTTCTGAACTATCCGAAAGATAAAATGCTTACTTGTATGTTCAATAGTTTATTCCGGCTTTCAACAAAGTTTCTTTACTCTAAGGATTACCCAAAAGATGGCAAATTATTTTTGTTGGAAGTAATTCTCATGCGTAATGTTTGTATGTTTGTCTCGCTAAAGGGATAACACGGTGATTTGCTATACAGATTCTATAGGCAGAATAACCAATTCAGGTTGACTTTTTGGGTTAGGTCATTTTATTCATCAAATAATGAACCCTTCTATATTGCATCTTTGATTGATTTATGTATAATTTTCAATTTCTGGACCACAGTAATAGATAGAAGCTGAGGATGTATGGCCTTTTTGCTCTTTGGTTTTATGGTTCTATGTAGGCAGAGTTTCTGAGGATGCCTTCTTTCTCTGTCCCATAGAGATTTTTCTTTTTGCAACTTCTTTTTGAAATTTCTACAAAGAGGGTGAACCTTGAATGAGGACCATGATTTAAGCTTCCAATCATGAAGAGGTAATATCAGAAACATTGAACTCATTATGGATAACTGATGGATCCGTATATCATATCATTGGATGTCATGGTACAAACATTATAGTTTTAAATTTAGTATTACATACTCTTAGATTGCATTTGGATTTATGGACTTAAAAGGTGGGCATTTGGTGTTTAAAAAATTACAGTATTTAGGAGGATTGGCTATTGGAATTGGAAAGGGAGAGTCAAGGGAAAAGACAGTAAAGGTTATAGAGATAATTGTCCAACTATGTTCCTTGTGCATTTAGAATTCTTCACGGGATGTATTTCAAATGACCACCTTCTCCTTCTCGTTCTAAATCTTACTAACATAAGGCTCATAAATTTATATGTGGGTCTTGTTAAAAATCCAACCCTGAGGTATAATCTTAAAAAGAGTAAGCCCAAATCTATCCATCTTAAATCCATCAATCTAGATGCAACCTTGTAACAAATTTAGTTCCGATTTTAGTGTCTTCATTGTACATGAGCATGGAAGTGGGGACCCGGGAGGCAAGCTCCCATGAGGTTATGGATAGCCAATTAAGTAATTATAGAGCCTTGGTAGCAACGTAATGAGGATTCTATTTATCAAGACTTAATGAGCATCTCACATATCACATGATATTATGATTCTAAGCATGAAATTCTAGACATAGGACATGATTAATTGGTCTATTAGAAGTTATTTCCTTTTAACTGTTCTCAACATATGGTTTGCTGCTCATTTTGTAATGAACTGATTGTCTAGAAAATTCAGTGGAACTGATCTGTCACATATATCAGGTAGAAGCTGCATTGTTTGCCGGTGGATGCTTTTGTGAGTTGTCCGATGACTTTGCTTCTATTCTTTTGGAGATACTGGCTAATCTGGTGACATCATCTGAAACATTGTCAACTGTAAAGTTAGTAGGAGTGCGAGCTTTTGCCAAAATGGGGTGTTCATCTTCACATGCAAGTAAAGCTTACGAGGTTCTGCATCTTTTTCTGCTCTACTGTCTTATTCAGATAAGCATGCATATATGCATTCTACATATGTACTTTTTATTTGACTAGTTACGCATTCTGCATATGTCATGACCCAAACCTGCCCTCAAGGGTTAAGGACATAACCGGCCAGTAATCATGAGATTACCTACGGCCTCAGATCAAACCAAACGTATTTTTAACAGAGTTAATGGAGGCCAAACGGAAGCAATTTAAAACTTTGTCCATAGAACTGTGCTTACATGGCACATCATCACAAACCATATATATACATATTAATAACTCGCAACAAAATATGTACTACACAAGGTTCTGTACGTACAGGATCATATAAGTCTAAGTCAACCCAAGAAAACTATATACAACATATTCCAAGACTTCGCCCACATGACAAAATAAAAGAGAATGACAAAAAGGCGAAGACGGGTCTCGTGCGTGAGATGCGAGGGCTGACTCTTCAAAACCCTTTGTTGTTCCTCACAGACTTCACTGGGGCTGGGTTTAGACTTCTCTTGGCTCACCTACAAACACATGAATGAGCGTGAGCGATAGCCTAGTGAATAATATCAAGTAAAGAAGTTATACAAACGATATGTAGAACAACATGCTTCAAACGGCCTTGGGCCCAATTCATATTTCTATTTAACATATATACACAATTTAGGTCAGTGATTACAATTCCGAACAAACTGGCCTTGGGCTCATTCAAACTTTCATTTGTGTCAAAACGGCCTCTGGCCCATTCATTCATGTCAAAACGGCCTCTGGCCCATTCATTTATGTCAAAACGGCCTCTGGCCCATTCATTTATTCATATCAAATATTTGTCCATAATTCAAACTGGCAAACTCATAAGGCTTATAAGGAAATAAGCAATTGGACAAATGACAAGTTTCAAATATCGATATTACTCACAGTGATCGGTTGGTTGGTTTGCCCTGGAGCTCGAGCCTACACATCATGAACACAAAAGGGTCACAAACAATTCAATCCGTTCTAAATTCACATTTTCTTCTTTAGGCTTCATTCTTATCTCTTTAACTCAATTACAATGCTTAATGCATGCCTAAGAGTGCTTGCAAGTGAAAGAGAACGGAAAACGAAACACAGAATACACTTTCAAAATTTCAAAAAACAGGGTCCCCGCTCGAGCGGACCCAATAGGTCTGCAAAAGTGCTGGTTGTATCATTTTTACGCTCGAGCGTGAACTCGGACGTTCGAGCGGAAGTTCATTCTACATAGCTCCCCGCTCGAGCGTGAACTTCCCCGCTCGAGCGGACACCATGCCTGCAAGAAAATACTGGGAGCTCGAAATCCCCGCTCGAGCGGCGGTTCCCCCCCTCGAGCGGACATAAAAAATTCTGGGTTTTTCAGAATGGTTCTTGAGCTCGAATTCAACACTCTAACCAACATTTCTTGCATGCCATGGCTCAAATTTCACATATACATATACTAACATGATACCAACACCAAATTACAACACAATGAAGCTCAATTTCTTGAATTACTTACATGCATGCCTCAAATTAACCCAAACTCATCACCAACACATCAAATTCAAACATGCAAAGCTCATACCTCCATGATCTACTCTTGCATGTGAGAAATATTCATTCATATCAACTTAATTGGTGAAGAGATGATCAAATACATGGATTTCAACAAGATTCAACATAGATTATACACATTGTGTTCAAATATGGAAATTCATAGTAATTTCCTACATGCATGCATCCATTGACTTTAAATTCAACAAATACAACTCAATTTCATTTCAATTCTTACTCTTGGTCATTAATCAACTTTGAATACGTAAAATTACAACTAAAATCCATGAGTCAAGGGTTGATTACTCACCTAGGAGCCTTGATTCTCACAATGGTGGTTGAACCTTGCACCTAGCCTTCCCAATTCACAAATTTTGAGCCAAAATACACAAAGGTGTCTCCTCTCTCTCTCAAGGTCGGCTCTCTCTTTCTTTAGGGAGTTGATTTCAGCCAAAATCATATTAAAGAGAGGAATTAAACATAATAAGGCCTTTTATATGGCCCCACTCAAACACATTATTTTAATGCCAATTAATTGAGCACTATGACATTAATTTAATCTGATTAATTTGATCCGAATCAATTTCCAATTAAATTTCACCGTAGGCTCTAAAAATTATGCCAATCGCAATGGCGTACTCAATTTCGGGTTCTATGGCCGATAAGGCCTTCAATTTAATTTCCAAAGCAGATAATCAAACAGATATTCCTACGGTGAACAGATAGAAATTCAAAACCACATATTTTCACATAATGGCACACAAAATCATATTAAACACATAATCATACTCATATTAAGGACCAATTAACATATTACGGAACAGGGATATCACAGTCTCCCCCCCTTTAGGAAATTTGGTCCTCCAAACTTATTTACCTTCGTCGGGAAACAAATGTGGATAGCGTAGTCGCATTTCCTCCTCTTTTTCCCATGTAGCATCCGTCCCAATGTTCTTTCCATTCCACTTTCACCATTGGGATGGACTTGCTTCTCAATTGTTTCACTTGCCGATCAACAATTCGTTCCGGCCATTCGGCGTATTCCATATTTTCATCAATAGCTACCCGGTGATAATCAATCGCATGAAACGGGTCTCGGAGGTAACCCCTTAACATCGACACATGAAACACGTTATGAATTTGTTCGAATCCCGGTGGCAAAGCAACTCTATAGGCAACTGGACCAAGCCTTTCCAGAATCTGAAACGGCCCAATGTAACGGGACGATAGCTTACCCTTCTTTCCAAACCTGACTTGGCCTTTCATCGGAGAAACACGGATGAACACATGGTCACCAACCTCATACTCAAGAGGTCTTCTCCGAACATCTGCATAGTTCTTTTGTCGGTCTTAAGCTGTTTGAAGCCTTTGCCGAATAGTTTGATTTTCTCAGAAGTGTCTTGCACAATTTCAGGTCCCAAGTAAAGCTCTATCCCCGACTTCTGTCCAACAATTTGGTGATCTACATCTTCTACCATACAAAGCCTCGTATGGTGCCATACCGATGCTGGAGTGGAAGCTGTTATTATAAGCAAATTCCGCAAGTGGCAAATAGTCTTCCCAACTCCCCTGAAAATCCAAAGCACACATCCGAAGCATATCTTCCAAAGTCTGTATTGTTCGTTCTGATTGCCCATCTGTCTGTGGGTGGAATGCAGTACTGAACCTTAGTTCCGTCCCCATAGCTTCCTGCAAACTCTTCCACAATCTAGATACAAATTTCGGATCTATCCGACACAATAGATACCGGAACTCCGTGTAAACGGACGATCTCATCAACATAAATAGTAGCCAATCTATAAGCATTAAATGTAGTTTTGACAGGCAGAAAATGTGCAGATTTAGTCAGTCTATCAACTACAACCCAAATAGAATCCATACCTCGAGAAGTCCGAGGTAGGCCAAAAAAATCCATAGTCACATGCTCCCACTTCCATTCAGGAATAGGGAGAGGTTGCAGTAGACCGCCGGTTTCTGATGTTCAGCTTTAACTTGCTGACACTGAAGACATTTGGACACATATTCTGCAATCTCTTTCTTCATTTTAGGCCACTAATAGGTTTGTTTCAAATTCCGATACATTTTATTATTACCCGGATGCATAGCAAATACGGATCTGTGGGCTTCATCTAAAACCCTCTTCTTTAGTTCCGGAATATCTGGGACACACATTCTGTTCCGAAATCTCAACACTTCATTCTCAATGCCAAACTCTGCTTTCGGACTTGTTTCAAATTCATCAATCACCTTCTTGAGGAGTTCATCCGCTTTTTGTTTCTGTTTAATTTCCTCCATGATTGCTGGCTCGGCTGTAATAGCGGCTATCAATCTGCCCTGTTCACACATTACCACTTCAATTTCAGACTTCTCAAAATCTTGCAAGATCTCTTTCTGTTCAGTAAGCAAACAGGCCATACTCCCCGTTGACTTTCTACTCAAGGCATTAGCAAATGTATTAGCTTTCCTGGGGTGATACTGAATCTCAAGATCATAGTCTTTTATCAGTTCGAGCCATCTCCTTTGTCGCATATTCAACTCTTTCTGCGTGAAGAAGTATTTCAGACTTTTGTGATCCGTGTAGACTTCACACTTTGCTCCATACAGATAATGCCGCCATATTTTCAAAGCAAAAACAACTGCGGCCAATTCTAGGTCATGTGTTGGATAATTCTTCTCGTGTGGTCTTAACTGTCGGGAGGCGTAAGCAATAACCTTTCCGTTCTGCATTAACACACAACCCAAACCTTTATAAGACGCATCACTGAAAATTACAAAATTCTCCGTACCTGAAGGTAGTGTCAAAATTGGTGCAGTGGTCAATCTTGTTTTCAATTCATGAAAGGCGGCTTCTCTATCGTCGTTCCATTCAAACGGTTGCCCCTTTCGTGTCAATTGGGTAAGAGGCACAGCTAATTTCGAAAAGCCTTCACAAACCTCCTGTAGTACCCGGCCAAGCCCATGAAACTACGGACCTCTGTCACATTCGTCGGTGTTTGGTGTGGGCCAATTCACAATTGCTTCTATTTTCTGTGGGTCCACTGAAATTCCTTCCTTGTTGATCACATGCCCTAAGAAAACAACTTCATCCAACCAAAACTCACATTTCTTTAGTTAACAAACAATTTCCTTTCCCTAAGTATTTGCAGGACAGTTCTCAAGTGATGTTCATGTTCAAGTCTATTCTTGGAGTATATCAAAATATCATCAATAAAAACCACAACAAATTCGTCAAGGTAGGTTTTAAAAATTCGATTCATTAAGTCCATGAATGCTGCCGGAGCGTTAGTCACTCCAAATGGCATAACAAGAAACTCAAAATGTCCATACCTCGTTCTGAATGCGGTTTTCTGAACATCTTTTGCCTTAACTTTCAGCTGATGATACCCGGACCTCAAATCAATCTTAGAAAACACCTGTGATCCCCGCAACTGGTCAAATAAGTCATCAATACAGGGTAGGGGATATTTATTCTTTATTGTTACATTGTTCAATTCCCGATAATCGATGCACAAACGCAAAGTTCCATCCTTCTTTTTCACAAACAATAGTGGTGCACCCCAAGGCGAAGTGTTAGGTTGAATAAACCCCTTGTCAAGCAGGTCTTGCAACTGTTCTTTCATTTCAGCAGTAGCCATTCTGTAGGGAGTTTTAGAAATGGGCTGGGTGCCTGGCACGGTTTCAATAGTAAACTCTATCTCCCTATCTACCAACTCCCCTGGTAATTCATTTGGAAACACATCTGGAAATTCTCTAACAATAGGGATATCATTCAATTCAACATTCGTAGATTGTTCAGACAACACATAGCACAGATAACCCTGGCACCCTTTCCTGATCAGTTTACATGCTTTCATTGCAGATATCAAATAAGGTGGAGGCACTACCCCATTACCCACAAACACAATCTCTTATGTTCTGGTGGTTTAAACACAACCCGTTTTGTCACACAATCAATGGTGGCACAATATTTGGTCAACTAATTCATGCCCAAAATTACATCGAAATGCCTAAAGTTTAGGGGCAACAAATCTACATACAGGATAGCATCCTCAACACGCATATCACAAAATCGGTATATAGATTCACACAATACAGATTCCCCAGATGGAGCAGACACACATAGCAGATATGGCAGTAATTCTAAAGGTCTGTTCAGTCTAGATGCAAATACACATGTTACAAATGAGTGTGTTGATCCAGAGTCAATTAACACAAAGGCATCGTGATTACATATAGAAATGATACCTGAGACAACTGCGTTGGCATTCCGTGTATCCCCCGGAACAAGCGCAAAAACTTTCCCCTGTCTCACGGTATCCCCGGTGGCAGCAGATCTCAAAGTATTTCCCGGCTTTGGGATCGATGCCGTGGAACTAGCAGCCATCTTTCCACCATTCTGATTACAATCTCAGGCCATATGCCCTTGTTTCCCACATTTGAAACAGGCTCCTAACACACGGTAACAAACTCCACGGTGCTTTTTGCTACAAATATTGCACATGGGAGCTGTGTCTCGGGAAGAATTTGAAGTATTTGAGGAGCCTGTATTTTGCTTTTTCGAAAATTTCTTCTTTGAGAAGAAGCCTTGCCTTTTGTTACCTTTCCAGTCAGTTGTTGACTTGGTCTGTCTAGCTATGTTAGCCTCTGATATGATGGCCCTGTCTAGCACCCTGATGTAGGTCTCTAGCTTCAAGACATTCACTCTTTCTAAAATGTTGCTTCGAAGCCCACCTTCAAAATGTCTCGCCTTCCTATAGTCAGTGTCAATCACGTGTGGTGCAAACCTGGCCAATTCAGTGAATTTGGCCTCATACTCAGCTACAGTCATGCTGTCTTACCTAAGTTCCATGAACTCTGCTACTTTCATGTCCCGAACACATTGCGGGAAGTACTTGTCATAGAAAATTTGCAAAAATTTTACCCAATCGACATCTTTATGATTCTCACGCATTAACATCCACCATCTTCTTGCCTCGTCTTCTAGCATAAAAGTGGCTAGAAGCACTTTCTGTGTCTCCGAGCAAGGGAACACTTCAAACAATTTCTCAATGCCGAGGACCCACGCTTCGGCTTTCAACGGGTCTAATCCACCATGGAACTGTGGTGGTTTCATTTTCTTGAATTCCTTGGTGAGAGCTATTATTCGATCATCATTCTGATATCTGGCACGGGTGGTGCCGGAGGTGGAGGTGGCGGATGTGGTTGTTGCCACTGCTGTTGCCACTCCTGTTGCTGTCTCAAAGTTTCTGCCATTTCCTGTATCAGTCTTTCCATTCTATCCATTCTGGCAGTAGAGGACTCTTCTATTTCATCACTTCTTGTTCTCACCATCTGATTAAACTTGCATTATGCTTTATACAAAAGATTTACAAGTATGCATATAACAAGGAGCATACATATTCAAATAATTTGTAATGCGAGCACTTCACAAACTTATAGCACATAATCGTTCAAATCAAAACATACAAGTGTATTCTAGATGCTTTCAAATTCATACTTATCACATGAATGCATCCTATATCTTTTCTAGACGCGTATTGCTCTTTTGGACAAGTGTGTGAGTTATTAACTCGTGCTCTGATACCACTCTGTCATGACCCGAACCCGCCCCCAAGGGTTAAGGACATAACCGGCTAGTAATCATGAGATTACCTACGGCCTCAGACCAAACCAAACGTATTTTTAACAGAGTTAATGGGGGCCAAACGGAAGCAATTTAAAACTTTGTTCATAGAGCTGTGCTTACATGGCACATCATCACAAACCATATATATACATATTAATAACTCACAACCAAATATGTACTACACAAGGTTCTGTACGTACAGGATCATATAAGTCTAAGTCAACCTAAGAAAACTATATACAACATATTTCAAGACTTCGCCCACATGACAAAATAAAAGAGAATGACAAAAAGGCGAAGACGGGTCTCGTGCGTGAGACGCGAGGGCTGACTCTTCAAAACCCTTTGTTGTTCCTCACAGACTTCACTGGGGCTGGGTTTGGACTTCTCTTGGCTCACCTACAAACACATGAATGAGCGTGAGCGATAGCCCAGTGAATAATATCAAGTAAAGAAGTTATACAAACGATATGTAGAACAACATGCTTCAAACGACCTTGGTCCAATTCATATTTCTATTTAACATATATACACAATTTAGGTCAGTGACTACGATTCCGAACAAACTGGCCTTGGGCCCATTCAAACTTTCATTTGTGTCAAAACGGCCTCTGGCCCATTTATTTATGTCAAAACGGCCTCTGGCCCATTCATTCTTGTCAAAACAGCCTCTGGCCCATTCATTTATGTCAAAACGGCCTCTGGCCCATTCATTTATTCATATCAAACATTTGTCCATAATTCAAACTGGCAAACTCATAAGGCTTATAAGGAAATAAGCAATTGGATAAATGACAAGTTTCAAATATCGATATTACTCACAGTGATTGGTTGGTTGGTTTGCCCTGGAGCTCGAGCCTACACATTCCATGAACACAAAAGGGTCACAAACAATTCAATCCGTTCTAAATTCACATTTTCCTCTTTAGGCTTCATTCTTATCTCTTTAACTCAATTACAATGCTTAATGCATGCCTAAGAGTGCTTGCAAGTGAAAGAGAACGGAAAACGAAACACATAATACACTTTCAAAATTTCAGAAAACAGGGTCCCCGCTCGAGCGGACCCAATAGGTCTGCAAAAGTGCTGGTTGTATCATTTTTACGCTCGAGCGTGAACTCGGACGCTCGAGCGAAAGTTCATCCTACATAGCTCCCCGCTCAAGCGTGAGCTTCCCCACTCGAGCGGACACCATGCCTGCAAGAAAATACTAGGAGCTCGAAATCCCTGCTCGAGCGGCGGTTCCCCCCCTCGAGCGGACATCAAAAATTCTGGGTTTTTTAGAATGGTTCTTGAGCTCGAATTCAACACTCTAACCAACATTTCTTGCATGCCATGGCTCAAATTTCACATATACATATACTAACATGATACCAACACCAAATTACAACACAATGAAGCTCAATTTCTTGAATTGCTTACATGCATGCCTCAAATTAACCCAAACTCATCACCAACACATCAAATTCAAACATGCAAAGCTCATACCTCCATGATCTACTCTTGCATTGAGAAATATTCATTCATATCAACTTAATTGGTGAAGAGATGATCAAATACATGGATTTCAACAAGATTCAACATAGATTATACACATTGTGTTCAAATATGAAATTCATAGTAATTTCCTACATGCATGCATCCATTGACTTTAAATTCAACAAATACAACTCCATTTCATTTCAATTCTTACTCTTGGTCATTAATCAACTTTGTAATACGTAAAATTACAACTAAAAATCCATGAGTCAAGGGTTGATTACTCACCTAGAGCCTTGATTCTCACAATGGTGGTTTGAACCTTGCACCTACCTTCCCAATTCACAAATTTTGAGCCAAAATACACAAAGGTGTCTCCTCTCTCTCAAGGTCGGCTCTCTCTTTCTTTAGGGAGTTTTTCAGCCAAAATCATATTAAAGAGAGGAATTAAACATAATAAGGCCTTTATATGGCCCCATTCAACATATTATTTTAATGCCAATTAATTGAGCACTATGACATTAATTTAATCTGATTAATTTGATCCGAATCAATTTCCAATTAAATTTCACCGTAGGCTCTAAAAATTATGCCAATCGCAATGGCGTAATCAATTTCGGGTTCTGTGGCCAATAAGGCCTTCAATTTAATTTCGAAAGCAGATAATCAAACAGATATTCCTACGGTGAACAGATAGAAATTCAAAACCACATATTTTCACATAATGGCACACAAAATCATATTAAACACATAATCATACTCATATTAAGGACCGATTAACATATTACGGAACAGGGATATCACAGCATATGTGGATATGATGTCATGACCACTTCTAGCAATATTGGCATGGCCCTTGATATAATAGAAGTTTATAAGCATTGATGTGAGAATGTAATGATGTAAGTTTTTGTCATATGATCATATTATTCATAGGACATAATACAATAATGTAGGTGAATGGGATGGTACCAAGGTTTGAAAAAGCAGTTGTGGTTGCCGTAACGGTTGCGGTATGTGGTTGTGGAGTGTAAAGGCCGTAGCATAGCGGTTGCGGTAACCGGAATCGTGAATTTTTTTTATTTTTCACACAACTTGAAAAAAAACTTACCTGATATGCATATATATATATATATTTTTTTTTTAGAATCACATTTATTGGGGTTTAAAATAGATTTTAATCCATTTTTGTTAGTTTTTAAATATGATATGATCCAATATATTTTATATTTTTAAATCACTATAAAAGAAGCTTTTTACATTTTATTTCAATAGTTATTGACTTTACATGTCATAAATCCATATTGTACCTCTTATTTTTATTTATTTTTTTTAAGAATAATTGATTTTAAATGTTTACAAATTTTTTTTTAATCAATACCAGAACTAACTAAATAAAAAATATTTACAATTATTAAATGAAATAATTATAAAAATAAAAATTGAGACAAACAAAAATTATTTTTGAGACAAACAAAAATTATTTTTGAGCTACTGAATATTGCAAAATGTATATAATGTATATTTTGCAAGCTTTTTTTTTTTTTTGAAAGGAAGCTGTGCAGAATATTGTAAATGTGTGCTACGGTGTGTAACAGGCCGTTACGGTACTGCTACGGTCGTTACACATGTGAATTTCCGTCACACTGCAAAAACGAGTGTAACTGATAGTGCCTACCACCACAACCTATGAAGCACGGACACCTCTCCGAGGGCTCCGTACCAGTGTCGGACACGGACATGCGGTTGACACGTGTCCGACACGCAGCAGAGAGTTTCCCATTTTTTTTTGATTTTTTTACATCCGACACGTTCCGAACACGTTATAGACACTTTCGGGACACGTTCGTAGGTAATTCACTCACATTTACATAATTTGTTTGGGTCGATTTGTAAATAAGTAAAAACAGATCAACATCTGCCCTAATCTAATTCGATTAGAACAGAAACAGAGAGAGAAGGGTGAGAAGAGAGGACCTGGTCGATTTGTCGTTCGTCGTTCGTCTTCGCTCCTCGTCGGTCGTCACTTGTGTCTCGTCAGTCGTTGCTGCTATTCTCTTCGATCTTCATTCTTCTTCTTCTTTCCCTCAGTTGCTCTCTCTCTCTCTCTTAGCCTCTGTCTGATCTAATCTTCTTTCCCTCAGTCGCTGTTGTGTCTCTCTCTCAGCCTCTGTTTGATTTTATTTTTCTTTTCTTTTCTTTTATTTTTTTCTTTTCTTTTATATTTTGATTTTATATTTTCTTTTATTTTATTTATTCTTTTATACTCTGATTTATTTTATTCTTTCTTTTCTTTTATTTTTTTCTTTATATTCTTTTATAAATGGTCAGTGTAACATCTCTCTTCTTTTGTTCTTTTTCTAATTCCATTTATATAAAAAAAAAAATTGATTAGTTTTTCATTTGAATAATATGTATTGAACGTATAATAAAATAAATAAAATTAATTATGACATATAATAAATAAAATTAATTATTTTTATTAAAATAACATTAAATAAAAAAATAAAATTTTTAAATAATTTTATTACATATAATAAATAAAATTAATTATATCTATTAAAACGTGTCCCCAGCGTGTCGTGTCCCCCATTTTTTGAAAATTTGCGTATTTTCATGTCCGTGTCGTGTCCGTGTCGTGTCGCATGTCCGTGCTTCATAGACCACAACCATTATGTAACACCGCTTTTTGAAATCTTGGATGGTGCAGATTGGATTTCGACTGACTCTTAAATGTTATTGTGGACTAAAATCACTTTTTAATGAATTTTTGTGTTTCTCTTTACATAGATAGTACACATATTTGAATGTGGAAAGGTGTTACATTATTATTATTATTACTACAACTACTACTACTTACAAAAAGCATTATTTTCATATTTTATTTTTATTTGATGAGAATGTCCTAGTTATGTAAAACGTCTTCGTTTTGTGGCCAATGAGTCAATGACATTTCAGCTATTGGCATCGCTGTCTACAATTTTCTTCGATATACTTGTTTTTTTTTTTTTATGTTAGTAAATACTACTTGAAACCAGCGTCAAAATCTTTTCTAGTGATAAGTTTTACGGTTACGATTAAGGCTTAAACGATTGATTCTCTCCCAAATGCATCTTGACAGTGTAATCATTGCATTCATATCATAGTTGAGTGAAAAAGAAAAGTTCATGCATTCATATTTTTGGAAAAATATTCAATCAAGCGTTATTCGAACTAGTGATCTGGTGAAGTATATGTTACATCACATGTAACAACGATATTGAAGTACATAATATCAGCAAATTATCATCATGTGCTGAATGCTGAAATCCCCCACACCCTGTGGAGTGTGAAGATGCAACTTGAGTTGATGGAGCAAAGCCATGCAACATCTATGGAAATAAGTTTGCCATGCAAGTACATACAATTTACAAAACATATGGAAGTACATCAAACCTATTAATACATAAATACCATGTACACAAACACATATACAAGTGGATGCATACATATGGTCATAAATTCATACAGATTACAGAGGCATAGCAACATAAATATATCGCAAATTCAAAATTTGTTTATTGCAGGCAGGTCTAAAGCTGGTATTATGTTCTTCAGAAGAAAATTTATTGGCTGCAATGCTGATTTCACTTTCAAAACTTGCTTCCAAATCAACATGCCTGATTTCTGGACAGGTACATATTCCAATCATCTATTGAGATTTTGCCATGCATGTTCTGATTAACTTGTCAGTATGAAAACTTGCAGTCTAGCAGCTTCCCTAAATAAATAAATAAAAGAAAAAAGGACCCAACAACACTTGCCTTTGAAAGCAAAAAATATAATTCCTGCCATTGCTAAAATTTCAGTCCAAGGTTATCTAATAGTTTTGGTATTGGAAGATATTCTAATAGTTTTGGTCTTGGTGAAATGAGTTCTGATTGCATAACATTTTACTCATTGTCAATCAGTGATGATTGGCGGTCAAGCATTATGGTGATTTTATCATAAATAAGAGTTTCTCTGATGCTATTTATTTGATATTTAATAATTTTTGGCTTCTGGTTGCAGGTGGCCTTGCTCTTCTCTTTTTTAACCCAAGAGAAACCTTTGCATTTGCAAGCTACAGCATTAAAATGTCTGCGATATATGGTTGAAAGAGGAATGTGCCATTTTCCTGCTAGTGCTGTTCCAATCAAAACATTGGTCAGCATGCTAGATGAATTTGAATTTCCACCAGCCTTGCAATATGGAGCTCTACAAATTCTGCATAAGGTTATTACTGTGGTCATGTTGCTTTTCATGATATCATATTTTGCTAAATTAGTATTTCTTACACTGGTCAATTTGCAGGTTCTCTTATATAACCTACCTACTATGCCTTGTGCAGACATGCTTGAGTTTTCCGAGCTTCTAACAATTCTTGAAAATGCTACTCAATCTTCAATCATGGTAAAGAAACTCTTAGCCATCCGTGTTTTAGTAGATATATTGGGCAACTTCATGGGAAAAAAGGAAAAGGCATTAGATGGAGTCGATTCCACTACTCTGGCATCCAGGATTATCTCATTTGTCATAGATCAGATCAGCTTGCTGGTTAAGGTTGTACCAAATCTTCATCAGCTTGATTCAGAAATGGAGCGAGAGGGTCAAAGCTTGCTCAGCCTTCTTCTTCTTCTGGTTGAAAAATATCCAGATCTCGGTGGGATGGTGCTGGATAAAATTTGTGTACTTATAGGAAATATGGTGAATAAGCATGATGGGGTTGTGGGAACAGCGGAACCAGACTTATCAGGTCATGAGATCATAGAGTTCAGAGGACAAAATAGAAAATTAATCACATCAAAGCTTTTGCTTTCTGTTTCCAAGGTTGTGGCCGCTTGCCTCGATAATTTCAATGAATCTGGTGCTGTTATTACTCTAGTCCTTGATACAAAGGAGCTTCTGGTCAAACATGTACAACAATGCAGCTCATTTGATTGCTTTAGGGTTTGGACCGTCTACTCTTTTTTGTTGCATTCTCGTATCACTTACTGTTGCATGTTGAATGAGTTAGAGAAAAATGACAATCCTGATAGAAACTTGTCTATTTCTATTCAGGATTACTTAGTTCAGCACGAAATTACTTCCCTAGAGTGTGCAAAGAATATGTTAGCAAGAAAGGATAATTGGTCTGCTTACAAGGTTGGGAGAAATGCTGCATATCAGGGAGCATGGTTTGCTGCTGCTTTTATATTTGAGCATCTTATAACAATGGTTCAATCTAATACCTGTTGTCAGTGGTTAAAATCCTTGGCTGAGTTTGCTCATTCTGAAAGGAAAGTCCAATTGCTTAATTTACCAGAACAGGGTTTTAGTTTAGTAAATTGCTTGGGGATTAACAAAACCGCTGTCACACCTTTCGGAGATGATTTAGGTGAAAGAGGTCAAGATATGGATTGGAAGCTGAGGTTACCTAACAACATTGAAATTCTTATTGAGGCTTGTAACAGTCTTCGTTCTTTAGAGGAAACAATGGGAGCCATTGTGACAACAGGTCATGCTCTATGTTTCCAGAGATGGTTTTTGGCTCTTAGAGCAAAGGTTTTAGAATCTGTGGCTGATACCCTTAAGCTCTACTGTGTTCCATTCACACAGGATAACATTAAGAATGATGAACAAGTAAAGGGAAATAGTATGGTTGAGAGCCCGGGATTTTTGCAATGGATAACTTCCATGGCGTGCTCGCTTACTCAAATATCTTTACGGTTGAATGGGCTAGCACGAGAATTTGATCTGATTGCCACATCTTTCAGGGGCATGGACAAGAAAAGTTTTGAGATCATTTCAGCACATGCAGTAAGTTGTTCATTATTGGCCTTCAGTACTGGATTTTCTCTTTTCTTTCCAAACTTAAATATTGAAAATATTTTGGGGATGTCAGAGGAAGGTTTTCACGGTATGCTAATACAAGATCTAGTTTGGCGGTTGCAGCACATAGACTGTGAAACCTGCACAAAACTTGGGTTGCTTTGGAGGGTTTGTAGACGACCCAAGACCTTTTTCCTGCAATCCAGAAATCAAATGTTCAATATTAGTTGTGAAGCAAGAGTCCTTCTTACAGTTTGCAGTTATGCTGTCACAGGGGTGGTCGCCTTGCAAAATGAGGCGAATAGATTGCGTGATGATGAGAATCTGTACCAAGTTACTAAAGAGAGTTTACAACATCTGTTGGACGTAATTTCAAAATGGATGCTCATCCCTTTCAGGACGCCAAACCACTTCTTTCGAGTAAGGTAATATGCTGGACAATTGTTCTACCTCCTTCAGAGTTCCACATGATCATATTCATGTATCCTAGGAAGGTTTTTTATTTGCTAGTTTACTTATCTGAAGTGGATGAAATAACTAAATTTTAGAACTATTGTTATGCTTCAACGTTTTGGTGACTATCTGCATGTTGGCCCTCATTAAACAACTAATGTTGAACCTTTTTCTTGACTCTTTGTCTAGGCTACATAATGTTGTCTCTTCTCCTTATAGTAGTGTGGTTCTAATCTTTCCATTTTATAAAATATCCTAATGTATGAATCGACATCAAGTTGCAGGCCTTGCATTTCGTCTGAGCTATTTGCTTCAAACAGTAACACTAGAAGCCCAGAGGGGATATCAGTCTTGCCAGGCTTCCATCTGTCACTAAACCTTTGTCTTCAATTGAAAAACGTGCCAGTAGATCTTCCAGTTCAGTTGACCAAGCTGTATTGCATCCTTTATTGTAGAACGTCTTTTCGGGTACCCTCTCCTGGAGCAAATGAGGGGCAAATGCAGTGGAGTTGTCAAGATGATGACATGGTATATTTAAATGATAAGTTATTCCAATTTGTCATGGAGAGTACCAAAAAGGCTAGCAATACGCAGCGTAAACTTAATGCTGGTGATTGTGGGGTTGTGGATATTTGCGTGTGTTTTGAACCTAATGAGAAAGGCCAAGGGTTCTCTACTTGCTTGTTTGATGTTTCTGCTTTCCCTCCTGGTTCATACAAAATCAAATGGCGTAGCTGTTGTGTGGATAGCAGAGGTTCTTATTGGAGCCTCCACCCTTTGAATGATGATCCGGTCTTCACTGTACAAAAAAGTATTCCTTAAGTTTAGCAATTTCAAGGTAAGAAACAGTCCTAATTTTGGAATGATCATTGTTGAATATGGATTCAAGATTCGATTATCTTCTAATTTATGGGTTTTAATCAGAGTGTATCAGTCTTTTCTATATTTCATTGTGCATTCTGTTTCCGTCTTTCCTTATCCTTGCCATCTTCTGTTGCTCTCCTCAAAGTTCTGATTAATTGTGGTGTTTTTCTGTTTTTAGATCCAATTCAAAGGTATGGAAGACCAATGAATTCAGGTCCTCTAAAGGTGCCCCAGTAGAAAATACATTGCCTTGTGTGAAGACAGGAACAAGAAAAAAGATGAAAATATCAAAGGAAATTGCAGATGCCAGTGGGTAAGTAGTTCTATTTGTGCAATTTCAACACAAACTTTCATCATAACTGATGTTATTGATCATGGGTCACACTAACAAGTGCCTCTGGAGCACTTGATAATGAGTAATTAATAATAGTTTATTTCATTTAATGAGTTTTGAAACTTGTTGAATTTTAAATAATAGGCTAAAACTAGAAAGTTATTAAATACATCTAATTTAATTAGTAAGTTAAAAATAGAATGTTACTAAACTCAAGACAATTTAATACACATTAACAAGTTAAAATTAGAAAGCTACTGAACTCAATACAAATTATTACAATAATAAATATACCTTATCAAGTGCCCCAGGGGTACTTGTTAGCATTAGCCATTGATCATTTTGGATTTGTCCTTTTTGCATAGATCTGCTAGCTTGCTTCTCTACACTGCCATTAAGTTGCTGGTTCTGTTTTTGTAAAATGAAATCGATATTACTAGTTTACTGGCAGTGGCTTCACTAATGTAGACTGTAGACTGATTGTGATTCTTTGTCCTATGCCAAGATTGTCTTTGATAATGTTTTTAATGAATCCACCAATTCCATGAAACTGTTGATATGCTTTTCTAAAGATGTGTATGGTCGATTAGGGTGCTATTTTTCTTTGTTCTTTTCGTTGTTTCTCTTGCAATCAACAGTTAACTAACTTCCTGCTTGAGCTTTCTTCTACCACTTAGCATGTTGACATAATCTATACGTTATTGCACAGGAAGGCCTTGCCAGTGGAGGAAATTCTAACCATGGCTGGAAAAAAAGGACATTTACTACTTTCCCAGAGGAAGAGAATGAACGGATGCCATTTGGGCTAGACCTTGGCTTCATAATTGACGAGCACTAGTGTATCCACATGATAGAATCAGACTCATTCCTGAAATGCCTTTCTAGATATTCCTCAATGTCCCAGTTAATTCCAGAAGAAATTGAAGAATTTTTTGGGAATCCTACAAGAATTTTCCAGAAGATGCCCGCTTGCTGAGGCAGTTACAGGGTACAAAGGCCATATACCACACAACCCTAGATGACAGAAACCTGATGATCCCAATCAACAATGTGATTCGTCGAAATTATGAGGTGGTTCCAAAAGTAGGGTCGTCAATTCCAAAAGAGCCTTCAAAGCGAGGCAATCTACTAGTCAAGCCCAACATCAAATTCCTAATGAGGTTAACGGGCTGAGCAGAAGTTATGGAATCAAGAAACTATTGCCGCAATGAGTTAGATTATAGATGTACAACAATTTTTTGTTCCCTTTTATTTTTCGCCCAATGTTTTTATGTGCCTTCTTTATACATGCAATGAAACATTGTGTTTGTAGAACAAGTTATGGAATGTACCAAGTTTTACCTTAGCCAAGAAGAAAAAAGGGATAAATGAGATCAATTTTGGCGTTGTGAAAATGAAAAGTCATTTTGTACAATTTGTGTTTACCTCATTGTGACAAGATTTGAGATGTGTGCTTCTAAAGAAACTAGCATCTTTCTCAATTAATATTTTGAGCAGAAACATGCTTTTTCCAGGGAAAGGTCATATGGTTTAATGCATTAGACAGCTTTACTTTGCTCAGGCAAACGCCAGTTTCTGCCTGGCAATAGCCACAGCCCTATTGGATTTACCACGGTAGCAATTATCATGCAATCCATTTTCCATCTCGGGGAGAAAAACAAGCACTCTAACGAATGCAAAAATAAAATCTTGAAAAATTAACATTATTAATCTTGAATACAACAAATCTCAATAACAATCTATAAAAGCAGCAAAACTTGCCTCTAACATAAGTGTGGTGAGATGCCAAATTCACCCCTCCTGAAGATTGCCTTACAAGATATGCAGTGTTTGGGGTTCTTCAGCAAGCCCGGCGGAAGATGATGCTTCTCAAACAAGTTGGGCTTCACCTCTTGCCACCTGTCCTGCTGCAGCTTTCTCCTGAGTCTTCCTCCACAAGTTCTTCTATTTTAAGAGGTGTAATTGTTGCCTTGATGCAAATTTTTGTCAATCTAGTTCAAGAAACAGACGAGGTATCTCATTTCTCAACTGAAATGTGTGTGATGGTGTTAGCAAGAATGTAATTTCCAATTCAGACAAAGGAACAAAGGAGAACAGAGAAGTAAATAACTAATTGTACAGGTAGAGTAAAATTAGACGAGCAAGTAGCTCCAATTGGTCATTAAAAACACACATGATGATTCTCACTTAAGCTGGGTTTTGGAAACTGTATCACACAATCTATCACACATATTGTTGGACAAATTGTGTATGAAATTTGTTTCCATAATAACAAACTCAAACTCAATACACAACCTGTAGGAAATTAATGTATTGATATTATTGATTGATATCAATATATTAATTTTCTACATGGTATCAGAGCTATAAGATTTAGGCCTGTATTTCTTTCTCACCGGCGGGCAGCCAACCGGTAACTTTGCCTTCGCTGCCCGCTGGAATTTTCTACACATATCTTCACTCCGCTGCCACAAATTATTCTTCTTGATCTTGATCTTGATCTTGATCTTGATCTTGTCCTTTTTGCTGCAGTTAGAAGCATTCTCGCAGATGAGAGTTTTTGCATTTTCTCTCTCTACTTTCTCTCTCTAGCTACTAGTCTGCCAAAACGGTTTGTGGGGGAGAATTTGGCTTTAGGGTTTGGTGGTTGCAGTAGCAGAGAGCTGCTACTCTGTTTTTGATCTGCAGAATTTGAGTGCTTTGACTTGGATTAGAGTTGGGTTTGCTTCAAATTTTGCTGGTTGAAATCTGAAATGGAGAGAGACTTCTTGGGTTTGAATTCTAAAGATTCTGTAGTTGTTGTGAAGGAAGAGGCTGTTGAAGGATGTAAAGACTCAACATTTTCAAAGGGTTCAGGAGTTCAGTGGCCCTTGTCAAACAAGGTTTCAGCCCTTCCTCATTTTATGTCCTTTAAGGTTGTTCAAGATGAAATGAAGCCAAATGTGATGTCTGACCCACTTGCTTCTTCTGGATTCATGTCTATATCAACTGCAGATGCATTTGACACCACTCGCAAACACCACTCTGGTGAAACCCAGAACTTTGCAGGTGCAACTATGAAGCAACAATTACTTGGCGGGATCCCTGTTACGGCACCACATCCGATGCTTTCTTCTCTTGGTTCTGTTGCGGGAACCACTGAACCATGGTTCAATTCCAAGTCCTCTGAGGCTCCTCCTCAATTGACCATCTTCTATGCGGGAACAGTGAATGTGTATAATGACATCTCTCCTGAGAAGGCTCAGGCTATTATGTTCTTGGCTGGAAATGGGGCTTCTAACAAGGCACAACCAAGAGCTCAGATTCAGGTCCCTACCTCTAAGCAGACTGGGAGAGATGGTGTTCTTGGCAATCAGCCCACTAATAATACTCCACCTAACTCTGGCCTTTCCAGCCCTATCTCTGTTTCTTCACATCCAGTTGGTCAGTCTGGTAATGGGCTTACTGCCAATGGTGAAATGATGGCAGCCAAACCAAATGGGGTTTCAACCACTCCGCTTAGCAAAATTGACCCTCCGAAGATTGGAGTGGGCCGTCCATGGACCAAAACTATGGGCCCCAAAACCATGTCAACCACTCTCCACCTTTCGTTTTGATTTCTCAATATATTTTCTTTCACATTATTTCTTTCTTTATTTTCTTTCACATTATTTTTAATCTTTTTCAAATCAAATTCATACCATTCAGATTTGCACACCAACTTTATTTTTTATTGCCAGGGATCAAACTCGATCACCATTTTACATCAAAAAAAAAAAAAAAAAAAAAAAAAAAAAAAAAAAAAAAAAACACCAAACAATCTCCAACCTACAACCACCACATCAACCGGCCTTATTTTTTCACCTCTTCAGCTGTTTCTTCTTTTTGCCTTTGTCTGGGCGTCCTTGCCGGTGCTGCCTCCGTGTTTCCCACGCCGTCGAGCACATTCACTTCCGTTGCTCCTTAACTGTCACATATAGAGGACCTCCAAATCTGAGCATCACGGTGGCCTTCTGCTTCAGTTCCTTATTTTCTGCCTTCAGCACACATATCTCTGCTCGGGCATCCGTATACATGCGCTGGAGCAGAGCAGTTGGGCTTTTTACCTGCTGCACCTCATTTGTTCTACTCTAAAGCCGGTGCGACAGGTTGTTGACCGCAGTTATGGTCTCAACACATGACCTTAATGTATAATAATTGGCCTCAATATCAGATTGAGCAGCCATTATCTGCTCAACTGCACCATCGGATAGTTCAACGGCGCAAAAACCAGGGGGGCTAGGCCAGGGGCGCTTGGTTGAGGTTCAAGGCCATATTCTGGGTTGTGGCCTCGTTGAGGTCAGAAAGAGGGTAAGACCACGGGACGAAGAGCTATGTTCTGGGGAGCAGAACGGGAAGAAGAAGCCATTTTCGAGCAACAGCGTGTTACAGAGTATCTCTCTCAGAAGTATTACAGAGAGAACAAAGATTTTTTCAGCTGGTTTGTTCTGCATCAGCGACAGCCTCGCCTTGGTTTAAATAGGCAAGGCAGACACGCGCCTTACGCGCCTCTCAACGCCAGATGACAAATCGGCGCGCCTTTTGATGGCTGTCGGGCACATCTTTTGATGGCACGCCTTTTGATGACACGTTTTTTGATGGCACGCCTTTTGATAGCACGCCTTTTGATGGCACGCCTTTTGATAAGATTGGGCACGCCTTTTGAGGGTTCGACAAGACTCTGTAAACTGTCCCGACTTTGATTCCGGTTAGCTTCTATAAGGGTCCGACAAGACTCTGTAAACTGTCCCGACATTGATTCCGGTTAGCTTCTATATGGGTCCGACAAGACTCTGTAAACTGTCCCGACATTGATTCCGGTTAGCTCCTATGTGGGTCCGACAAGACTCGGTAAACTGTTCCGACATTGATTTCGGTTCTCAGCTACAACGGTTCGACAGCCATATAGTGTTTTCTACAACGGTCCGACATGACCCCGTAAACTGTTTTCTACAACGGTCCGACATGACCCCGTAAACTGTTTTCTACATCGGTCCGACATGACCCCGTAAACTGTTTTCTACAACGGTCCGACATGACCCGTAAACTGTTTCTACATCTCGTCCGATATGACCCCATAAACTATCTTCTACAACGGTCCGACATGACCCCATAAACTGTCTTCTACATCGGTCTGCCATAACCATACGGTCTTCTACAACGGTCTGACACGACCATACAGTATCTCCTATCCACTTCTATTTTATTTTCAGTTTATTTTCCTGTTTTGTTATTCTCTCCAAACTCAAGTTGGCTAGTCTCTATCCTCCTTGAGTTTGAGAGGGGCTTAGTATATTATATGTAATGTATTGTTAGTGATCTAGATAGTGGATGTAGTGATCTAGATAGTGGATGTAGTGGATGTATATAATATGTAAGGATATAGATAGTGGCTCTTAGTGGTGATAGTGGCTTTAGTGGTTAAAAAAAAAAAAAAAAAAAAAATACAATTCTATTATCAAAATCTCCATGAAGGAAGGAAAAAATGAGAAATACATTATACCCATAAATATAAAAGGTTCTCTACAGAAAATATTGAATAAAAGCTTGAAAGATATATATATATCTACACAGACTGTAATTTCAGAATCTTACATGATCATTTTTGGAAACTATACTTACATGACAAGCATGAATAGAGATAATGCAGTTTGGTTTGGATAAGATAGGTCGGATTAATCCAAGCGCTCCACGGGTTGGCTGTCATTCGTCTTCCTAATCGCTCCTGCAACAAGTCCAATAGGAAGGTTCGGAGATGGGGGTGGTTCCCCCCTGTGGACCCTCCGGTGATCAAGTTAGATGTGAATGAGGTCAGAATAACAATTTAGAGAGAAGATTGAGAGTAGAGAGAGAGTGTGTGTGAATTACTGGTTGTCAAAACGTTCCTCAGAAGGTTCTTTATATCTCTTACTAATCATTTCCTTGTCCATTCATGCTGTCTCATTGGTCGAAAGCCTGCAACCTACTCGCTGTCAGCTATGGTGGTTTCATTACGTCCCAGAGCGAGAGGTCTTGTTGCATTTATCTGCCAAGTGACTAATTCTCTACTCAACACGTGTCTAGCTGTAATTTGTTTGGACCACTATGGGTTCTCTGTTCTTTGCAGGGCTCCCTGTTGGGCCTTATTTGTCAAGCTTTATAGTGATAACTAACCAACTAATTATCTGGGCAGCCCAAGGAAACCGTGGGTTGGGCCCTCTTGGGCTATGTTGAGTTTTGTATCTTTCTATATCTCCCCGAGAATCTCGTTTGACTAAGAATCGCTGTTGGATTATGGGATTCCAATAAATCTTTTGGTAATTTGTAAAAAAATTTTCTTTATAAAATGATTTGTTTATACTAAAAAATTGCTCTGAATTTTAATTTTTAATTTTTTTTTTTTTTTAGGAATTTGTTTATTATATATCAATATTTCTTTGATCAGTTTAGAGCTCACTTTTCTTAGTTCATGTATTACCCAAATGAAGATAAGTTATTATGCATGAGACACACCGATTTAATCACCAAATTGAAACATAAAATTCTGAGGTCATTTATTGAAACCAAAAAATTTCTGTTACTAAACATTATGTGTGCTTTACCTAGACAAACAATGTAAAAAGCAATAGCAGGTGTATACTAATCACAATCTCAACTATGTAGCTTGAGGCAATATCATAGTTGTAGTTGTTTTGATGGTAATTGTTTAAGGTGCTTGAATGATTGCTTTTCTAATTTGTATAGATAGATTCAGCTTTGTTCATGCAGTGATTGTTGAAATTTGGTGGATTTGTGAACCCTTCTTGGAAATGGTTGAATTCTTGTTATCTAATCAAAATAATTCGTTTATTTGTGTCTATTTTCAAATTGTTTTATTTTTATATATGTTTTTTTTTCTTCATTTTTTATGCCTAGTCCAGGCATGAACTTGATAACTACAATTATTGGGTTTGGAATGATTGCCACTTTCATTGTGTTTGTCTGCTCCAGACTGATCTGTGGGAGGATTAGAGGCGTTGGCTCAAGGCAAATGTCTGAGATTGAGTCTAGGATTGATCTTGAACAGGTAGATTTGTTTCTCCACACTGAATCTGACTCTCCATATGGATATGTGGTTTATGGTGTTGGTCATATTTGTTTTATCTGTTTCTGTTTGATTAAAGTTCCCAATGATCAGTAAGTCTCAAACATTATAATTTATATGTTTATTAGCTTCAATTGTAGATTAACACTTCAATAGGTTTTTCTCTTTGCATTGGATAGAAGGTTATGATTTTTCTTGATGGATAGCAAAGACCACTTGTTCACTTTAGTTTGTTTTTTTATGCATATGTCATTGTTGATGGATTGATTGTGAAAAATAGTCTTTTTCAATTTAGTAGATAGTAGAAAGTATGCAGTTGCAGAAAGGAAGGAGATTAGTACGTCATTTGGGCAAAAAATGTTGTTTGGTGTCATTTTCATTTTTTGCATGCGGAAAATAGAAGAGTCCATGTCACGCGATTCATAACTAAAGATGTTGCATCCATAGCTCCAATATTACAAACTCACCCTTATCAACTCCGAATTTACCCCAAAAAATAAATCAATAGCTCAGATTTATTTCATATGTAGACTCTACACTTCATCAATTCAATCTCTATCACACAAACACATTCGGGATAAATTCATGATCCATAAGGGTGGGTTCCTAGCATTTTTCTTAATGTGTGTAACTTGGCAATTTATTGTGATAATATCATGTGCTATCTTAACACCAATTGATATGATGTCAAAATTTTTCTAAAATTTGTGTTATATATGTGAGTATCATATATTGGTGATGTGTTCTTAGTTTAAATATAGATATACTAATTGATATCGCTTTCTTGAAAATATCCAATATATTGATCAATATGTTGCCAAATTTTTTTTGATTGTTTTGAGACATAAGTTTTTACACACACAAAAAAATTCTTTATTTATTTTTTAACCTTTTCTATTATTACCTCTAGATGGCAAGACAAAATATTATATGTTGCTATATTTGAATTTTTTTTTTGCAACATGCCTTGAAATAAAGGTGCGTCCTTTAGACATGTGGCACTGACCTTAATAGATGAAGCCAACGGTCGGTATGGTGGTTTGTAGCTTGGTCATCAAGATGAGAACAGGTTGATATATAAAAGCATTATGCTAAACTCTGTCAAGTATTTAAATAAATCTTTTTCTGTTGATCCTCATTATTTTTATTACTATTATTATTGTTGTTATTATTAATTTTACTACGATGGTGCGATACATTTGTATCTTTGAAATTATCTATTGATAGAAGAATTAGAGATTTTGTTCTTGGCTTCTCAAAATTTGAAAAAGCACACTTTTATACATGGGTTATTGTTCAAAATTTTTTTAAACCCCATGTAATGGCCCCCTGAAACTCAATCTGGCCCCTGAAATTTTGAAAAGCTCTCTTTGTATAAGGGTTGCCCTCCAAAATTTAATTTTCCATGTAATAATAGCCCTTCAAAAATTAAATTCAGTCTCATGTTAGAAACTTAGAATTGCGGACATTTCTATGGGAGAAGTATGCGCGTGTCAAACACTTTTTCATCATGTCTCCATTAAAAAATCAAATTCATATAATATATCACGCTTTACTAACACTTTGTAGATACTTCTTGAATTTTTTGTACACGTATTGTGTGATAAATCCCTTCATAATAATAATGTTGAGTATTCTATGGAAACCAAACATGAAAAAATATTTTCCATGAAAACCATTTTCTGGAAAACTGTTTCCTTGCTTTCCTGAAGATGTATGTTGTAGTTTCATTTTTCTCTTACTGTGCACTTGTATAGAAAAATTATCTGAAACTATACAAATCCTTGCTACAAAAAGAATCAGATTTCAGACAGTCATTGAGGATTGCTTTGTGAAGAAGGTTGATTACTCTTTACTAGTTAGAAATTTATTTTGAAAATAAACTACGGAAAAAATTATTTGTCATGTTCAAATTTTTATAAAATTATTTGTACCCACACAAATTTTTAATATTATTTTTTAATTAACTTCGTAGGAAAAATTCAAAGGTGGAAATGTTTTCAATTCTAGCTTTGAAAGGGGTGCAACGTTGGTGGTAGAAAGAAGGAAAAGAGAGACGACAAAAAATAATCCTTCCAATTGATTAATTCAGAGTTTTACTTTTAAGACAACAAAGGTTGAATTTGTTTGTTGATTCCCAATTTCGTGCAAGATGTATTTATTATTGACGACATAGAAAAGAAAAAAATAGTGTATTTTGTGTTTTTTTTCGAAAAATAAACATTTCTTTGCCTTCTTGTACTATTTTTTATCAACAATAATGCCACACCACGCACATGGAATCCAACTAGTATAAAAAAAGAAAAGAAAAGTAAACTTGAAAAATCAACGTGTGTTTCTTTTCTAATAATTAGTTAGATGGCGCTTGAATATAATAAGAAACAACATAGTGAACAAATACAAAGACAACCTCAAAATAATTCAAGTTTAACAATATATACATTGGGTTGGGTAGAATTGACATGCACACACAACCATTAAAATCTAGGGTTAAAAAATATTTGGAATTTCTCTTACGCTGTGTTTGGTTGGAAGATTTGAGGAAGGATTTGGAAAGAGAAAAGAAAAAATTAAGTAAAATGTGAATAAAATATACCTACATTTCACCTAATTTCACACACCTTTTCCCTTTCTCTTTTCAAATCCCTCTCTAAATCCCTCAACCAAACACAGCATTACAGTATAACCATTTTCGCAACCACTATTTAAACTAGGACTATATTATAAATAAGTAAACTACAAAAAACAAAAAACAAAAAATAAAAAATATCAGAAACCTATTTTACTACAATCTCAAAAAGCACAAATGGCAACAAAACAGGGTGGCATTAGGATAATAAATTATATCCCAAATGTACAAATCCACTCTCATTATGCTCTTTGAATAGGTGGTTGGATCACATACAACTAACTAGAAAAACAAAGAGTTAAAACCGGCATTTCAATTTTGTTCTATACCCCCCTATACACAGATGAGCCTACTAGAGATGCTACACTAAAAGAATAATAAATAGTACAAAAAGAAACATATGAAAAACATTAACCTGCTTAAAGCTTCTTCTGATCCATCACCAGTTCCGTCTTTAATCACTATAATCTTCTGAATCTGCTGAATCTGTGCTTTCATCTTCATTCTGATCCCCATTTCCATCTGAATCCTCATTCAAATCTACATTTGCCTCAAAACCCTCTCTTCCCATCTCTTCCGAATATTCATTCATATCTACATTTGCCTCAAAACCATCTCTTCCCATCTCTTCTGAATCCTCATTCATAACTATATTTTCCTCAAAAGCTTCTCTTCCCATCTCTTCGAAATCATTATCATCCCCACTACCATCAACATCCTCATCACTCATCACCATCAAATTCCCAGTCCTCCATTTCCCATTTTCATATCCCACTGCACACTCATCATTGTCATCAGATTCAACGGCTTCCAAACTGTTACTATTATCAGCACCCTCGATTTGCATCTGCTCGATCTCTTCACCAACCCACTCTCCACCAGAGTTTCTTGGGGACTCTACAAAATTCTTAAGGCCACCTATGTTGCCGAAATGACTCAGCAGCGTCTCCTGATCCTGAACTTCCCTCTTTTCTTCTCTCCTCCTCCTAATGGTTCGGCGACCCCGTCCAAGTTTCTGTCCATTTGTTCTCTGTCCTTGCTGCCTAAGTACATCGGTTAATGTCTCGACATTTCTAAGATTTCGTTTGCCAGAACCTTTAACTCTTTTTTGTGACCTTCCAGGGACACGGACACGGCCACGGCCACGAACCCCTTGCTTATATCCAGAGATCCCATACAAGTTAGCCACATCAGCGCTATTCCTTTCTTTCTTGTGTTTGCCTTGGTGCACTTCTGGTTGTCCAACCACTTCAATATTCTTCATAAAAGCATACCTAGATGGAAGCTTCTGAGGATAATTGAAACAGGTCACTATAAAGTTACTTCTAACAAGAAAATAAAAAGATCATAAAAGCAATCTATTGAACAAAGAATGATACACAAAATCAAGGGAGAGTAATGATATTTTAAGGGGACTCAACTGTGAAATCTTCCACTTCATTGTTATCAAGAAGCTCGGCTTTCTGATCCAGTGTGTAGGAAATGGAGCCATCAAGCTCCAAAACCCTAAGAGCGACAGCAGCAGTGGTCTGCGGTATCCAAGGAAGTTGAGGAACTGATCCAGCATCGGCAGAATCACATACACCTCTTCCTGATAGAGCAGAGACAGCCAACAATTCATCTGTTGTCTCAAAGAGTGTTGATAAACAACACCGTTTGATGACAGCCTCAAACTCGGTCAAAATCTGAAAACCAAATTGTTTAAAATTCAAATTCATAATCTCTTTCAAAGAAAATCATATTAATAGGAAGTAGACCGAGGCATGTCAATTACATTGTCCAAAAGGGGAGGAAAACAAAAATAAAAAAGATGAAAAATAAGAAAACCTGTAGAAGATCCACAGCAGACAATGAAGCATGTAACTTAGTACCCCAAGTCTTCCTACAGTTCTCCATCCAAGAAGATTGAAGAGCCTCGGATGGAACGGAAACCTGCCAATTCAAAAATGTAAAATATAGACAAAATTGATAAATGACAACTACATACAAGATGCCAGAATAGGGAAAATAGATTAAGCGATAATCTTGGAAAAATTAAGGGTTCTAATCCAATTAAATAAAAAATAAAAAACTTAAAAAGTAATTGTTCCCTCACCTCAATGACAGTTAACAAGGCCCTGAGCAATCTGATTCTCAAGGGATGACAAAATTTTGAAATATTAGAGTTCTTGCGGCTTTCTTTCCTTTCCTCTTCACACAAGGGCACATGTTCAGAAAGATTTATCTTGCTATCAAAGGTGCCAAATGACCTGTAGCAAGAAGGGCAGTGGTCGTTTTCAACAATATATGAGTCGAGACAAAAATCACAAATTCCTAATAGTGGTCTGCATCTTTTCTCTCCATATCTCATGGCACATAAAGTTGATGAATTGAAGCATTCTTTCCACATCCACATCTGGAACTCTTGATATCTTTCCATAGCAGCCTTTTTCTCAGTTTCATTCTTCCCAAGCTCAATTCTAAAAGAGAATGATGGTTCACCGGTACTAGAATTGGAGCCAGAAACAGTACTGCTAGGACTGTCAGCACCCCCACTTTGAGCAGGACTAGAATCCATTTCGGCAGCTTTATTACCAACATTTACACTTCTGCCCATAATACTAGCACTTTGAGAATTCTTTCTTACGTTTTCCTTGAATGACTTCTCAATGTTTCGCAACATTATGTGCAAATGAGATTCCCTAATCCCACGTGTGTCCAAGGATGCTAAAAGAGCATCAAATGCCTACAAGTAGAATATATTGGATCAGTAACAGATGGCCAACAGATGCAAGGCATTACAAATATGCTAGGAAGCATAGATACGGATACGAGATACGGATACGACACGATACGGATACGGCGATACGACAGAAACTAAAAAAATAGGATACGGGTACGGCTAGGATACGTTTGTGAAAAATATATTTTTTAAATTTATTAATAGTGAGTTACACATAAACTAAAGAATGTTGAGAAACCACAATGTAATTTTATAATGCAAAATATTATCCTTTAAGAATTTTGTATTAATTTAAGCTAGTAGCTTGTTTACTTTTTAAATTTTTAATAGGTCATGTAAATATTTCATTTCAGTATCAAGTTTAATATATTTATATTACAATAATAGAACAATTCACAACTTGTCCTTATACTTTTTCCTTTGACACTAGTGAAAAATATTGTATTCAAGTTTACTTACTTATTTATTTATTGATATTTAATTTTACCATATTATTATCTCTTGTTAATTCTTACTTCTATATAATTATAGGGGACATGCATGAAATAATTAGGATACATCATATTTGATAAATTCTATTATTTAACTCACTATGCTCTTCTTATTGAAAGAACTTAACAAAGTATTAGAAAAACATTCTTATATTTATACTTGCAATTATATTATATTTTATTACTATGCAAGAAATGTTACAATTCTAATTTCATAAAACAAGTAAACATGACTTGGAGTATCCGATACTTCAAAATTAAGTATCCGATACTCCAAAATTAATGAAAAAATAATTAAGAAGTATCCGATACTTTTAGTAAGTATCCGATACGTATCTGCGAGTATCCAAGGAGTATCGGTATCCGATACGGATACGATACGGATACGTCACCCTATTTGAAGTATCCGTGCTTCATAGCAAATATGCAATGAGAAAGAATGTGTTGAAAGGAGCTTATGTAGTGTAACTGAACATAATTCAGAACAATGACATCACAGAAATTATTGAAACAATAGTCAGACTCCAATTATTTATAGTCGCATATTCCATACAAAGGTCCAGCTTGTAAAGAACCTTACGAACTGTACTACAACTAAAAAGTTGCTTTCAGCTCATTGAAAGACTACCTTGCAAGCTTACTTCTGATTTATTCACTGTAAAACTGAAATGACACATTGACCAGACATCACATTAGTAAATATTATATATTGCAAAAAGTCTACCTCTTCAGAATCAATAAGCCTCCAATAGCCATCAGGTGATTCAACAAAGATCCTGCCAGAACCAGGATCATGTCTAGAAGCAGATGCAACAAATCGCCAGTAACGATTACGCCTTCGATCTTGACCAAGAGGCAAGGACCTGTATATGTACATTTCTTCTGCTCTGTGGCCAATATAAGTTTTCAACTGCAAGCGTGACCTTTCTGCAGCATACCCATTTTGCTGAACTGAGGAACTAATTTGACAAATGGAGTTATCGGGTCCCACCAGGATTCTATCTGGAGGCAAACTGTTGAGGTGATCCTGCACATTGTCTGCCCCAACGAAAGACTCTTTCTTTACTGTGTTGGGAGGTGACTCAGAAATTTTGTCGTCAAAACCAGCCAATGGGCTTTGGCTGCTCTCTGTTGCAGCACAGGTCTGTTTTATCTCAGTTTCATTCCCCGTAAAAGAAGAGTAAAGAAACTTGGGAATACTCTCTTCTTTGATGCGCTTTTTATCTAATTGTGCCTCAGCCCACATTTGCTTTTTAAGAACATTTGCTGCATCCAGGCGATCCTGCAAAACTCTCAACATCAGACAACAGACAAAAGGACCAACATTTCTATTCCTACACCAAGCAATTTGATGGACATAAAATTGAGAGAACGTTACCTCAAGAACAGCACGAATTGAGTTTCCTTCATTGGCTTTGCCAACCAAGGCAACAAGAGCGCTGAGACGCTCTTCAACAGAAAGATCTGAATATTCGCCTTCAGTAAGTCCTTGAACCCATGGTTCACCCGATTTGCTTTCATCGATCTCTGTATCTCCTTGATCAGGGATAATTGCAACATTATCTTTACCAGAATCATCAATAAATTGATTGACAGAAGTGCCTGAAATTTTGTCCTTGGAAACTTATTAAAGAACAACAAATACATATATTATCGAAGACAAAAATACATAAATGATCCTTACCAGCAGTATCAGGCTCATTTTGCATATTTAACGTGACGTCGTCTAGGAAATTATCCTTTTCATTTCCTGAGTTAGTGCTATCTTCATTACTGCTGTTTTTGTTTGCATTTGGCGAACCTAAATCATGAACTTCAGGACCATCAGCGCCTTCACCTTCAGAGTCTTCGTCTCTTTCAACATCATCAGCATTTTCCCCAGATAAAAAACCATTTTCAAATCGCTTTATTTTCTCTCTGGCTGCTGCAAGTAAAGCCTCAGCATCAGCAGGATCCTTTCTAAAAGCAGGCCGTACACAATATGTGGAAGGAGCTGTTCTTTCAAAAAGGACTGCATCCCTTGATAATGCAACAGAAATAGAAGCCTCCGGTGTCTTGCTTGTTGTTAGGTCACGAAGTCCAGATTTCTTCAAGCCAACAGAAACAAAATCAGGAAAGGGTAAGGGGTGCAAAGAGCCATCCAAAATAAATATAAATTACCTGAATTTTATGTGCAAGTTCTAACACTGCCAGGCCTTTGTTTCCCTCAAGAGAGAGAACATGATAAGCTGCAAATTTGACTGTTCCAGGCGTCAACCGATGCCTTGATCTGCGCTGAAGAGGAAAACCTTTTTCTTGCATAATTGCAACTGCATTTTCAGCCGCAGAACCATTGCGTAGAACAGAAATTATATCTTCACAACTTTTAGTCTGCACATACAAATATAATTATGAATCAATCGATATGAAGGGAAAAAACAAACTCAGAAAAGAGGGAAGTTAATTATTCTGCAAGCCAAGCATAGCAAATAAGCTTTATTATCTCAATGTAGACAAATGCTCAAGATAATATATAAGTCAATCCAAGATTCTCAGCAAACCAATTTAGAATTTAATTTGGTTAGCAAATGATTCATTAAACAAGCTAGCAATGGTGAGACACCCGTAATATTCATCCTATCTTGTATTGCAAGAATAACATCCATGACTGGATCACGAGGACATATCCACAATGCATAATCCCTCTATGAATTATGAATACAATCAATATTAAATAAAAACTAATACCACGTTTTCCTATTTTAAAGAGTCCTAGATATCTGATTTTCTGCACACCCTAATAGTAATATCATATAAAAATAGACATCGTAAGAAACATTTACTTGGCAACACTTGCACAATCGGGATCGTCTCCCCACCCCCCCCCCCCCCCAAAAAAAAAAAAAAAGAAGTGGGGTTTACAACCTTTTTTTATTTTAAACACATACAATCAGCCTGAACATGTTTGTATCATAATCTTAGCCAAGAAATATAAGGTGATATATGCAACGATGAAAACATTAAAATAAAGCACCTCATCTTTATCATGTAAGCATGCCCTATCAATACCCTTCTTCTTCAACTGTGGCCCAAAACCTGCTGACAGTGCAAACTGCCGCAATATTTCAGGCCACGTCAACGGATTTAAGTGGTTCTTCCAGGTGCATATGTCAAAACCCCAAAGATATGCCTGCAGAAAGTCAACATCAACAAAAAGCTCTGTAATTTATTTTTTTTAAAAAGAAAAAGAAAGGCTTACTGCCACAGCTATAACTACAAAATAGAGCTTGAGGTTACCCCTTCAACAATCTGTGGATGTCCACCTTCAGGATTAGCAGAACTACATTGATTTGTTCCTAACCCAGTGGAGGTTGTTCTCGCAACATCTTCAATATCTTTGATGATCAATTTCAGAAGAGAAATGTGTATCTCGCTCAACAATCTTGAATCCTAAAGGATTAATATGCAAATATTAACTCCAGAAAATAGCAAGCGCAAAACAACAAATAAGATATTTTCCCAGACAACTGAAAGAAAGACCTCCCAAAAAACTTACATAGTCATGAAAAGCCTGAACAAATTCATCAAGGGTGAAAGGCCAGAGCCCCAGAACATCAGCAAAAGTAATACAGAATCTCCAGACCTGACAAGGCAACCACAATGTCAAAAAAAAAGGCTTAGGGTTCACAACTTTAACAAATCATCAAGCACTATGAAGCATGGATATAGAGAAGCTAACAGTAAGGTCTATTCTGATAGTTTAATGTCATTACATTAGAGAAGCTACAAACCAAAGTTTAATTCTAAAAACTATAGTCCTATGAAGCTAAGAATCTTCACTTCCATCAACTTCATCTTTGAATAATACTACTTGGAAATTTGCAGACAACCTTCATTTGTTTTATGTAAAAATAGCCAATATATATTGATTCCTTGTTATATAGATTTTGGTTCCATTATGTTTTTAAGAAAATTGCATTTAAGCCTCGCTATAGCCACATAAGTAGCTGGTGCGTATGCAAGACATACATGAACCATACTATACAATCAATTTATCTATTTTTTAAATGGATACATATTTTGCGTACCTGGTACACATCTACCCGTAACCAATGCGTACCCATACCAAATATGTACCAAGTATAAGTACTACATTTTTGTAGTACCCATGCTTCATAGCATATAACAATGAAAGCTAGAACATGAGCATGTTTCAGGCAACAGGCATATTTAAGCTAATCAGCTGATGTACAATATTATAGCTTATCCACAAAACATTATATCACAGAAACTAGAAAGAAACATTTTCTTTTGACTAAAAAGAGAAAGATGGATTATGTTCTTTCAAACCTGGGTTGAAAATAAAAATTTACAACTAGTGCAGCCACTAGTACAAGTATTCTAAACACTCATACATGATATGCTCCCTTACAATGCTCTCTGAATATAGGCCCTAGTCACCAAAGAAACAAAGAAGAAATGGATATGAGACGAACCATTAGAAGGTTTCCAATGTTCTCCTCTGAATCAGTCCAGGGTCGAATTGCAAATGGCCTTTTCAACTGCACAGACTTGGGAGGGAATGAACACAACAAATCTGAAGAACAGAACTTTTTGTCAGCAGCCCATTAGATTTCCAAAATATATTAAACTGAATCAGAAAACAATATAAATGAAATGACTTGAGATAACACATATAGCATCAAGGTAGCTATTTATATAACTAAACTGCATATGAAATATAAAATCCACAAGTTTGGCATGAAAGATGCAGGATCCTATTCAAGTTAATTCACCACAAGTTAAATTTACAAAATTAAAGACTGCATCAAAGACAGGATCAGAAGATGTTAGAGATGCTTAAACAGAACAGGATCCTGTTTTTTTTGGCAAGTCTGTAAGGTCCATTTATTTAGTGGGTTTTTTAGAATTTATTTCCCATGTGAGAAAGCTAGATTTGAAAGATAATTTAAAGAGGCTTCAATAGGGAGATGAAATGTGAAGATAAAAGAGGCATTGCATAAAAGAGAAAACTCATTATTAAAAACAGGGTGTCATAAGAGGAAGAACCTAATTGCTCACATTGACAAGGTAAAAGGGATAAAAACACAAACATAAGCTTTTGACTAGCTCAAGTTAAAGCTCATATTCTTTGAAAAAGACAAATATATGCTGTCTCAATTTCTTCTATAGCATGATAATATGGGATTTCGTACACAGCTTTCAGAACAATTGCGAAAGATACATAAATTATAGAGAGTGAAATAGAAAATTCTTATGGGAATGTCAAACAAAACCTACCCCTGAAAGACTCGAGGTTTTGCAGTGTGTCATGGTCAAGAGAAATTATTGAAGGTAATCCCTTGCTTGAAGCAGCCAATTCCATTAATTCCAACCGTTCATCCTCAATCAACTCCATGGATTCCTTGGCCATTCTGCGTGCTGTTGCCCTCTCAAGAGAAGCTTTCAATCTCACTTCTTCCTTCTCTCTGCGAAGCTCTTCTTTTTGCCTCTTTCTCTCAGCCTTGACAAACAAACAAAAATGGAAGCGACAGGGAGACCCATGAGTTTTGTCATCACTAGGTGCTGTAAATAAAGTATATTGTACGAGCTCAAAAACTTACACCATTAGTTTCTCAAACTTACTCTCAAAGACTCCTTCTGCAAAAATTTCTCCCTCCGTTCAATTTCCCGTCTTTCTTCACGTTCAAATCTCTCCTGCAGTCGCTGCTTTTCACGCATCAACCTCTCTTCTTCCTTCCGCCTTTCCCGGTCTTGCTTCTCCATTTCTCTTTTCATTTGCTCTTCTCTCTTAAAAAAAAGATTCATCACATCAGTATGAGAAAAGTTCTTTCTTTTCTTTCCCCCTATTCTGTAGTTGACAATTAGTTGAAGTTTAGGACAGATAAGACCAAACCTTACGCCTCAAGATATCTTGTTTCTCAAGCTCTTTCCGGATCCTTTTTTCATTGGCATCAACTTGCCTTCCAATTCTAGATTCATCACTCTGCAAGAGTTAACTAAAACATGACTACTAATTCCTGATAAAAGAAATTGTGCGCAAAACACGAGGGCTTTACAATACCTTGCGTTTTTTCTCCATTTGCAAACCATATTCACTATTGGAAATGTGCCTATCAGATGCATCTGTATTTTCTGGCACTATTGCTGGATGTGCACTGTCTGAAGCATCCAATTGCATGTTTATTAAGGACTCCCTTTGCCCATACAGTTATTATCCCCAGATGGTGATGAAAAATGTCCCTGCCCACCTTGCTGAGATGAAACTAACAGATTGTACCTGACCTTGGACTCCATATCCCCTAGACAATCGTCCATTACCGTGCACAAGCACTGAAGGATTGGCCCTAGGACACTCAACAGGTGAATCATAGAAGTTCGATGGAATAAGTCGTCCATATGAATCAAATCCGATGCTAGGCTCATCAAGAAGACATTCACGGTGACCCCTAACAGCAGCCTGGAGGAACAATGAATTAAAACTTTAAGCTGCATTTATCCAGATGACCTAAGTAACTTTATTTATTTCATTATTGGTTTTAGCAAGAATTTTAGTGTTAAATACAAAAATACATCCATCAGTAGAAACAAATAAATAAGAGCATCACTTGTGAATTCCAATATTCCTACGAATCCATTCACAGGTAATAAAAAGTGACAATTCCTTTCCTTCGTAAAGGAAATATCAGAGAGAGAGAGAGAGAGAGAACCAACTTTGATTGGCTTGAGATCACATTGCTCAAATGATTTGCCCCCATAAGAAACCCCAGATTGGTCCCGCTGCTTTGTCATCACTACTCCACAAGGAAAACCAATAAGTTAGCATAAAATGTGGAACACAAGAAATTTTTATTCAAAACTCATATTACCTATTACTTCATTCATTTATAAACGAGCTATATGATTAAGTTAATAAAGAATACAGTATTTCACTTACAGACAAATATTTTTACAACAAAAAACATATAATTTTATTTGAAACAACTAAATAATGATAGACAACAAAGATTTTCATCAATGCATATCCAATAATGCAACAAAAAGAACTGATAAAGAAAACTGAGTGGAGAAAATTCAACTAAATATTCATTTTTACGTCACATCAAACTTCTATCATCAAAGCACAAGAATCCTGAAATTTGGAGAATAATCTATAGCTTATATATCAACATCAAGGGATAGTCGTGACTCAAGAGTTTCATCTTTGGGTGCTCGAAACTATTTTTTCTGTTTTTGCCCTCAATTAAAGTAACAAAAGCATATATAACTTCAAGGGGTGATTCTATTTGCACACACCATACTTTGTCTCAGTACACGCCATTTGGACATTAACATTTGAACAAAATGCAAATGTTTGGATATCTACTTCCGAACAAAATATAAATGTTCGGATATCAACTATCAAATGGGATTTTTGTTCGAACAATTGGTTTTTATTCAGAAGTTGATATTCAAACATTTTATTTTTGTTCAGTAACGGCACAAATGGTGTGCACTGAGATAAAATATGGCGTGCGACTAGAATTAATCAACTTCAAGCCATCTATGTCCAATTTTTTTCCACCTTTGCCCTCCATTATCACTTATTTTTTCTTCACTTTTATCCTTCATAGTTATTGGAAACAACCATAAACTAATTATTTGTATTCTTGACTTTCATGTCTTCCATCAATACAAGAATGATCTATTGCCATGGAACAGGCATGCATACTAGTTGTGTCCTTACTGTACCAATATTCTGTATTTTCACCATTTACCCAGTCAACCTGTACATATCAGTTCATATCCATTTCTCTTACCCATGTACACATTTCATACAACAAATTACATTTCCTTCAAAAAATTAGTACCTCAAATGTAATTGAACCCATAGATATCAAAATAATTAGGAGATCAAAGAGAAAGCACCTCCCTGGAAGTTGATCCTCCAAAAGTGATAAGTGTACACACAAATCAAAGTCCATGTGCTCAACAAAAAGCTTGGATACTAACCACTAGCATAAAGGAAGTTTACAGAGTAGACAAAAGTCTAGGAAATCAACACTTAAAACTTGTATATGATCAAAATACACTATCTACTTCCTACACACAGAGTATTAGAACTGGTAGGACTGCCTGATGCCATGAAACCAGACTCAACAACATGGTCACCACCTCAGGAAACAAGCAACACATAAATGGATAGTAATGAAACGTGCCTTTATTCGACAACTCTAAAGCATGCCAAATTAAGTTCTTAAAATTTGTTAGGGAAGGGTAATATAACATAAGAAAAACCCAAAAATAACAAACATTGACCAAAATTACAGAATGATATATTTCAAAATATAAAAAGTCAAAAAACCATATTAGATCATCAAATTCTTTGTTTTAACATCATATCCCAATCACAAATACGAGAATTATGTTTTTCTAATAACCAAATAAACACACATACAATAAAGACAATATAATCAATAACAAAACACAACATAACACAATAAGTACCTATAGGTACCCCAAATGCACCCGGTGGAAGTTCATCAAAATCCACCCCAAGAATTGGCCCATCCTCCCTCAATGGCTCTCCCAGCTGTGCCTCCACACAAGCTACCACTCTACGCTCCATTACCGACCGGGGAGACTCATAATACCTTCCCACCATCGGCACACCACCCCCATAATCAAACTGACTCGAATCCGATCCTGACTCCGACCCAGACCCAGACCCAGACCCAGACCTAGACCTTGATCCATGATCACTACCTCTCTCAGCTACCATTAATTCATCCCCATCAGAATCTAACAACCCCCTCTTCGCCACCACCGCCCCGCTAGCTGGGGGCTTCTTCACACCCCCATCTTTCTTATCCTTCAACCTTCTATGACAAAACCACATCTGCAATTGCCTATCTGACAACCCCAATTTCACCGATAGCTCCGCCCTCGTCGCCTCCGACGGATAGGTCTCCGCTGCACAACCCATCAATCAATCAAAAACTTCATCACCCAAATCACCAAATTCATATACAACATATATATACACAAAATTGAGATTGAGATTGAGATTATACATACAAGCATAGGTCTTTTCGAGGATTTCCAACTGATAAGGAGTCTTCATCTGTCTCTTAGGCTTCTTCGGCCCCTCAATCGGACTGCTGTCACTGTTGTTCTTATTGTTCTCCCCTTCAGAAGCGGCCTCCATTGAAGATCAAAATCACAGCTTTTTTTCAAACCCTAGAAATCGAGAGACACCCAAAAACAAAAACTAGGGTTTCTGCGATAAACAAACAATATATAATCTCTCTCTCGCTCTACAAGAAAACAAAAGGAGAGAGAGAAATTGGGGCAAATTTCGACGCACAAAAGGACATGAATGTGTGTATATATACATATACAATGTGTAGATATAGAAAGAGAGAGAAATAATAATTGTGATTGTGATGAGAGAGCAATGATAGGAAATTGGGAAGAAATAAAAGAGAGAAAAAAAGGGAGTTGATTTGAAAGGAATAAAAACAAAAGAAATTTTAAAAAAAAAAGAACAAAAAAGAACAGTCTTTCTTGGGTCTGTCTCTACATATTCCATATTGTTAGTATATTTTTTTGTTTTTGTTTTCTATTTTGTGTTTTTGAAAATTTTTAATTTCTAATGAATGGTTGAGTCTTTGTGAATTGACTAATGAGAAGATCAAGTAAAATAGGAAGATTATTTTTTTCCTCTTTTGGCCTACCCTTGTGTGCACTGTGTGTTTGGGTTATAATTTTGTTTTTGTTTTTTTTATAATAAATTTATTTTTGTGTTCTTTTTGGTTTCTGGGTGGTTTTTGTTATTTTGGGGGTTGGTTGTGAATTGAAATCTTGTGTTTCATGGTTTGGAATCTTTTGGTGCCACAATCTGGTTAAGGGTTTGTAGTTTGTGTTTTTGTGGGTCCCATCCTCCCTCTCTCTCTCTACCCTCTTTTGAGTGAAGTGGGCTAGACTGGCCCTTTTTCTGTTGGGCTATTCAAACTGGGCTCTTTATTAAAAGTATTGCAACACATGGATTCAATGTATACCCAACAAAAAAAATATATATTTAAGTGAACTCAAATTTTCAGTATATCTTCTTCATCTTTCTAACTTAAGTTCGATCCAATATGGCTATGTTAAGAGGTGCAATCAGAGAGATTGCAAAGGAAGTTTTGGTTAATTGCATACTAAAACCAATAAAGAAAGTTTTGGTTAATTGCATTCTGAAACCAGCTTTGTGCGAATTGAGTTTTGATATTATTCAACACTTTTTTGTGCGACGCTAGAATGTCAATCCTAGAGGTGGGACTATGATTGCCTTATTTGTGCTACTACTTGTGGTTGTGCTATGTAAGAATATACATAAATCCTTTTTTGTTTTTCTTTTGACATTCAATTGAAAATATTAATCTATTGATGATTGATGATTGATGACATACATATATATCAAAGACAATTAATATTCTGACTTGCATATTATTTCAAGATTGTTATGAGCACGTTGAAGAATTCTATCGGCAGTAATGAAATACAAGTGGTATTTTACTTTTATTTTTATTTTTATTTTTACTTTTTAAAAAAATTATTTTTAAACATTCCAAAGGAAAATGTTTGGTTAGGGAATGAGATGGGGGTCGTGATCTTTCCATCAGTTTTTTATTCAGCTCTACTGCATACCACCAAAATAGCATCATAAAAATTGTCACTAAGACACAAGTTTAGTGGGATTTACTTCATTTTAAAAATAAAAAATAAAACAAAACAAGGCTTTGGTGACCATTTACAAGACAAAAAATTTCGTTGTCTCTAGTTTTCCTTTTTTGTTTAACTACCTAATAATTATAAAATAAGATAAGGTGTAGAAGTTGAATCAATTAAGATTCTATTTTTAAATTTCTCTATTCTTTTTAATGTTTGAAATACGTGAATTTTAAGATCATATCCAATGATTAAAAATGTATTAAAAAGAGGAAAGAGAAAGATTTGAGGACAAAAAACTTTGGCCAAATTGAATAGTCAATGATTAAATAGAATAATTTAGGCCACCCTTAAATCTCATTGATAGAGAGACTAAGGTGTATTATCTTTAAGGTAACAAGCACTTCACTTCTCTTTTGATTGCTCCAATTTTGGCAAGGGGCCAAAAGTGCTCAAACAGGCAAATTAGTTAATTCACAGTGAATATTTACCAAATTATTCTTCTTCTTTATATACATTTTCATAACAAAACACAATTTCATAAATACAACACATTCAAAGTGAAGAAATCAACAACCTCAGCCTACAGACTTTAAAGCAAAGCAACAATCTCTTATAACTATATTAATATGGTATAGTAAAAATGTTCCAAGTCAAGCATGATTGCCAATATTGGTTGTTGTTTACCCATTGAGCATGTTGTTTTGAGGGATAAGAGGGTGGGATTGGACTATTAGTCCCCGGACTAATAGTCCATTGTTTGTTTGAAAAATTTTACTCCGGACTAATAGTCCCCCCGGACTATTAGTCCAACATATATGGGATTAACCTATCCCATGGGGGAGTGTGAGATAGAAACCATGGGATTGGTATCCCATGGGATTATTTTGTGAAATGTCTATTTTACCCTCCATGCTATTACTTAGTAAACAATTAGAAAAGGGTAAAATAGTCTTTTGAACATTTATAAATTATTTTTTTAGTGTTGTTAATTTAAAACTATATATTCAATAAAAAATTTAAATTATAAATTATAAATTATAAATTTAATTTAATTAAAATAATAAATTATAAATTATGGCCTTATAAATTAAATTTTTTTAGTGTTGTTAAAAAATTAAATTTACATATTAAATAAAAAAAATTTAGTATTGTTAATTTAAAATTATATATTAAATAAAAATATAAATTATAAATTAAATTTATTTAAAAATAACAAATTATAAATTATGGCCTTATAAATTAAATTTTTTTTGTGTTGTTGAAAATTTAATTTATATATTAAATAAAATTATTTTTTATTTTCGTTATTTAAAATATATATTAAATAAAAATATAAATTATAAATTATAAATTAATTTAATTGAAAATAATAAATTAAAAATTGTGGCCTTATAAATTAAATTTTTTGAGTGTTGTTAAATTATAATTATAGATTATAAGGGTAAAATAGTCTTTTGAACATTTATCCTTATCCAGTCGTCTAACCAAACATTGAATTTACTAAAAATAGTTCAATCCAGACATCTAATCCCATGACTAAACAAACATAGGATACAAATCCAATCCAACCAAATAGTCCCAGGACAATGTATCCCGGGACTAACAATCCGATGGATTACAATCCTCCCTTATCCAATCCGTCTAAAACAAACACACCCTTATGAATATCTTATTATGAATTTAGGATTTTTTTGGGGGGTAACACAAAAATCAATTTTAACCGTTAGATCTAGATAAAGAAAAAATTTCAATCATTGATCGATGATGAGTAAAACTCAATACAAAAAATCGAAATGGTTTTGCCAAAAAAAAAATGAAGTGGTTGTTGTAGTTACTAATAAAACTAACTATATTTCCCTCTCACATATTGTTGTTTTTTTATTTGGCAATTTTCACTCATTTCTAATAATTTTTTTTAAAAAAAATGCATGATTATAAATGAGCCTAATATTCAAAAGGTAACCATTTATCAATGAAACTTCATGCTTAAAATCTTCATCATCTTTCACAGTCACCTCTTCACTTCTTCAATTACTATTGCGTAAGATTATTGTTATTTTTTTTTTTTTATCAAAAGAAATTTTCATTAATGTAGCCAAATAACACATATAGAGAGGAATCCATCCAAAAGATAAACTTACACCAAAAAAGAAAAGATAAAACAAAAATTACACAAGATAAATCTATGAAATTATCCAGTCACACAACTAAGCTTGCGCTTGTGCTCGTACTGCAAAACAGAGGCTATAAATAACCAACCGTAGAGCATGCCAAATATAGATCATAGGTTACAACCACAGAGTGGGTAAGTTACATCAAGCATTGATGGACTCCATAATCAAACCAAACCAAACCATAATAAATAAATAAAATATTTAAAAAAACAAAAACACTAGAAAACTCAACTTCAAATCAGATTTGTTGCAGATTTGAAGCAGATCCACACCGACAGGATGGAAGAGGAGAACCTAGCACACTTCCACCATGGGAGGAAGAAAACACCTCACATGGAGGGAGAGGTTTGTTGGTATTTTTTTCATAATGATACAAGAAAAATATATAAAATAAATTAAATAGAAATAACAAAATAATTTTTTTTTAAAGAATGAAATACATAATAAGCTACACAACTAAAAATACAAAAATGAATTAGATTACATTACTAATAGAACAAATTATTAACATGGATAACTAAATATTAGAACTCATCTTTGTAGACTAAATATTGAAAAATTTAAGAACAAATGATAAGAAAAGAAACAAACTGAAACCTGCACTAGACAGTTTTCTTAAACTAGATTCACCGCCTCCCAATAGATGCTAGAGGTACGTCGGCGTCTGTCTCCCAAGATACGATGGTCAAAACCAGCTAATACAGAAGTATCTTCTGAATAGCTTCGGTGAACTTAACAATTGATACACTCTCTCTAACAAGAACCAAAGAAGAGGCTAGCAAAAGAAGATAGGAAAAAGTTTCTTTGGTGTAAAAAACCATTCCAACTTTTTATCTCAAAACACCATCTCTATTTTCCATCAAAAATATCTCTCCAAAATTATTCTACTAAGTTGGAGGGGAAATGCTTCTATTTATACAAGTAGGGGAATCTCTAGCCATGAAGGTTATACATCAATAAGGCCATCAAATGCCATTAACTAAGGCCATCAACTCTAGCCATTAGGGCTAAAGTTACAAAGATTGAAAACCTATGGTCACTAATATGATCATCAGCTCCATCATCAAAAGATGAGAGTTCCAAAAGTCTAAACCTCCCATGTGCTTAATATATACAAATAAATATGTATATAATGATATTTGAATAAATGTTACTAAATGAGTCACAAAATGGATACTAATGCTAGGTCACAATGTCACGACTCGCTCCCGAACCTAAGAGTTAAGTATTGTGATGACCAGTAACTGAATTTATCTACAACCAATTCTTGAACAAATAACTAAATACGAGTGTAAATAATATTTAAGTGAGGGTACCAAAATAATCGGAGTTTCTATTTTTATAATAAAATTTATTGACCAAAAATACCAATATTTACATATGAATAATAGAATTATAAATACTATAAAAGTGCTATGTGTGTCTGTTTCGTAGCCCCGCGTCTAAGACTCTCCAAAAGCTATTTCTGAATTGCATTCAACTTGTTTGGTTTCTTTTTTCTGAAAACAATTTTCAAAAAATTCTACTTTTTTGTTTTCCGTATTTTTTTGTTTTTATTGAATTTTTTTAATATTTTAAACAATTTTTTTTAATTTTTAAACACACTTAACATAAATACACATAAAAAGTATAATTTTTATGAAAAAAATCTTTTAAAAATTCAATAAATACCAAAAATACAAAAAAAAAAATAAAAAATAAAAAAAATAATGAAAATTTAGGATGGCTTTCGTATTTTTATGTATTTGTTAATTTTTTAAAATATTTTTTCACAAATTTTTTACTTTTTAGATACATCTAAGTAAGGCATATCTAAAAAAGTTAAAAAAATGTTTAAAATTTTAAAAATATTCACTAAAAACAAAAAAAAATATGAAAAACAAAAAAAATCAGTTTTCAAAAAACTTAATCCAGAAAACTCAAACCAAACACACTATTGAAAATTGGTAAACAACTATAAGCACATGACAGAGTGAGAAATATTATACTAAGAGCATAAAATCACCATGGATAATTATTGGCTAAACAAAACTTGATATTAAAATACAGAATATATAATCAGAAATCATATAACCCAAATAATCATAACCACGGTACAAAGCAGAACAGAACAGATGTATAGACTCAAGAGGTGACTTGTACGAACTCTAGAGGTGGCTCCCACAATAGTGTAGCACTTAACTCCGCACAGCACTTTGTTTCACACCAGAAATCAGAGAGTCAGTGCATCCATGACAGACAAAGGGTCACAACGTGACTAATCAGAGGGCCAATGGTTATTTAAGTCCCCCAAGGCAAAAGACATCTGTGGTGGTACTTATAAAATAATTACTCAAAATATATTTTAATAAACAGTTATATTTATGGTTTTCCTTATTATATAAAATAAGGTTCATAAATTAAGAATATTAATATAATTTATAAAACACAAATTGCATAAAATAAATTATGATAACTCAAAATATACATAAAATATATAATGGTTACTTAAGTATAATATAACTCACCTTTACACTACATATTGGACCTATTGGCCTCTTGGTCATTTCCTCATACCTCCACTCGACCATTCACTCAACCTTCGCTCTCCCACTCATTCGCTCTCTCTTTCTTCTCCTTTTCACTCGTTTTCTGTTTCATTCATTTCCTTAGTTTTGTTTATTCTTCATGAATCAACACCACACTTATATATATGGGTGGGTAACTATCGCATGAGAGACATCTGGCTTGCCAGATGTCTTCTCCAAATTAGAGGTGGCAATTCCACTTCCCATAATTACACTTTGACCTCTAAATTTCTTGATAATTACATTACTTTACACAATTACACATAATAATATAAAATAAATCATATATTTTCCCAATTGTGATTAAATAATATTAGTATAAATTTTAAAGAATAATTAAAAATCTGGGTTGTTACACACAACCCAATCCAAGCCCAATTTTCAAACACATGCATAAGCTAAGCCTAACACAACATAGCTTAGCCTAAGCTTAAAATTAAGTCCAAATCCAAGACTAAACCCAGCACATGTACAAATACAAGCCTAGTCCAAACTAAGACAATTCTCATTCACAACTTAATGGTTTTGGCCTATCATTTTATATTGTAATCTTCTCACTTGAGAGAATACAAAACCACTCAGACTCACCTCAACTGACGATTGGATCCCACTTTAATTTCAAGTTGAAGTTGCCGAAAAACCATTATTTTCCAACAAGGTTGGGAAGAAAACAACTCCCAAACTTATTTAGTAGAAACCAAAGGGAAAAAGAGAGGGGAAGGGAGGAGAAAGGTGGCCGGAGATCGAAACCCCCTCATTCTCCTCGAGCAATCCGCACCAGAGAAGAGCAAGAAAGGGAGTAGAGAGAGAAGCTCTCAGTTAGAGAGAGAGAGAGAGAGTATACTATTGCGTAAGATAGAATTGTTATGTTTGTAAAGCATAAATAATAAAAAATATAAAAAATGAATGATAATCTCACTACCAATTCAATCCTTTGGTTTAATTATTACTTCTCTATAAGAAAATGCTAAATTTTTATGTAGTGGATTCATCTACTAGTTTTCTCTTTAATGGTTCACATTGCTTTTAGAATGTAAGATTTCTATAGTAGTATGTGGATTAAGATTCTCACTCAGCAGTGTTTAGTTTAGAGTGCATTTGTTACAATAGAATGAGTTGGAATAGGATGTCCATTCTAATTTTGTATTTCCATTCTCTTATTTGGTATGCATTTTCTAAGGGGAATAATCATTTCATGAGAATGTTTATTCGAACAAAATGTAAGAATGTCTATTCCTTATTCTAACTTAAGAAATGGTCATTCTGTTTCATCATGAAATTATTATAAAATTTTATTATTATTATTTTTTGTTGGCACTTAAAAAAAATATGAAAATTTACCTATAAATCCCATCTTGAGAAATGGTGAACCATTTAGTCCCAATGATTTTCTTATAAACTAATTAGTCCCATTGATTTTAGAAAAGTCTATATTATTTAAAAATTAGATTTATGATTATACCCTTATTTCTATTATGTTTCCTTCTCTTTTTTTCTTTTGTGCTAGAAAAGGTAAGGTACACAATATAAGGGAATCAAATTTGGGATGCATTTTTATATGAGAATATTTTTTATTTGGAAAATATTTCAAAATGAGCACAAAAATGACTTGAAATATGAGATTCTTTAAAAAAAACTTTAGTGTACTTTTCCCAAATGTAACACTTCAAAAAAACTCCTTAATGTAACACTCCAATGTAACACATAAAACACGCTGTGTTTGGTTGGAGGGTTTGAGAAGGGATTTGGAAAGGGAAAGGGAAAAGGTCAGTCTAGTTTACACACCTTTTTTATTTCCTTTTCCAAATCCGCCAACCAAACACAGCATTAGTGTATTTTTTTAAAACATAACATTCCAAAAAAAATTCCTTAGTGTAACACTCTAATGTAACACACAAAAAAATTCTTAGTGTACTTTTTCCAAATATAATACTCCAATATAGTACTCTAAAAAAATTTCTTAGTGTAACATTCTAATGTAACACACAAAAAAATTCTTAGTGTACTTTCCTCAAACGTAACACTTAAAAAAATATGGGATTCTTTAAACTATTCCAAAAGAATCACAAAAATTTCGTAGTAAGTTTTTGGCAAATGTATAATTTCAAACTGTAAGTATTACATTTGGAAAAAGTACACTAAAAATTTTTTATATTTTTGTGTGTGTTACATTGGAGTATGTTACATTGAAGTATTATGTTTGAGATTATATTAATTGGAGTGTTATGTTTGGTTTTTGTACACTAAGGAATTTTTTTTTTTTTTTGTAGTTATATTGGAGTGTTACGTTTGAAAAAAGTACACTAAGGAGTTTTTTTTTAGTATTACGTTGTTACGTTTAGGAAAAATACACCAAAGAGTTTTTTAATATGTTATATTGGAGTGTTACGTTATTTGAGTATTACATTAGAGTATTAAGTTTTTGTTGGTAACGTGGGATTTGTTCTAGAATGAGTGAAAATCCAAAACTTCTATAGTGCAAATTGCCCAAATATGTAATTTTACATTTGGAGAAACCCACTTTTATCTCTAAAATTAAACTCAAACATGTAAGTGATTACCCTTTTGCGTAATTTCCACTTTAATGGGACCTTTGGGTTCATAAGAAAAAAGAGAGTACTAAACAATTAACAAAATCACATTTTGAGATTTATTGATACTTCACCCAAAAAATTATTATCATTTAGATATCACTACCATACCCTTCTCTTAACACCCAATTCCACCACCACAACCACCACCATATTGCCACAACAACCATCACCACAGTCGATGCCACAACTATCACACCACTATATTACCACCACCATACTACCAATATCACTATTACTACCACCACCACTTTCGCCACAATCACTACCACCACATCCATTACTACCACCTTCATAAATATCACATCACCACCATCACCATCACCATCGCGAAACCACCACTCTACTACCGTTGGCCATTGCCGCTGTCATCACAACAACCTACCATCACCACTATCATTCTATCACCGCCATCGCCACCGCCACTATCACGACTCACACCATCACTTCCACAACTATCAACATTATTATGATCTATATAAATTTTAATTTATTTGTTACTAGCTTGTTAAAAATAATAATAAGAAAAAATCATTTCATTCCATTAGTTTAATAAGTATAACCAAACATTAGAATGTGAATTATTATTTTATTCCTATGTCTTTCCATATTGGCAACAAAACAATGGAATGGAAATGGACATTTCATTCCATTCAACCTTATATTCCATTCCCACTCTTATTCTATTTCCATTTCATTTCATTTTATTGTACCAAATAAAAGCTGAAATGAAATGGCCATTTTGTCATAATATACAATCCTATGTTTGGTTCAGTAAAAAAGAAAGAAATGTACCAGGGAATATTTGTTTCAAAAGATTGAGATATAGAATTGAATTCCATGTCCAATAGATTTACTAGTCCATCGTTTGATTAGAAAAGTGAATGTCAAACTAATACTCGAAGGAAAAGGTTTTCCTCCAGCTTATTATATAAGAAATTCTACATCATATGCGATGTGACAACAAATGATTGACCACTAGTTACAGAGATCAAAATCTATTCAATTTCCAAATAGCATTATAGAAAACATATCTTTAGGAATCTAATTATGTTGGCTTTTTGGCTTTCAAAGGTTATTATTGTAATTTTGAGCGTGCCAGCAAGGATCAATCAGTCCTTATAGAATATTAATTGCCAACCAATTATCAGATGATTGTGTTTTAGTTCTTTCAGCCTCAATGAAGAGGACTTTTACTGATGGCTTTGTTTAGGAGAATTAAGCAAACAACGATTAAATGAAGAACAATTTCATTAAGTAAAATGGAAGACTTACAAAGATCCTAATCAGTCTCGTAGAGGTTTACAGCAACAAACTACTTGAAACTACTCCTATGAACGAAGTGCAGTGCAGGAATTTGAAGTACAGAAATGTAAAGAACAAGAAATGTAAAAACTAGAAGGAAAATAAAGTAGATAAAACTGATTTTTTTGATCTGAGTCTGGGGGCTCTTTCTAGGGCATTCTCTGCTATTTATACTTCTCAATGACAACCGTCGAAATGAACTTTTAACTGGCGAACCACCCCTCTATGATCGCTGATGTTTCCTTACAGTTAGTTCCACTATATCATATCTGCAGTTAGACTTCCCTCCTGATTTTGAATTTAAATATATGTATAACCGTTAAAAGCCACGTCATCTTATATCTCTTTGCTGATCCAGTGCTACGCAGATCTTTAATAACCAATCCTAACTGCCACGTGTGTGATTATGATTGAAGATTAGAACTGTTTTCCCGTATTGCCCTCATTCTGCCACGTGTTGGACTGTGATTGGCTTGTACAAAATATGTAGCCAACATTACCCTCCGCACTAATATACCCAACACTTGGTGATATTAGTGGATCAAGGTATTTATCCACGTCCTAGTATGTGCATGGGCTTTGCATTTTTCAGAAATGCAACCGTCATTCATCAATAAACATTTGCATTAAATTCTCTTCTATCCTTTGAACATTTCCACTATCTCAGTATTCAAAAAGACTGGTACAACTCTTATGGCCAAGCAGGCCTTTTCTTACCTCGATCAAGCATATGAAGAGTTGTTTGATAATGTTGTTCGTCTTGAAGAATTTCATGCATTGATTAGCCACCTTTATCCGCCTCCATTTATGCAAGTTATGGAAGCTTTCGCAAATCATCGACCTTCTAACCAAGAACCTACTGCTTACGATTCTTTGGAGCAAAGATTTGCAAGTATGGATATTGGAAGCTCTTCTTCTGCAACAAAGCCTTCCGCGTGAGATGAAGTTGCTACTTCTTCTTCTTCTTCTTCTATGACCTCTGGCTAGGGAACTTGGCCTACCCCTACTCAACCTCAGACGAGGGAATGTATTCATCACCGATTCCCTGAATTCGATAACCCTCTTGAAATCCCCCCTTCCAATGCAGTTTTGTAGTATATCCATATGTTCCTATTGATCGTATACGCAGTCTTGAGGACAATCTGCTTTCAGCATGGTATACTTCTACCTTGCCATCTCAGATGGTTCGAAGTGTCCCACATCCTGATGAAGCTTTAGGGATCAGTCCTCCGCTTTTAGCCAAAAAAGCAAAACTTTATACCTCCGATTAGCTAGAATGTGTGGCCAAACCTAAATTCCTAGATTCATTCAGGGAACCTTCGACTGCTCCTCCCTTGCCTTCCAATCCAATCCAAATTGGATTGATGAATTGAGGCTCACTCTTTCTGAGAGCCAATACTTCACTCCCTACCAGGCCCCAGTGCCTCCAACTCCCTATCAGCAATTTAGGGCTCAAACCTTGCTTGCTGCTTTTTTCCATGTATCCTTTGAAGTCCTTCGAGATGACATTCCCCACAAAAACTTTCTATGGGCTGGTGATATTATGTCTCGAAGTCATCTTCTCAACCCTGTGGCCCAAATAGAGCTTTATACCTTTTTAGACCAACTTCCTCTCCTGCTCAACTGGCACTTCAATGCTTCCATTACCAGTGAAATTTTGGATGAAGCCTTCTCTACTCAAATTCAGGTTCAGTATGAGACAGAGAACCTCCTTGATGAATATGAGGCCTTCAGGAGCCAGGATTCTGAGCATGGGGAGGATGTTGCTATACATGAAGAAGAGGAGATGGACGCCACAGATAAAGCCCTAAAACAGATAGAATTCGAAGTGAAAGCCCAATAACTCTCTTCTCAATTAAGGGCTTACCAATTAGATAAACCAAACCTGGACAAGATAGAGGATAGAGTAGGAAGAGAGTATTCATTTATTGAATTTTGTTGGACTAAATTCCATGATCTTGTAACTTTGTCCATTCCATATTTCTATGAAATTGAGAATGTAATCAAATGAATCCCAGTGTAAACAATACTTATCAATAAAACTAGGCTTTCCGAATTTCATTTGTCAGATTCTGATTTACCACTCAAATTGTAAACTTAATCTATATGGTTGATGTGCTTTAACTCCCCAATTTCATCCCAAATTCTAACTCAAACTCTTCCAAAGTATGAAGTTTTCCCTTGAAGAAAACAATTATTGCCTCACATACTGATTATAGGATTAACATAATTCTTCAGCTATCAACTTTGAATTAACCAACTTCGTCTTTTGAAACTTGATTTGATCATGTTGAATTCCCCAACATATGGTTAATATAATCAAGTAGTTTCAAATCAATTAATTTTGCTTTGAACAAACAGTCTGTATTTTCCGAAATATGGAAACCTTCTTCAAGGACTGCACTGTTTTATTCTAAAAAAGTGATTTCTTCTGTATACTACTAAACCAACTATTGGTTTGAAACCTAGAACAAACAATTTCTAAACGTAAAGTATTTTAAATTTCGCTTTGAAGGATTTTACTCTCATCAAGAAACCTAAAAATGGGTCTTTAATCCTTTTGAAGTAAACAAATACCTGAGTATTTCTACACCCTTAGGTGTGGGATGTGCTTCGAAGTTGACTTCCTACTTTCGAAGCCATTTGTCACTTGATTTTGGCGCCAAAACTTGGCTTCGAAGCCAAATATTTTATTTCGAAGCTAAAACTAGTATTTGAGATACGTTTCCCTCCATAACTATCAACATTGAGGGAAACTTTTTGCACCTATACCTTTAGTACTTCTTTACGAATTCCGTCCATATAAAACGACTGGGTGTTTTTTAGACGGAAAGGTTTAAGAACCCTTTTATTTTGCACTCCCAATCCACTTGGTCATCTAACACATAAACCCTTCATCTTCTGTTGGCTTTCTCTTTCCCTTTACTCTCTTTCCCAACTTTGTCTTCTGAAAAAACTCTCTATCAATGGCTTCTTCTTCCTTGAAAATACCGGTTGTAGAGCGTGCGAGTCTATCTGTAACCTTGAAAAGGATCATTGATGAAGAGTGTGAGAAGTACAAGGCTGGTGGGAAAAGTGCCATTGACGGATGCATCTTCATTTCTCATCGTCATGAGCAACAAGAGTATGTGCTTGGGCCCATTTTTAAGGGGATTCCTACTGAGCTTCCAGCTCTGTACCAACGTCTAGAAGACCATTGTCTCCTTTACGAAGGTGGTCTTGACTGGAGAAGCTGGAGAATGAACTGACCCTATCGCTGCTGGCCTACAGTGAAACCAGAGTGGGAGGAATGGTATGATCGGGTCTTCCCTGATAGGACTCTGGATCTTCAGGAGCTCTACCTCTTCGACGCTCTCCAATTATCCAGGTTCACTATTTCGGAGGACCATTTTTTAATACCTGCTGCCCTTTGTTTTTGGAATTCTATTTTTAATTTCTTTCAATTCAAATGTGGGATGATGGCTCCTACTGTTCTTGATATCTTCCATCTGTTAGGATTGTCCCCTACTGGTACCCCTATTGGTCCAGACTATCCTGACCTCAAAACCCCTTTTTCCCTTCCCTCTCTGAACTCATCCTATAGTGACTTTGTTAAGGCTGAGAATAAAAGAGAGGGTCCTGTGACTGATAGGGAATTTTTTTCTTTTATATTATATTGGCTTTGCAAGTTCCTCTTCTGCACCTCTTTTCAAGGATCATGCCTAATTTGTCTCTCTTGCCAAAGCCCTTGTTTTATAAGGAAAGGTGGCCTTAGCTCCATACGTTCTAGGTCATGTTTATAAAGCTTGTTCTTTTTTTGTGAAAAACCCTTGGATGCCAATCAAGGAGGCCCATTTTGGATACTTCAACTTTGGTTTTTTGCATATTTCACCGAGTTACAGTCTAAATGCCTAAAGTTTCTAGAGCCAAACCCTACCACTCATGACATGAAGTTAGCCAATGTTTCACTCTATCCTTCCAACTTCGCTTTTTACTTTTCTTTCTTTCACCAACTCCCAGCTTTCCCTTCTTCTCAAAGCTTCCATCTTTTCGAACCTACCAATATTGGCCCATCCTGGTTAAGGACCTTTTTGAGTGATAGGTCCTGTTCTACACCCCAGCATAAAAACATGTGGGCTTCTATTCTGATTACCAGAGAATTGTTCATTGGGACTATGAACCCCAGAGCTTATAAATGCATTGCTGAGCCTTATTATCCTGCCCAATTTGCTAGGTAATTTGGATTCTCACAAGGGGCCCCAATACCTCTCTGCAGTCAGACCAATTTAAGCCTTACCAACAAGGATCTAAAAGTTCGAAGATCTAGATTGGAAGAAGCAACTTCCAAATTCATCCAGGATTTCATTGACTTTGAGTACTTCCCCTTCATACCTCAAAGCAACATATTGAAAAGGTGCCAGAATTGGTGGATGACCAATATGGAGGTACACTTGGCCATTCCTCCTCAAGATCTGTTAATGGTACTAGATGTACCTCAAGCCAAGTCCAAAGGGGCTGAAGCTGTTACCTCTTCAATTTCTCATATTACTTCAGTTCTTGCACCTGTCACCACAAAGTCTATTCCTACTGCCTCAACTCCTTCTAGAGTTACTCGAGCTGCCTCGAAGAAAAGTATGTACTCCCGTTTATTTTCTCCTCTTCTCCTTTATGATGCTCTTGTTCTTACTTATAACTCTTTCTTTGGTGTAGGTGGTGCGGGTGCCTCTTAGGGAGATTCTCCCCAAAAAGTTCAAGCTTTAAATCTTCTCAAGAGCAAACAGCAACAATAGAAGAAAAGAAGGCTCTTACTTGACCTTGAAAAGGAGATACCTGAGATTCGTGTAGAAGAAAAGGAAGCAAAAAAAGAAGAGACAGAAAAAGAGCAAGAGACACCCTTAAAGAGAAGGAAGAAAATGACTGTCTCTCTGTCTGATTTCACTGGAGATCCCATTCACGAAGCATCTGCTAAAGTAGTGGAAGCAGAACATTCCAAAGAACTTATTATATTTCAAAGGGCTGAGAAGATAAGACAACAACAAATGCTTACGGATGAAGTTGCTGCTGTTGATGCACTCCAAAGAGAAGTTGCAAGAAAATAACAAACTGCTGGACATTATACTCTTTGCAGCTCTCCGATCATAGCCACTACTTCTGAAACCAGTAATTTCCTTCGTGCCTTTATTCTCTTTTCTCAAATTTTTGATACTGAGACTTGATATTACTTTGTATTTCTTCTTTTGTAGCAACAGTTACTCTGCCCTCTATTTCAATAAGGACTCCTTAAGTTTCATCTAAAGTTGAAAAACCTCAAAACGTGGAGCCAATTCAAGCAATACTCCCACTTCCTAGTCCTACATTTTCCATACCTTTCTTGAGGCCAAGCATTCCTGCATCCCTATCTTTTGGCTTAACTTCATACTTTCCTTTTCTATCCTTCAACTCTACCCAATCTATTCTTCCTTCAAGCCTTGATGTTCCTTCTCCTCCTGAGGAAATTCCAACTATTACTTCATCTCTAGTGATAGCTGATTCCCATAGAGAAGGTACTGGTAGCTCTCCAATTTCTTGTCTATTATCTCTACCTAGCTCCAGTCCCTCTTCTCTTGACCTACTGGTAGCCAAAACTATGGAAACTGTTAGGGATACTTCACATTCTTCTCCTATTCTTATGCAGCTATTTCTTCCTTCTACCAGAGTTCTTTTTGCACCCTCCATGTCAACAGATGAGGTGGACATCTTCGAGGCTAGGTTAGCTAGTCTTTTTGACATGTCTTCCACCACTCCACCAGCTAATAATGAAACTGAGCTATTAGTCCTAGCTGATTCTCTCTTAGAAATTTTTGAGTGCTCTTCCTCCACTAGTAGGACTTCCTTGCCTACATTAGACTTGGATAACTGTCTGGAGTTGCTGACATCCTTCTCGAGGATCCCCTTTGAAGCCTTACAAAGGCCTATAATCCAGAATGGTTTTCTCCAGTGCTGCAAGGTTTTTGAGCAATCCAGCATGACTATTTTAAGTCATTTATCTTAGGCGGCAGCCACCATTGATTTTTACATCAACATCTACCATGCTGCCAAAGCTGCAGAAGAGAAATTGCTGAGATACCAGAGTTTTGTTTTCCAAATACATGCTGAAGTGTTAGAATTGAAAGAACAACATTCCTCTGTCTCCCAATTTCGAGCTCAACTACTGGAGAAGAAAGCTCAGCTTGAGGAAGAGTTATCAGTAGTTAATCAGGCTTTAGATCGAACTGCCACTAAGCTGCAGATCACTAACCAAGGACTGACTGATCAAAAGCAAGAGATGGCTGCAGCCATTTAGTTGTTCCCGTCTCTTAAAAGTAGAGAGTCAATTGTAAAGGAACAGCTGAAACACTGTACGGACTTTTGGGCCAATCTATGGTTACATGTATTCAAATAAAATCCTTATTTTATTATTTGAGTGTTTTCATGCTCTTTTATTTAGCACTTATTATATTCCTTGTGTTTCCCATATAGTTGGATAATAAGGCTTTAAGTATCTGTCATTAATCTTCTTGGGGTGTACATATCCATTCAAAATTTTCAAATGATATGCTCCCGAAGGCAAGACTTTATGAATTTGATATGGTCCTTCTCAGTTAGTTGACCATTTGCCAAACTTGTGGCTTTTAATCCCTATTGGGAGTATTGTCTTCCATACCAAATCATCTTCATCAAAGCTAATATGCTTGACCTTCTTATTATAGTTTTTGGCTGCTTTCTTCTTTTGGAAAAGAATGCTATTTAACGCCAAAATTCTAGCTTCATCTACGTTCTCTAATTCCAAGCACATACTTTGATGGTACTGCTCAGGAACTAACTGGTCCTGGCCTCTCACCCTCAAGGACTTAATATTAATTTCCACAAGTAGTACTGCATCATACCCATATACTAAAGCATAAGGAGTGATTCATGTACTTGATCTTGGAGAAGTCCTATAAGCCCATAATATATCCAACAGTAAGTTATGCCAATCCCTGAGATTGTCTTCCATAACTTTCTGTATTCCTTTCTTCAAAGATTTATTGGATGACTCTGCCTGACCATTGGCTTGTGCATAATAAGGGGTAGAATTAACAAGGCTAATTCCAAACTCTGCCACAAAAGACTTTACCATTTTTCCATCAAATACAGTCCCATTATCAACAGTTATGGTCTGTATGATACCAAATCTGTGGATCAGATCTTTAATGATTCGAATAACTTCGGTCTGGTCTACAGCCTTATATGGCTTAGCTTCGACCCACTTAGTGAAGTAATCTGTCACGACCCAAACCCGCATCTGTAGGTTTAGCGCCGTAACCGGCCAGTAATCCGTAGATTACCAAAGGCCTCTAAACAAATTAGCAAATAATAAAGGGCTGCGGAAGCATTAATACGAAATAGACAAGGTCCAATGAGCTGTGATGACGTACATGGGACAAAACATTTCAAAATTTATTTATCGATGTATAAACATGCCAATCCAGATACACAATATTTACAAATATTTACAGAAGTGAACTTCCCAAGATCTGACTTTACAAACAGTTACAGAGACTAGCATGGAAACAAAAACAGCCATGGCATTAGACTTCGTTTGAAACCTCTTTAGGAGGTACAACGGTTGGCTGACAAAAACAGTACGAAAGGCCGTCAACTCTGGCCCTGGTCATGTGCCGGCTCACCTACATACATAATATAAACTGTGAGCGAAAGCCTAGTGAATAATAACAGAGTAAAGGGGTTTTATGAATGATGTCCATCACAAGTTAGAATCCAGTATTTAAATCAAAACATATTCAGATTTCAAAACATATATAGATTCAGATACACACTCAAGTTCATATTCGGATTTTGCATAAGATTATACGTGGTACACCCATTAGCTATTAGATCAGATTGGTCCAGAGACCCACATACATAGTTGGTACCAATGACCACAAAGGTCCATATCTTGCGCGCAAGTAGCCATGGTATTGTTACCCCCAAGCAAGGACCACATGCAAATTGGCCGCGGTATTGTTACCCCCGGGCGAGGGCCACATGCAGATTGGCCGCGATATTGTTACCCCCGGGCGAGGGCCACGTGAACTAAGGGTGCCACAAATACATTTTGAAAATTGGACATTCATTCATCATTCGTAAGATAGCATTTCAGAAAACAGATTATACCATATTAGTCAGAAAAACTTAGGGTAAACATAACTTTACAGAGTTATTACTCACAGTTGGCCTTGAAAGACAGATGGAGCAGATTGATCACACGACACGCGGCACGACCTACATAACATAACGGACACACACTTGAAACATACGTTCCAATTGCACAAAACTTATGTCGTTAGTTCTTAGTGTGTTTCTGACCTTAAATCCTCACTATAGAGTCTTAAACATGGCCTAGGAATGCCTAGGATAGAATGAGGATGCAAAGATGCACTTTAAGACACTTTTCAAAATTTTGCTGAAACAAGGGTCCCGTTGGAGCGTGGCTTTATCCGCTCGAGCGGACATGCAGACAAAAGGGATCCGCTCGAGCGTGTATTCCTCCGCTCGAGCGGACTGTAAACTTCAGTAAAAGTACTGGATACATGAAATTCACGCTCGATGGGCGCTCGATACCCGCTCGAGCGTGAAACACAAGTCCTCGCTCGAGCGTGCATTACCCCGCTCGAGCGGACTGTAAACATGTGAAAAGTACTGGATACACACATTTCACGCTCGAGCGTTACTTTACACGCTCGAGCGGAATGCATGAACTCAGTGTGTACACTCGAGCGTGGAGTTTCCCGCTCGAGCATGAGTCCAAAATCTAGAATTCCTAGATTTGAACCTCAAGCTCAAAACTCAACTTTTAAAGCATCCATTTCGATCCTCTTGGGCTAATTTTCTGCAAAACTCTTGTAAACTCATAGGATAAGGTGTTTCAAAGATCAATTTGTAAAATCAAAGCCCAAGGATGAGTCAATTGAACACAATTTCAAATAAAATTTCAAGAACAAAACTTAAATGTATCATGCAAGAATCTCCTTGAAACCAAACCCTCCAAAACATGATCAAACTAGACAATTGATGGACAATAAGATGCATGACCACAATGAGAGTGAAATTAACACATGCATGGAAGAAATCTTAGAATTCAAACCCAAAGCATGAAAATTTATGCATGCATGCATGAATTAATCCTCAATTCAACATTTTAACCCATTCTAGACTTAGATTACTAATGTCTCATGAACCATGCATGAATTAATCTTAAATTCACAATTGAAAGGGAAATCTCCTACCTTAAGTCTTGAATTCCAAGTCTAGGAGCTCAAATTTGCCAAGCCTTCTCAATTCTCTTAATTCCCCAAGCAAATCTCTAGATGAAACCAAGTTTTCTCCTATCTCTAGCTCTCCCTCTCCCACGGTTTTGGGCAAGGCAAAAGGCTGAAAATGGTGTTTTAATCAACTCTACACAATGTGTGAGAAAGTGGCCCACTCAAGGGCAATTTCGTAATTAAAACCAACTAATGGTTTACATTATTTAGTCTAATTTAATCATACCAAATCAACTTTTAATTAAACCTACCATAAAATCACATAAAATCTAACTAGCATAAAACATTAATCAATTTCGAAATCGGGCGCCGATAAGGCTTTCAATTCGCAGTTTAAAGTCAAAGACATGAACAGATCAGTTTATGGCAAACAGATAGGAACACAAAAATAATGCAATACACATGAAAATTAATCCCAAATCTTTCCTAAATTACTGTTAAGCATAATTAGTCATGAATTAGCATTAATCGGAGGTCGGGGTCATTACATAATCAGTGGCCACTAAGATGAAACAATGATGCTTCGAAGAGGGTGGATTTAGTTTCCCTATCATATCCATAGCCATCCTCTAAACGGCCAAGGCTTCACAACCGCATGCAGATCAGTTATGGGTACATGTCTTATTGCGCCATGCTTCTGGCATGCTTGGCAACCTCTAGCATATTCTATGCAATCCTTAAGGATGGTTGGCCAATAATAAGAATGTCTTCGAAGCAGCCATCTCATCTTCACACCAGGCTGATGAGCACCACAGATGTCTTCATGAACCTCAGTCATGGCTGTCAATGCTTCCTTTAGACCTAAACATTCCTATAATAACCCATCTGCCCCCCTTTTGTAGAGAGCATTACCATACATTATGTATTGCATAGATTGCAATTTGATTTTTCTGCTAGCTTTCGAAGATGGGCCAGCTAGATACTGCATTATTGGATGCCTCCAATCTTGTTTTTGTAAGTCATTATGATTGACTTCTAAGACCATGTTCCTTCTATTCAAAGGTGGTATCACCTTTTGATATGTTGTTTGGCTTATGTTCCGTTGAGTGTTATCCATTTTCTTGAAATTCGAAACTTTCTAAGCCACATCATTAGCTTTAATATTCAAGAATCTTGGGACATAAGTTACATTTGCTATCTGAAATTGAGAAAGCAAATGTAATGCAACATAGTATGGTAACATGCTTATACTTTGACATTTGAAATTTCCTTTCACCTGGTTAACCACCAACTGAGAATCTCCAAATATATCAACTGCATGAGCTTGTAATCCAGTAAGTAGTTCCAGTCCCATTATTAAAGCTTTATATTCAGCTTGATTATTGGAACAACTAATTTCATTCACTCTAAAACCATGTGTGGTTTCTACCCCTTATGGTGACTTAATCACCACACCAATTCCAGTTAAACCATTGGCCTTTGATCCATCGAACCACATTTGCCATGGTTCAACACTAACCATACCAAGTTCCATTATCTCTTGGCTTTCAGTTTGACATGGATGATCTGCCAAGAAATTAGCCAAAACTTGTCCTTTTACTGCCTTTTGGGGAACATATTCTAGATGAAATTCTGATAAAGCTAATATCCATTTGTCAATTCTTCCTCTCAACATAGGTCTAGATAACATATATTTAACCAAATCTGTGGTTGCAATTACCAAGACAGTTGTAGGCAAAAGATAGTATCTTAGTTTCATTGCAGCAAAATACAATGTAAGGCACAACTTTTCTACAGCTAAATATTTACATTCACAAGAATTTAAAAACCTACTAAGGTAATAAATTGCTTGCTCTTTGCCTTCTTCATTGCCTTGGGCTAAGAAAACTTCCAGTGAATCTTCTGCTACAGCTATATACAACTTCAAGGGCTTATCACCCTTTGATGGCATCAGCACTAGAGGGTTGGCCAAGTAGACTTTGATTCTTTTGAAAGTAGTTTGATGCTCTGCTGTCCACACAAATTCCTCTTCATCTTTTAACCTTAATAAGGAAGAAAATACTTTAGTTTTCCCTATAGTATTAGAAATAAATCTTCGAAGAAAATTAACCTGCCTAAGGAATTTTTGTACTTCTTTCTTACTTGATGGAGGTCTGGTTTCAATGATAGCTTTGGCTTTGTTCTGATCAATCTGTATTCCCTTCTTATGTATTACATAGCCCAAGAAGTTTTCAGCTGATACGCTAAAAGCACATTTGAGAGGATTAAGTTTCAACTTAAACTTTTTCATTCTTTCAAAAGCTGCTTCCAAGTGAAACAAATGTTCCTCTATGGAATGAGACTTTACTACAATGTCATCAATGTAACACTCTAAATATCCTCCAATGAGATCATGAAAAATAGTGTTCATAGCTCTTTGATATGTAGCCCCAACATTCTTCAGGCCAAATGGCATTTTAACCCATTCGAAGGTGCCAATGTTCTCAGACATCTTAATTTGTCTTGTGGATATCCTCTTCTGCAATGTAGATTTGGTTATAACTAGAGTGCCCATCCATCCTTGATAAAATTTTGTGCCCTGCTGAACTATCCACCAATAGATCTACTATGGGCATGGAGTACTCATCTTTTGGAGTTGCCAGATTCAGGTTTCTGAAATTGTTACATACCCTCATTTTACCATTCTTCTTAACTACAGGCACAATATTAGATAGCCATTCAACATACCTGGCTGTCCTGATAAAGCCTGCCTTAAGGAGCCTAAAAATTTCCTCATTGACCTTTTGAATCACTTCAGGACTCATCCTTCTTGGTTTTTGTTTGTATGGCTTAAAATTAGGCTTCATAGGGAGCCTATGTTCTACTAATGACCTATTCAATCCTGGTAATTCATTATAAGACCATGCAAAATAATTTTTATATCTTTAAGACCACCGACAAATGGTCCCTGTCAAGAGCACTTAACTAAGCACTAATGTAGGTGTAGCAACCCAGATTTTTAATTATTCTGTAGAATTTATACTAATATTATTTAATCTCAGTTAGGAAAATATATAATCTATTATATATTATTATGTGTAATTTTGTAAAACAATATAATTATTAAAAGTTTAGGGGTCAAAATAATAATAATAATAATAATAATAATAATAATAATAATAATAATGGGTGTGGTACTAAAATAAATAATTTATTTTTTGTTGGTATACGATAAAGTGTAATTTAATTAAGAATTAATTAATTTATAAAATTATATTAAAATATTGGGTCAAAGGGTAATTATCTTAAATATCTATTAAGGATAAGAACGAATCTGTGAAATTATTATTGAATCTGCCACGTATGCGCCTTATTCCCTATAAATAGGGAGGCGCTGATCTGGGCTGAAGAAAGAAGAAAGGAAAAGAAAGAAGAAGAAATAAAGAAAAAGAAAGAAGAAAGAGAGGAAAGGAAGAAAAAAATAGTGGAAGTTAAGAAGGTTTTTGATAGTGGAAAGAAAGGGTGAGGTATTAAAGTTAAGGTGAGTTATATTATACCTTGAGTCACCAAAATGTATTTTACTTATGTTTTGACTTACCATACTTATTTTATACAAGTTATGTTTTATAAACTATTATAAATTATATAAACATTTCAGTTACGTGGTTTAATTTCTAAACCCTATTGTGAAGATGAAACCCATGGATATGTTTATTTATATTTTAAAGAATATTTGACTATGACCTTATATACAATTATGTTTTGTAAGTACCATCACGGGAGTCCCATGCCTTGGGGGACTTAAATAACCATTGGCCTCTGTTTGATCACTTTGTGGTCATCTGTTTGTCATGGATCCATTAACCTCTGTTCTGTGTGGAGCTAAGTACTACACTATTGTGAGAGCCACCTCTAGAATCCGTACGAGTCACCTCTTGAATCCGTACCTCTGTTTTGTGCGAAGCAAAGTGCTGTGTGGAGCAAAGTGCTGTGTGGAGCTAAGTGCTACACTATTGTGGGAGCCACCTCTAGAATCCGTACGAGCCACCTCTTGAATCCATACCTCTGTTCTGACTGTCACTTCTGTGACCTCTGTTCTGTTCTGTTCAGTACCGTGGTTATGGCTATATATTTACATAATTTATGTATTTCAGTTTCTGCCACTTAAATGATTTGTTTATCAATGATCTATTTACCAAACTGAGTTATGTAAATGTTTTGGCCTAATTAACTATCCATGATTACTTCGTGTCCCTTATACTCTTGATATAATATTTCTCACTCTACCATGTGCTTATAGTTGTTTACCAATTTTCAGGAAACAATGCAATTCAGAAATAGCTTTTGAAAAGTCTTAGATGCGGGGCTGCGGAATAGACACACACACAGTATTTTTATGATATTTCTCTATGTAATTATCGACCTTTTTGGTCAATAAATTTTGTAATAAAAATAGAAGCTTCGATGATTATTTTGGTATCCTCATTTAAATATTACTTCCGCTCGCGTTTATTTATTTGTTTAAGAATTAGCTGGAGGTAACTTCAATTACTGGCCATCACGATGCTTAACCCTTGGGTACGCGGAGCGGATCGTGACAAGTGGTATCAGAGCAATGGTTTTTTTTAAAAAAAAAATCATCATTGAAACATAGGACACACGCATATTTAAGAAGTGTGATAGCGGGTAATTAGTACCTAAATATTACATTTTGTTAGTCGATTTAATTATATTATAATTTTATATGATTATATATATATAATAAATTTTTTTAGTGTGCCTAATTTGTGAAGGATAATAGATATAATTTATTTTATTATAGTAAAAGAAGGACAAGAAAAGAAGGATGTCGGGCTCAAGCACCCACCAAAATTATAATATAATTAAATACATATAATCTTCAGTTCAGTATTCAAAAAAAAAAAATTATTTTGATTTTTTTTAAAAAGTGGGTTCAAATTATAAAGATACTAATTTTGAAACTATTTCTCATTAATGAAAAGTTCATTTCAAAATTTTCAATTCTTGCATATAATTCTGTCATTGTGTTCTCATTTTATTTTATTTTTATCGTAAACAAAACGAATAAAAAGTTTTAAAGCCAGCCATTATTTCTCATTCTGGACCAAACCAATTTTTTACAATTAGACAGTGAGTTATTTTTGGTAAAGTTTTTTTTTTTAGGTAATATTTTCTATCAGATTAATCATCTAATATATATTTATCAGAGTGCGCAGCGGATAACTTACACCTGTGACAAATTTCGAAGACGAAATTTTAAAAGGAGGGAAGATTGTAACAACCCATATTTTTAATTATTCTGTAGAATTTATACTAATATTATTTAATCTCAGTTAGGAAAATATATAATCTATTATATATTATTATGTGTAATTTTGTAAAACAATATGATTATTAAAAGTTTAGGGGTCAAAATATAAATAATAATAATAATAATGGGTGTGGTACTAAATAAATAATTTATTTTCTGTTAGTATACGATAAAGTGTAATTTAATTAAGAATTAATTAATTTATATAATTATATTAAAATATTGGGTCAAAGGGTAATTATCTTAAATATCTATTAAGGATAAGAACAAATCTGTGAAATTATTATTGAATCTGCCACGTATGCGCCTTATTCCCTATAAATAGGGAGGCGCTGGTCTGGGCCGAAGAAAGAAGAAAGAAGAAGAAATAAAGAAAAAGAAAGAAGAAAGAGAGGAAAGGAAGAAAAAAATAGTGGAAGTTAAGAAGGTCTTTGATAGTAGAAAAAAAAAGTGAGGTATTAAAGTTAAGGTGAGTTATATTATACCTTGAGTCACCAAAATGTATTTTACTTATGTTTTGACTTACCATACTTATTTTATACAAGTTATGTTTTATAAACTATTATAAATTATATAAACATTTCAGTTACGTGGTTTAATTTCTAAACCCTATTTGTGAAGATGAAACCCACAAATATGTTTGTTTATATTTTAAAGAATATTTGACTATGACCTTATATACAATTATGTTTTGTAAGTACCACCACGGGAGTCTCATGCCTTGGAGGACTTAAATAACCATTGGCATCTGTTTGACCACTTTGTGGTCCTCTGTTTGTCATGGATCCATTAACCTCTGTTCTGTGTGGAGCTAAGTGCTACACTATTGTGGGAGCCATCTCTAGAATCCGTATGAGTCACCTCTTGAATCCGTACCTCTGTTCTGACTGTCACTTCTGTGACCTCTGTTCTGTTTTGTTTAGTACCGTGGTTATGGCTATATATTTACATAATTTATGTATTTCAGTTTCTGCCACTTGAATGATTTGTTTACCAATGATCTATTTACCAAACTGAGTTATGTAAATGTTTTGGCCTAATTAACTATCCATGGTTATTTCATGTCCCTTATACTCTTGGTATAATATTTCTCACTCTGCCATGTGCTTATAGTTGTTTACCAATTTTCAGAAACAATGCAATTCAGAAATAGTTTTTGGAAAGTCTTAGATGCGGGGCTACGGAATAGACACACACACAGTATTTTTATGATATTTCTCTATGTAATTATCGACCTTTTTGGTCAATAAATTTTGTAATAAAAATAGAAGCTCCGATGATTATTTTGGTACCCTCATTTAAATATTATCTGCTCGTTTATTTATTTGTTTAAGAATTGGCCAGAGGTAACTTCAGTTACTGGCCATCACGATACTTAACCCTTGGGTACGGGGAGCGGGTCGTGACAGTAGGTGGGTTGCTGTGTAGAACTTTCTCCTAAGTTGATTTCTTCCAAGGGGTCTTGTATCTGAGAACTCACTGATGCTCCTCTTCTGATTTCTTCTGTTTTCGAAGCAATCCCCTTGCTTTGTCTGCTCCCAGTTTCTTTGATTCAACATCTTTACCCTCTTCTTTATAGACAAAGTCTGTCCACAAGGCTTCTTCTTCCTATATCTGCTGGACTTTTGTTTCAATGTCCAAAGCATAATATTTATCAAAGGCCAAAAACCTGACATACTGCTGCTCCTGCTTACAGACAATTATCATGGCTTCTTTCTCTTGCTCTTGCACTTTCTAGACTATTGATTTTACGTCCAATACTGAGAACTTAACTAAAGCCAAAGATCTGGCCTCTTGGGTTTTATCTTTTTGCCTACAACCAGTATCATTGTCATCATTGGCGACAACTCTTCATCAGCACTTTCTTGGACTAAGTGCTTCAAGTGTGCTAATTCCTCATTAGCCGTCACTTTGGCTGATCCATTAGGTTTTCTCAATACACTGAGTGGTGTCACTTCTTCAGTATACAATTTGGCCTCTGCAAAATCTGCACAAGCTATAAAGGGTTGAGGGTCTGCATTGATCTCCTTTGTCTCTCCATTGCACAAGGCCATCATGATCTTCTGATGTAGAGAGGAAGGCATACATTTGTTGGTGTGAATCCAATCCCTTCCAAGTAGAGCATTATACTTAGCATTGCTGTCGATAACAAAGAATGCCGTCATGCAGTCCTTGGTTCCCACACTCAGTTGATGGGCAAAATGCCCTGAGCTATCTGTTTGTCTCCAACGAAACCAACAATGGTTGTGCTGGTTGGGATTAATATGGAGTTCCTCTTTCCTAATTTCTTCAAAGAAGATTTTGGAAGCAGATTTACTGCTGTCCCATTATCCACCAATACCCGATTCATTTGTACCCCATCGAAAAAGGTCTTGATATACAAGGGTTTGACATGCTGTGTCATGGATGTCGTGGGATACTCAAAAGGGTATGAGAGGTTAATACTCACCTCTTTCTCACTCTCATCTCCAGTTTCCATTGGTGTAGCCACTTCGGATTCGTCTTGCACCATACTCACTTGTGAGTCCTCACTAGAAATTGGAATTGGGTCAATCTCCTGACCTTGGTGTTAGACTTATTTATTTTGATGATTTATTTAATTATGTTTTAATTTATTTGAAAGACAAAAATAGAATCCAAAATTTATTTTGATGATTTATTTAATTATATTTTAATCAAAATTTATTTTGTCCCATTATTTCTCACATAAACCTTTATCCTAAATACTGTTAGAATGTATTTAATATTTGATTAAATCAGTAGTTCAAACAGCCTAGCACAGCAGCAGGCCAAAATGTTCAAAAGGTTCAAGTGAAAGATATTCAAATTAATAATGATAGAAGTTCAACGGCTATAAACGGCTACAAAGGTTCAAAAGGCCAAAAGGTTCAAAAGGTTCAAGTGGAAGATATTCAAATTTGTAATGATGGAGTGGAAGATATTCAAATTGGTAATGATGGAAGTATAACAGCTATAAATTCAAATGACTACAACGGTTATAAACGGCTATAAATTCAAATGAATACAACGGCTATAAACGACTATAATTTTCATTATATATATCAAAGCCTCTAATGTAAACAAGTTATATAAAAACCTGAAAATATTCTTTGATCTATAATCATTCACATCTATTCTCAGAAATTATATATTGAGCCTTATAGTTTAAGCATCTTTCCTGTGTGAGAATTACAGAAAAATCAAAGTTTCATTTTATATATCTATCTTTGAGAGATATTTATTCTAAGCTTTCTTTGAAAGCAAAAATACCATTTATCTTGTAAAAGTGTTGCAAACATTGTGTTCTTGAAATCTTGAGAGTGATTGTGAATCACTTAAGATTTGCAAGGGTTTGGACTTGTGAAGTCTGTGTAAAATCCGTAGAGGATTGTTCCATTTGTAAAAAGGTTGCTAGCACCCGTGTAAAGCTAGAAGATAGTGAAAAATCTCAAGTGAAGCTTGAGGGGTGGATGTAGGCTTGGTTGAAGCCGAACCACTATAAATCTGTTTGTCTCCTCTTCCCTAATCTCTTTACTTTCCTACTACTGCTATAGCTATCTAATATTCATATGTTAATCATTTGATTTACCACATATGTTAGTTATACTTCATTGTTATTTTACTTGATCATTTACTGCTAAGTTTATCATTGTGCTTGTTAATAATTTGTTGTACTAGTAGTTAATTTTATTAGGGTATTATTAATTTTAATTTGTAGAAACCTAATTCACTCCCTCTCTTAGGTTGCTTTTTGGGTAACAATTGGTATCAGAGCCTGGGGCTCTTATTTAGATTTAACAATCTTGAGTTTTTGATCCATAGCAACCATGTATTCTACTTACTCTGTTGTAGGACAAGCTAGCAATAGGCCACCTCTCTTTGATGGTAGTAATTACATTCATTGGGAAAAAAAAAATAACTTTGTATCTTCAAGCTACCAATTATGCTTTGTGGCTCATTATCACTAAAGGTCCTAAAATCCCTTCCAAGGTAGTAGACCATATCAGTGTGCCTAAACTTGAAGATGAATTTGATGAGCATGATTATAAACTCCTTCAAGCTAATGCTAAAGCCAAGCTTATTCTTGTGTGTGGACTAGATACAAATGAGTGCAATAGAATTTCTGGATGTATTACTACTAAAGAGATTTGAGATAAACTGGAAATCACCTATGAAGGAACTAGCTAAATAAAAGAGTCTCGGATTGACATGCTTATTCATGATTATGAACTCTTTACTATGGAATCATTTGAATCTATTTCTGAGATGTTTTATAAATTTACCAATATTATTAATGCTCTAAAATCTCTTGGTAAATCTTATACTAATGGTGAGCTTGTGAGAAAAATACTTAGATCTTTGCCAAATGAATGGGAAGCTAAGGTTACAGCTATCCAAGAAGCAAAAGACCTAACAAAATTAGGCATTGAAGAACTCCTAGGCTCACTCATGGCTCATAAACTTTCAATGATGGATGACAGCAAAAAAGAAGCCATTTGGGAAGAAAATGATGGAGTAGCCAACTTGTGTCTCATGGCTCTTGAAGAAGAAGAATTCACTCAAGATGATGTACTTTCTAATTATGTAGAACTTGAAAGTTCTTTCAATGAATTACATGACATACTTAGAAACGTTTGTGTTGAGAATTCTAAATTAAAAAAATTAGTTACTTCTCTTTCAAATGATGTGGATGTTTTAAAAATGGAAAATGCTACTTTGAAAAATGACTTTACTTCTATTGCCAATGAGAAAAACATTTTGAAAAACAATGTTGAGGATTTAAACAAAACTCTTGAAAATTTTGTAAAAGGAAAAGAAAACCTCAACAAGCTTCTTGAAAATAAAAATGTGTTTTTGACAAAGCAGGCATTGGTTTTGATTCTCCTAAACCTTTTATGAGATTAAATGTTCTTGAAACTAATCCCTAAGGACCCAAGAAAGTATGGGTACCAAGAAAAAAATCAAGATATTTTGTAGGTGGAATCTCAAAGCACATCAAGGACTTCGAGAGGAAATGCACAACAAGAGTGTTCAATCTAAAGAGCAAAATCAGCTCCTACAAGAAGAAGAATAATGAAATGAAAATCACCAAGATAAACAATAGAGGTAATGTATGGGTGAAAATTCCAAAGAGGTAAATGAAGGTATAACTCCTAACACACCTTTAAGCTTAAAGTTCTATATTTTTTAAGGTGTGATTTGTGTACAATAGGTTGTCTCTAATCATTGCTTCCATGTAACCTAATTGTACTAAGTTTGCTAAGTCATGTTCTGCTAGTTTCTTTTAAACATTCATTGAACTAAAAAATGAGAATTATATTATTTTGATGAATGCCTATTAGAATATGAATGATTCATGTATTCATTAACATTTTATATCATGTCATCCATTGCTATGAAAAAGAGATAAGAAATGATAAATTTTTTTGTGATCATACTTTTCACATCTTATATATGACTTCATACTAATATGTTAATTCATTTTTGAGTCATATCTTTGTAAAATCAATTTTGATGTCATAGCATATTTTTTAGATGTATACTATCTATATTTTGAATTCTACGTTTGTGATCTCAAGAATATACTCAATATGAAAATTTCATGCTTATATGCTTTACATTGGAATATTTGAATGAGTTGTGAAATTCCTTGATTATGATTCATCAACAATGTCTAAATGAAAAGAAGTATCATGATTTTTCTTGGCATATGGATTGCTATACCTTGAACATGCTTCATTTTTTGGATTTACATTAGCTCCATGAGATTATATTGAGTTTAACCTATTATGAGCAATATTTGGTATTCTACATAATGCTTGAGCTATGATTGTTAAAACTTCTAGGTTGCATATTGGTATCCTTGGTAGATTGCATGTTGGTATCATTTTGGCATCCTTATTGGTAACATTTGGCATCCTATTTGATATTATTGAGGAGAATATTTCAGTTATGAGCTTTCATTTATCATATCTCCTATTGATTTTGCCAAATGAAACAAAGGGAAGAATTTAAACTTGATTATTTTTTAAAATCCCCTCAGTTTCTATTTTGTTTTTGATATCAAACTTATGGGCTTGCACCTTCACATGTTACTATTTTTTTTTTGCCCATTATTGTCAAATGGTATGAGCTTCAATTGTATGATCATTATGTGCTATTATTTTTTTGATATTATAGAGCTACCTTGATATGGATGATTATTTGTGCTATAATGAGACTTACATTATTCCATCCTATATGTTGTACCATACTTCCTCATTGTGCTTGATTTTGTTAAAAATGTCATCGGGGGAGAAAAAAGACTTGATTGTTTTAGTATCTCTGATTATTTTGGTATCTCTATGCTTTTGGTATCTTAATTCTTACAACATAACCTTTGAGCTGATTAGTTGTTGATAATGTAAGAGGAAGATCGTTTTCCTCAAGGAAGAGTGACTTGAACTTTAGCTCCATATTTATGCTATTGCTTGGCAACCTTGTTTGATCTATGCACTGTTATGTCTATTATAGTCTTGAGATTGGTATGCTCTTGCTAAGAAATTGAGAATTAGATCATGCTCAAATACTTTTCATATACTCATTAACAATTTGGTCTCTCATTATTATTTTTTATTTGGGCTTAATTTTCTTATTTTTTTCTTTTCTTTTTAATTTCATTTTTCAGTACTTAAACATAAACACAACAACAAATCAAAATACAAATATTTACATTAAAAAAAAAGCACCCTTCATTTTTTTTACGGCTACACGCCGATCAAAATAAACATAAAAAAAAAAAAACCATTCATTTTTTTCCGGCCATACGCCGATCTTACTTACTCGCCTCTTCCATCGTTTTTTTCTTCTTTTTATCACCTTGGATGACCCTTGATGCCCCTGCCCCCGTGCTTTCGTCGAGAGCGACAACTCCCTGCTGACTATCAAAGGCCAAGAACGACGTTGCTCCAAATCGGGCCATGGAGGTGGTCTTCCGTTTAAGCTCTTTATTTTCGGCCTTCAGTGCGCCTATTTCTGCTCGCGCATCCTTGTACATGCGCTGAAGCAGAAAGAGTTGGGCGTTGACCTGATGGAGCTCACTCGTCTTGTTCTGCAATCGGTGAGCCAATTTTGTGACTGCAGTCACCGTTTCCATACAGGATGTCAGTGTGAAATGATTGGCTTCAATGTCTGATTGAGCTGCCATGATTTGCTCAATCGACATCATAGGAAGGTTAGGCAGAGGAATGACAGGAAGAGTAGGAGTAGGGACGCTCGGTCCAGCAGAGCTTATGAGGTCATTTAGGTCCGGAAACAAAGTGAGTGGACGGGATGAGGAAGCCATGGATTAGAGGTGAGAGGTGTCAAAGAAATGAGTTGCAGAGAAATAGAAGCGAACAGACTGAGGTTTGGCCTCCTCCGTTCAGTTTCTTTGTCTCTCGATAAGGAAGACGAAATAGAAGAGAGTGCTGAAGAAGAGATAGAAGAGAATGGTGAAGAAGAAAATTGAAGAGTGTGTGATTAAGAAGAAGGCAAAAGAGAAGAAGACAAGAGAGAGAGCCGAGGTAGCTGATTGACTGATTGATCCGTCTCGCTTTTGTCGATCGGCTGACGCAAAAGCGAGGATGTGTGTCCGACGCGATTTTCAACGAACAAAAAAAGAGACGCGGGCGAATCATATATATATATATATATATATATGTATATATCTGTTTTGATTATCTATTTTTTGATGCCATTTATCACTATCATTTTCCTCCTCCTCCTCCAGATTCTGACCCATGATTTCCTTTTGATAATGTCACAGGGGGAGAAAACTTATGATGTTATGATGTTATGTATTATGGTATTATTTTCAAATTATGGTATTTTTTCAAACTAATCTGATATTATCTTAGTCTCATATCATGTCTCTAATTAAAACTTGTTTATTACACATGTGCTAACTTATGTATTTAGAAATGAATTCAGGGAGCATGACTTGAGGGGGAGTTTTTCTTACTCCCAAATCAAATCAAATCAAAATATCATTGTGTGCCATCATCAAAAAATGGGAGATTGTTAGACTTATTTATTTTGATGATTTATTTAATTATGTTTTAATTTATTTGAAAGAGAAAATAGAATCTAAAATTTATTTTGATGATTTATTTGAAAGAGAAAAATAGAATTAAAATTTATTTTGTCCCATTATTTCTCACCTAAACCTTTATGCTAAATACTGTTAGAATGTATTTAATATTTGATTAAATCAGTAGTTCAAACAGCCTAGTACAGTAGCAGGCCAAAATGTTCAAAAGGTTCAAGTAGAAGATATTCAAATTAGTAATGATGGAAGTACAACGGCTATAAAGGTTCAAAAGGCCAAAAGGTTCAAAAGGTTCAAGTGGAAGATATTCAAATTTGTAATGATGGAGTGGAAGATATTCAAATTGGTAATGATGGAAGTACAACGGTTATAAACGGCTATAAATTCAAATTACTACAACGGTTATAAACGGCTATAAATTCAAATGAATACAACGGTTATAATTTTCATTATATATACCAAAGCCTCTAATGTAAACAAGTTACAAAAAAACCTGAAAATATTCTTTGATTTATAATCACTCACATCTATTCTCAGAAATTATATACTGAGCCTTATAGCTTTAAGCCCATCTTTCCTGTGTGAGATTTACAGAAAAATCAAAACTTTATTTTATATATCTATCTTTGAGAGATATTTATTGTAAGCTTTCTTTGAAAGAAAAAATACCATTTCATCTTGTAAAAGTGTTGCAAACACTGTGTTCTTGAAATTTTGAGAGTGATTGTGAATCACTTAAGATTTGCAAGGGTTTGGGCTTGTGAAGTCTGTGTAAAATCTGTGAATGATTGCTCCATTTGTAAAGAGGTTGCTAGCACCCCTGTGAAGCTAGAATATAGTGGAAAATCTCAAGCGAAGCTTGAGGAGTGGATGTAGGCTTGGTTGAAGCCGAACCACTATAAATCTGTTTGTCTCATCTTCTCTAATCTCTTTACTTTCCTACTACTACTATAGCTATCTAATATTCATGTGCTAATTATTTGATTTACCCCATATGTTAGTTATACTTCATTGTTATTTTACTTGATCATTTACTGCAAAGTTCATCATTGTGTTTGTTAATAATTTGTTGTACTAGTAGTTAATTTTATTGGGGTATTATTGATTTTAATTTGTAGAAACCTAATTCACCCCCTCTCTTAAGTTGCTTTTTGGGTAATACTTGGTTTTCATCTTCAGCTTGAAACTCCTGTGGTAGTATATGCACCATATTTACTGACACAGGAGGAAACAAGCCAAATTGGATAACTGGCTGTACCTGTTTCTTTTCCTAGCCAACTGGTTTAATTACTTCAGAAGCATCTTCCAGGCTATATTCTGGCACTTCAGTACTAGTAACTTTTTTCGAATAGTCCGTTTCTGCTGGTTTTTCGATCAAAAATGTCTGTTCAGCCATGAAGGCTTCGAACATTTCCTCCTCAACCATCTCCTTCCTTTGGCCTAGGCCAACTTCTCCCTTTGTCTCACTATCACTTTCCATCAAAGCCCTTTCCAATCCTGCTAAACTGGATCTTTCTTTGGCTTTTAGTTCGAAGTGAACTTTGGCCAACTGCTCTCTGCTACAACTTATTTTGTCTTGAGGAGTCGAGTTTAGACTATGATCTGACTTTGGACTTTTCTTTCCTTCTATCTGGCCCTTTGACTGGACCAATGAAGAGCTTTTTCCACTTTCTTTCAGATCCTTCTGGTACTGAGTATGCCTTCGCTGGATCTTCTTCCTTTGGGATCTAGAAATCACTGGAACCATATTTGGTTCCTTTGTTTTTGGATGCTTTAGTAACACCCAATTATTTGGAGCCACCAAATGAGGTTTAACCATCCTACCCTGGTCTCCAACAACATTTCTTTGGGTAGACATTTCCCTAAGTTTGTTCTGCATGACAAACCAATTTGGAACTCCAAGTACCCATGAACCCACTAGCCCAGTTGTCAAATTGTCTCTTTCTTCCTTCGAAGCCAGTTTCGAAGCTGGCTGTGAAGGCCACTGCTTGGCTCTGACCCCCTATTTTGGGCCTAATTCAGGCCTTCTATGAAGGTAGCCACTTTCCTTTTTGTGTGAGGCTGGTCTAGGGGGCAAATATCTGGCTTTGACCTCATGACTTGAGCCCACTTCAAGTCTTCTCTCAGGATGATTGCCCTCCATTCTATAATAGTTGGGTGGTCTGAATTCATGTAGAGGTCTCTTGCCCTTGGAGTGCACTCTAGTGGCTCTTGGTTCAGCCATGAATGGCTGCTGCCTAGTACCAATTGGATATGGCCTCTTGTTATAGGCACTGGTTGGTTTAGGATGCCTCTGCACATCCTTGTAATATTGCTTCCCATCAATCGGAAGCCCTTTCAACCACTTGTAGCTCAACCTACACCTGGGACACATTCTTTGCATGAAAGCTGCCTCTAAAGAATCATCATCCAGTGTCTCTTCATCAGAGTCTTCCCTCTGGTCTGCAAAGCCTTGTCCAACAACTGGTAAACTTTTAGCATCTTTCTTGATAGTAGTTCGCTGGCAATATGCATTTACACATTGACCTCTTCCAATTCCTTCAAGGATAAGTTTTGGAAGTCTGGCACAATAACATTGGCTGCAACTTCTCCAATTTCTGGGAACGGATTAGTGTCAATCCCCATAGCCTTTTCTGCTTTAGCTGAGAATTTTAAACTCCCCTTTCGAATTTGCTCTTAGATCTTGTCTCGAAAAACAATACAGTTTTTAGTTGAGTGAGACCAAGAATTATGCAATTTACAATACACTTTTCATTTAAGTTCCTCTGGAGACGGAATTTTGACTCCTTTTGGTAACTTCAGGAAGTTTGCCGCAAGCAAATGATCAAAAATATCATATGCCTTTGTTAAATCGAAAGAGTATTTCCTATGAAGGTCTTTCTTTTTAAACTGCTGGTTTATTGTTGTGTCTTTATGAATTAATGCTTCATAGATCACAGGTTCTTTCCCTACAATCTCTGCTACATCAATCTCATAATTAGGGTCTCTATAATATGTCTTGTATGATGCATTACTTCAATCTTGTTTTTCTTCTAGTAATGCTTCATACCTAAACACCTTATAGGTCAGTTCTACTAAGTCTCTAAACTCAGTTGAGTCAAACTTCTTTCGAAAACCATTTTGAGCCAATCTCACGAACTCAGGCTCTGGTAGGATGATCCTACATTTGTTTCATGCTCTTTTGAATTTGATAATAAATTGAGCAGCCTTCTCATCAGGCCTTTGATTCAACCTTGCCAAGTTTGCTGGAAACTTCTGGTTTCGTTTGGAAGAATTGGGCATGAAATGCCTCCTCCATTTGTTGCCAAGTTTGGATGGAGCCAGGTGTAAGATTAATATACCATACAAAAGTTGCCCCAGTTAGAGAATTTGGGAACAGTCTCAACTTCATGTAATCATTATTGGTAAATTCACCACATTGAGCAGCGAACCTAGCAATATGCTCTACCGTTGATTGGTTTCCATTCCTATAAAAAAGAGCAAAGTCTGGTATCCTAAACCCTCTTGGGTATTCATGTACTCGATCTACCCATTCTGGATATGGTTTCCCGTACATAGGAGTTTGAACCCCCCGAGCCATCGGTCCACACATCTCTCTAACAATATCAGCAATTTGGTCCCTAGGAACCATATTTTGTGCTTGTTGAACCACTACTAGAGGAACAAACACAGTATTTGATGGACAACCTTGTGCCTAAGGTCCTTTTGGTCCATAGGGCGGTATATTTGAGACTGGTTGTCCCTGTGGTGCTGGCTGTTGTTGAGGGTATGGGTAACCCCTCTGAGTCTGTCATACGAAAGGACCTGCGAAAGGTGCTGGAACAGGTGTTGTGTCTCTTCCAATTGTAAGAAACCCTTCCAACCCCCCGGGTACAAATTCGAACAAAGGATTAGTGAACCCTCTCGTGCCAGGTATGGCTTCGAACATGGGATTTGGAAACATCCTATGCCATTTTCTTGTGTTGGGCCAGCATCCACCAATTTGCATGGCTTTACTGTTAAGTAATGAGGCATTATGATTTTGTCAAAGCTTGAAAGAGTCTCATACCAAACTGAGGTGATGGTCTTTCATAGTTTTATTACTAGTTTGACCATTAGAATGTCCATTATTTGCATAGGCTGTTTATCTCTAGCCAATCTTTGCTGAGGGACATTTGAAATTTCCTTCATTTGCCTTGCGTTAGTTGGTTGATGAGTATTCCTTCGATCCATAAAGGATGTTGCCTATCTTTCCATTGTGTTCATTAATTGTTGTCCCATGGCATCTACTAGGCTTCCCCATAGATTGATTGGCTGAGTAGGTGGAACAGTGGATGGTCCAATTTTTGGCCTCGTCCAATACTTTGAACATGTGGTACTTGCTCCGAAATGCTGGTATGTTCGACCATAGGTTCTGATAAAACAGTACTTCTACAGGATGTTATCACATTATCTTCTGATTAGGTATTTCTACCTCTCATTCCACGCTTTCAAGCGTTCTTGCTCTTTCTACGTCTAGCTATTTCAATTAGTCTCACCGGGCATGCCAAAAATATATGTTGGCTTTTTGGCTTTCAAAGGTTATTATTGTAATTTTGAGCGTATCAACAAGGATTAATCAGTCCTTACAGAATATTAATTGCCAACCAATTATCAGACGATTGTGTTTTAGTTCTTTCAGCCTCAATGAAGAGGACTTTTACTGATGGCTTTGTTTAGGAGAATTAAGCAAACAAAGATTAAATGAAGAACAATTTCATTAAGTAAAATGGAAGACTTACAAAGATCCAAATCAATCTCGTAGAGGTTTACAACAACAAACTACTTGAAACTACTCTACTCCTATGAACGAAGTGCAGTGTAGGAATTTGAAGTACAGAAATGTAAAGAACAAGAAATGTAAAAACTAGAAGGAAAATAAAGTAGATAAAACTGATTTTTTGGATCTAAGTCTGGGGGCTCTTTCTGGGGCCTTCTCTGCTATTTATACTTCTTAATGATAACCGTCGAAATGAACTTCTAACTGTCGAACTACCCCTCCATGATCGCTGATGTTTCCTTACAGTTAGCTCCGCTATGTCATATCTGCAGTTAGGCTTCCCTCCTGATTTTGAATTTAAATATATGTATAACCGTTAAAAGTCACGTCATCTTGTATCTCTTTGCTGATCCAGTGCTACGCAGATCTTTAATAACCAATACTAACTGCCACGTGTGTGATTATGATTGAAGATTTGAACTGTCTTCCCGTATTGCCCTCATCCTGCCGCGTGTTGGACTGTGATTGGCCTGTACAAAATACGTAGCCAACAAATTTCATGAAAGTTTATTGCCATAAAACAAAATATTTTTAACTTCTAAAAGAACACTATCATACTTATACTTAGTTCACTAAACAAATCCTAAAATATTGTAGTAAGTGAATATCTTCTACAAAAACTTGATTTTTTAGATTTTTTTTTTTTTACTTGTCCCATATTAAATTTAAATTTAGGTCCCATAATTTTTTTTTTAAAAAAAAAGTAGGTAAAAATATTAAAAATATCCTTTACTCCTTGACCCAAACTTATATTGAATCGAATTTTATTCAGATGTTTATCCAAGTTAAGAGAGACTCAAATTCTTACTCAAAATTTTATAAAATTTTCCATGACTCAAATTTACTACTATCAAGTAAAGTTTTTATTTAAATTTATGCTTAAATTTGAGTTTGTGTATTGGAGTGATACATATCAAATAATTTTTTTTTTTTTTTCGAATTTGAGTAATTTTTTTTTTGATCGGCTTTTTTTTAAACTAAAAATATAAAGTATAAAAATATTGCAATAATAGAATTCTTTTATTCAACCTTTTTTTTTTTTAGAGATCCAAGTATAATATAATTCTTTTAGAAAGTTAGAGAATATATTTTTAGATAAAAATTTAATTAAAAATTACGTAGTTACCTAAAATATTTAAAATTTCTAAGGCCTGGTTTGGCATATACAAAAAAAAAAAAAGCCAAAAAGTTAAAAAGTCATAAAAAAAGTAAAAACAGCTATACTATTCACCAATACTTTTGGCGGGAAATCTGTCGGTTTGGGGGAAAAAAAAAATTCAAGTCTATCAAGCTATGTAGCCACAGTTTGGAGCGCCATTTCCCATGAAAAGTGAAAACGTGGCACGTTTGTGAGCCACATTTGCTATAATAAAAAATTAAAAAAAAAAAATTGAAAAGAGAGAGAAAGTGTTGCCGACAGTGTCAGTAAGGGCATTTTGATAATTTCGATATTTGTTATAATATTTTATTACAAATTTTTTTATAAAAAGACAAAAAGTTATCTCAAATCACCATATTTTTTCCTCTACTTTTTAGTCTAAAAAATCAAAAAGTACACTTATTTAAAACCTCCAAACAACCCCTAAATACATGTCTCCTAATATTTGAGATAATTTTAACTGTTGAAGAATTAAACAAAAATTAGAAATTTTTTGAATTGTGTAACTAATATAATAAGTGGCCAATCATAGGCTGCCACATCAATTAGGATGTTGGAGCTCCTACATAATGGTTGGAGAAAAACCTTCTACGCGTCATCTCCAGCTAAATAGTCCAAGAACTATTTATCTTAGGACTAACAATCCATTGTATTGCAATCTCTTCTTATCTAATCCGTCTAAACAAACAACCCCTAATCTGTAGAATTTTTCAATATTTTTGCCCCTTCTGCCACTTATTGATGCATGAAAATAGATAAGAAAGAAATAAAAACACATTGAGCTTGAAATTAACCCTTGCACGTCATATTATTCAAAAACTTTTATCGCAGAAAATTCTGTTTTTAACTCCCTTCAGAGCTTGAAATCATAAAAGATGGTTATGAAAACCAGAAGTGATACATTATTGTATTTCCAGTCAACATGAGATGATTTCAGTTCAGCAATTGTTTGCGCTTTGAATTAAAGAAATTAAAAGCAAAAGGATAACTAACTTCACAAATGAGATATAAATACTGGATTTATCATCTCTATCTTTCGATGGAAATACTTTTACGTCTACAACAAAGAACCCTCCTTGTTCATTCTGTTGTTTTCTCTCATGCTGATTTCATTTGCTGCAAAAAGTACAAGCACAGGTCAAATGAGGTGATTATAAGAAAAATACAATAATAACAAGAAATGACATGTTTTCTTGATATCCCCCCAAAAATGAATCCTTTTTGTGCCCCATAAAATAAATTGCTCAAATTACTCTAGTCATCCAAATGCCAAAATCGAATGGCACAGAACTTCAGATGAAAGATTGTTTTGGCTCCTTCAAAGCACATACGTTAATTTTGGTAGAAATTTTTTTATTACATACTGTCAAATAAGGTGTAAATGGTGTCAGTTAGACTCATTAGTTGTGATCATATACAAATATGTATAGGATATTGACAAGTTTCTAGGAAGTAGGAGTACGTATGTTGGTCATGTCACGTGAACTAAAGTAGTTAAGGGGTAAGCCTTCCGTGTAGAAACCAATTTAGAGGCCCACTTATAATAATTCCATTTATCTTGATGGGCAAATAGGGAATTGATGTTTGTGTGCTTGAGGTTTCCACTCCAAACCCTAGCCTCTTTCTCATATGTATCCAATCATCGTGTATGGTATTAGCAGTAGCATAACATATAAAGAAGTAAAGTCATAACGTACAAGTTTGATTCCCATCATTGATGGATTTAACAAATGTCAACGGTGAAGTGATATTATGAATGTTTTATCAAATTGAAGCACATTAGAGAATATTTCAGAAGGACTCACTCTTTTCTCTTCCTCCAGCTTGGCCTTAATGAATGAGTAGATTGCCACTCCAGCAATTGCAATGCATGTTCCAATGCCAGTTTGTGTTGAAATCTTGTTACCTGTATAGCAATTGAATTGTTAGATGTCTTCTGAATATGAAGATTCAATAAATAAAAAGCTAATGGACATGATCAAAATGAGAAGAAATGTGTAAGTGTATTACCGAAGACTATAATTGAGAAGCCAATCACAAACACACGCTTCAACACATTGCCAACTGCATGTGTAAGAGGTGCAACCCTTTCAAGGGTGTTGGTCGCCAACTGAGAATCCAAAGAGTAAAAATGTTATCAGTATTAATACTGTGCTATACACTTCTTCAAATAGGTGCAACTTACAAAAGTAAAAATAAAAAAAGGCTAAAGAACTCATGATCAGGTGAAACAGGCAAGGTGAGAATATTGAGCCGTGTTATGGCATTATCACTAATTTAACATAGTAATGTCACACCATACAAGTTTGATTCTCATCGCTGATGGAATTAACAAATGTCAATAGTGAAATTATCTTGCGAATATGTTCTCATGGTTTTCTCTTCTTTTTTTTATGAAAAAAAAAAGCATACCTGATTGTAGAGATGGTAAAACATTCCAACCCAAAAGAGATCCGAGATGAACTTTGTTAGCCCTACTTTAGCAATTGCATCGCTAAACCCATGCTTCATAAGTTTAGGTCCTTCCAACTGTATGACCAAACAGTAAAGAGAGGAAAAAGAAGAAATTGGCATAAGACATTAATTCATTGATAACCAAAATCTACATTAGTTACTAAGCGAAGTCTTACTCACAATGATGGCAGGTGGAATACAGACAACGAGGGCAATAATTGAAATGTAAGCATACAAATTAGTGCTGTCCATATCAGTCTGCAAAAGAAGTGACCATTAAAACGAAAGACAGAGAGGCATAAAAGAGAAACTTCTTTTGAGTTTATTGGCACATATTTAAGTTAAAAAGAGCACAATCCAAAGTATTGTGAGGATAACCATGGCCTTCTTCGAGTATATACTCCTGTAAGTGAAGGAAATGTTGGAAATCATAGCACTGATGAAGCCCAACCAGTTGAACGACAGTTCAGTAAGTGAAGCCATCGAAACACCTGTGCATTCAATTGGTTGTTAAATCACACACTAACATGTCAACTGTGTAATATTTCAAATAAATTTTCTGCACACATTGCTGAAGCTGAGTTTGTTTAGGATGAAAGTGGTAGAAAATGAAAAAAATAAGAAACTTTTTTGTGAAGTTTAGCATGAAAGTGGTGGAAACTAGGAGAAAGTTAATTTACTTGTATAACCAATATTACCATTAAAATAAGTTCTTAATCTCTTGCGAAAAACACAAGAAAATTTAAATATGTTCATGCATGGAGTTATCTATAATTAAAATTTTCAAATTTCTCTATCTTCTTGCAAAATTTTCATCCTAATCAAATGCTTGCAAGATAATATATTTTCCTTTCCATTTCGTTTGTTTTAGTACTTTATTTTCTTTCTAATCAAACGGAGCTTAAGAATTACAATCCATGTCAAAGTTACAGAATCTAAAAGTTACCATATTTTTTTCCTGGGTTTTTCACAATTTTCATCAACCGACATTAAAAGTTAGTACATGTCTAAGTATCCATTCTCCGACAAGGATAAACAGACAAAAACAGAGGAGCTTACCAAGAACAACCGGAGCCAGTGATAGCCATAGAGTCAACGGTATCTGCTGTCCAAGTATGAATTGAGAAGCCGCAGCATTGAAGAAAGGCTCCAGGGCTGGCTCAGAAACATTTAAATATTAATCGAATAGATTTTGGAAAGTAAGCATAATTTAAAAATTAACAATTTGGTCACATAAAAGCGTGGAGCTACCTTTGATTGTGTGAGTAAATGAGACAGCAACTGCTGCAAATGAGACATTGCTGGTCACATGGCCTAAAGCATGACACACAGCGACAGGGAGGAGTAGCTTAAAGAGGTTTGAGTCCATAGGCTACAAAAAACCACGAGTCATGAGCCGGTAACATATCAGCACGTTTGAAAGAGGGTGGCCAAGGTAATAAAAAAAAATGTAAATGAGAGGGGGGACTGAATTAATAGAGATTAAAACTCAGCTAAATCTCATTCTTCAAAATTATCAAAATTTAAATCTTATTTATTTCACTACTATCAAAGAGATGCTATTATTTAATTTATCATGCACTTGAACTTTATAATATTCCTCAAATAAAGTTGTAGATTATGCCCATTGACTATTTGTCCTCAATGTTAATACTTAAAGGTCATGTTTGATTCATAAGATTAATAGTGAAGTATTAATAATCCTATTAAATTAGTGTGATATTCACTATCCAATTAGATTAATATCCATTGGATTAATAATCCCACCCCTACCCCATTACTAATAATCCTACAAATTTATTAGATTAATATCCATTGGATTAATAATCCCACCCCTACCCCATTACTAATAATCCTACAAATTTGTTGGATTAATTATCTATTGGATTAATAATCCTGAACCAAAATGTTAAAACAAACCTAGGATAATTGGGCCCACGGATTACTAATCCCAATCCCATGCTCTAATCCACCCAATCAAACATGCCCAAAGATCCTAATGTTGAGGTGTAAATAATACATATATATATATATATATATATATTAATTATATACAAAATACAAGTGTTTTAGTTTGGTCATGGCATCATTAATAGGAAGCTTATGAATTCACATTGTGATTTATGTAAAAAGATTTCAAGCAAATTTTTTTTTTGGTGAACAGATTTCAAGCAATTATTGCAATGACTTTTACACTTCAGTTTAAGCCTCTCGCAAACATTTTTCTATTCTTATTCTTATTTTTTTAAAAGGGTAAATTACACCTTCCTTCCTCAAGGTTTAAGAAAAATACAAAAAGACTTTTAGTTTTGATTAAATTACACAAACCTCCCCTTAAATTTCAAGCATAACAAATTAACACATACTGTAATGAACCATTAATAAAATAGTGGCTACTGCTTATGTCATACCATATATTTTTTGAATGTCCAATTTACCTTTTCTTCAAATAAATTTAAAATAACCAAATAATTTTCCGTAAAAGCTAACCAATATGTTGATTAATATATACATACATATCAAATATGAGGGTAGACGGGTGTTGTTTTGTGTTCTTGTTCGAGTTGCGGGGATTTGCAACATCTAATCAAAATAGTATAATATTAAGCTCGCTTACTAGGGATCAAGGAAGTGATTACAGATCTTCTTCTTGTGAATTATAGAACTTCTTATCAGTCAAGTAATACTATTAAGCTCTCTTATCCAAAATTGTGGAGTTTTTTTTTATAATATTTTTCTTAAACTTCCAGGAAAGTAAAGTGTAATTAATCTATTTAAAATAAACTATGAATAATATTCTTTTGAAAAGTTTATGAGTAAAGGAGGTGGTCCAAGCCATAATATGAAGTAAAGGGTGATGTACGGGCCTGTGGTACATTTTACTATGGATCTCGTTTCGATAATTTTAACTATTAATTTTTGTCAAATACTTTATGTATATCATTCATAAAAAAAATTAAGTCGATTAAATAATCATAGCCTATTCAATTTATCGCATTTGTTACAAAAAAAATAAAATAAAAAAAGAAGACGATAATTGAGTTTTTAAAAATAGACTACTCATTTTTATTTTGTGACAAAAGCAATAAATTTAATAGGTTACGATTATTAAATAGATCTAATTTTTTTCATAAAAGATATACACGAAATGTCCAATAAAAATGAACGATTTAGATTATCAAAACAAAACTTACGATAAACTCCAAGAACTCGAACAAGATCCTTTAATTCAAAGTAGGGCAAATTACACTAACAGTTTTTATAGTTTGGGACTCGTGTTACTTTGATCCTTGACTTTTCAATTGAGACACATTTGATCCTGAATTTTGAATCTTGTTCCAGATAAGAACAATTGAAGATGTCATTACTCAATTTCAAAGGCAAAGTTGTCAATTTGATAAATATAAACTAATTTAACAAAAATAAATGTTAGAAAATATTTCTGAATTTTTTAAAATTATTTCTACCTACTAAAGATAAAATTATGAAAAATTTATAAATCTCTTATTTGTATATTTTATCAAATTAATTTTTATTATGTGTTTGGATGATGATCATATAATGGGTGGTTACTAGGTTTTAATGTCTAATCGATATCAAATGCTTTTAGTTTTAGATTTTTTGATTTAATGGATTGATTTAATAATGATATCAAAGTTATCGCCATGTTTGACTTTTAAAAAAATAGAAACTAATTTAATAAAAATAAAAACCACCATCCATTACCTAATCATCATCCAAACACATAATAAAAATTAATTTAGTAAAATAAATAAATAAATAAATACATAAAAGATTTATCATTTTTTTATAATTTTATCTTCAATGGGTACAAATAATTTTTTAAAATTTAAAAATATTTTTTTGACATCTATTTTTGTCAAAAAAAAAAAAATTCAAATGATAGATGGGAGAGAATCACCCTCCACCATGAGTAAATGGGTATGGAGGAGTCCACTTACAGCGCGCTTAGGAAGGCCCACGGTCCAGCTCACCAAACAGTACACCACCCCAACTCCCAAATGTATAACCGACACAAAACTGCGCACAAAACACAAAACTAACCTTCATCATCACCATCGCCATGCTAACTTACACCCCCCAATATCAGTCTCTTATGCTGCGCACATCATCAGTCAAACGAGTACTATAAATTAAGCTCACTTACTAGGGATATGGGAAGTAATTGTAGATCTTCTTGTTGAGAATGTTGAATATCACATTCAAAAAATACCTGAAAATACCATAAGAAAAGGACCGATTGGTAATTTTACTTAGATCCGTGCATAATTCTATTTGCACACTAGACTACCACTTATGCCGAACAAAAAGTAATTATTGGGATATTAAAATTCGAACAAAATTTAATTTTTGGAATAAAAATTCTGTTCAATAAGTAATATTGGAACAATTGATTTTAATTCAAAATTTGATATCCAAACAACACATTTAGTGTTTACTGAGATGAAGTGTGATGTGTAAACACCAATATATTATTTATTCTGATGTATCGAAAAAAAAAATACTAATATATTATCAGTAATATTATAAATTCAAACTTAACTATCTAGAAATTTATTCTACATACACTTGGACCCTACATTACATAAATTTAATTTCAATCACATAACACTTATTCGGGGTAAATTCAAAATACTTAAAGTGGGTTCATAACACTCACATGTGATCCTCACTATCACAATGTGAGATAAAGGGTGGACTCCACTAAATTATGTGATGGTCGTGAGACATATTCACATGATGTCCCAACTTGTTATTAATTGGTTAAAATTATGAGACTCAATTATTTTGTTCATATTTTATGAATTTAATTTTCTAAAATTTAAGTTTTTTTTATTTTTCGTGTGTTTTTACTTTTAGTAATTTTTTTAATATTTTAAACAAATGTTTTAGTTTTTAGATGGAACTAACCTACATGTACTTAAAAATAAAATATTTATAAAAAAATATTTCAAAAAATTAATAAATCCACAAGAATACGAAAAAATATTAAATTTATTTTTATATTTAGTAAATTTTTTTAAAAAAAATTACAAATATCATACTTTTTAATTATATTTGTATGAAGTGTATCTAAAAATTTAAAAAATATTCAAAATAAAAAATTAAATTCAAAAAATTAGAAACAAATAAATATTTTTTTGTTAAGATTCTAAGAAAAGTGTCAAGTGATCTGAAACAATACTCTACCACAGTAATCAGGACCATTAAACAATCACTTCCGCCGGACATGTGGGCCTCACATCTTTATTTTATATTTTATATTTGTATAATGTTCTTTAAAAAATTCCAATATTCCTAACATAACTCCAATCACAATTACATCTTCCGCCTCAAGTATAGAAAACAAAATTTTAAAAATAATGTATATTAGTGTCAAACCTTTTGATTTTTTTCTACAAATTAAAATAGGGGGATGCACCAATAAATCCCAAATTAATAACTTATACACTGTTTAGTCCTAAAAGTTTTCTTATAGACTGAAAGGTCCCATTACAATGTTTCAAACATCAGATTAATGTTTCGAACATCAGATTTCGAACATAAGATTAATGTTTCGAATATTAGATTGATGTGCAAATGGGACTAAATGGAGCATAAGAAAACTTTTAGGACTAAATGGTTTAACTTTTCAAAAACTAGGACTTATGGGTAAATTTTCCATTAAAATACTTGCACAGATCTTTTAATTGATAAAAAAAATTTAAAATTTTAATGTACAAACATTATTATTTTTAAGTTCCAACAAATAATTTACGACGTTATATGAGTATCTATCATTCATTATGTATTTAGTATGGGGGCTTCTAACAATTTTGTTTCACATATTGCTGTTGTTTGGCTAGTGGGGTTGGAGGTGAATTGGGATTAAAAAAATATAAAAAATAAAATAAATTAATAAGATAAATTATCATATTTAAATTATAATTATTTTATTTAAAAAAAAAGAATTAAAAAGTTAAAAAAATAAAAAAAATTCTTCTCAACTGAAGCTGATTTAACCAAATTAAATTAACCAAAAAATAAAAAATAAAACTAAAAATATCCATCGATCCAATTTTACGATTTGATTCAATCTTAACGATCCTATCTAAATCCCGATTTTAACAAACTTTCATGTTAACTGGTTTGACTGTATGTTGACAGCTTTAAATAGGGAACAACACCACGGCGCAATTTAGAAAAACCACGTGACTTACCACATGAAGAAGAAGAAACCGGTGGTTATAGCCGGGTACTTCTCGAGCAACCCGACCGGTGCGATCTTAGCATCCCTGCATATAAAAAAACCGGGTTCAGACACAAAGACACGCAAAACATAACCATCACTTCTCAACCCGAGAAAACGGACCTCACCCGCCTGAATCGCTGCCCGCAGCCGGCGACGAAGCTGCGGCTCGGCTCGGCTTCACAACCTCCCTCTTCGTCGCCGGAAAATTCAAAGCCGCAGCCGCCGATGATGATGAGCTCTCGAGGAGTATGGCTGGCCGGAGCTGCCTCCCCCATATGAGGTTCCCGCCGGAGCCGTCGACGGCGCCGGATCCGATCGGAAAGCAGGCGGAGCTCAGGCGCGCTGGCTGGCGGAGCCTGGGGATGCCGGCGGAGATGGTGGTGGCGCCGGAGAGAACTCGAGACTCCATTGTAGAGAGAGAGAAAGAGAGAGAAATGTGATGTTGTTGGCTAGAGTGAGGACTTAAAGAGAGAGAGAGAGAGGGAGAGAGAGGGGGAGAGAGAGAGAGGGGGGGGGGACTGGAGATATCGTGCGCCGAGGAGGGCTGAGAGACCATGCGAAGCGTTTTTTGAGTGGTTGTGAGGTGACGAGACCAACGGTTGATATATTTTGGATGGGGTGTACTTATTTTGGAATGATTCGGTACGCCGCGGGGCCATCATAGAATATTATTATTGTTATTCGGACATCTAAATCATTCATGATTTAAAATTCAACAATGCTAGAATTACTTCAATTTTTATTTAATTTATTAGGGTTGTTGTAGGAATTTGATTTTCTAGTAATTTTTTCAATTTTTTTAAAAAAAAATTTAAAGGGAAAGAATGGTTGACTTTTTGAGTTTTTGATTAAAATGTCGTGTTGCCAAAATGGGCCTTAGGGGTTGTTTGTGAAGTACTAAATTAGTATACTTTTTGGCCTTTTATAAAAAAAAATGTGAAATATAAGTTGGAATTAAAGTGATGTAGTAGAAATGTGATGTGACCTGAATAAGAAGAAATATGACCTAAATAAGATGATGTGTTAAAATAGCAACACATTGCAAACAACACCTTAGTGTGTGTAAAATATAAAAAATGCTAGATATTCCAAAAGTTCTATCAAAATTTCTACCAAATGTTTCACATGGATGTGTGAGACATTTAGTAGAAATTTTGGTAAAACTTTTAAGATTTCTAACATTACTCGTAAAATATTAAGTATATATGATTTTTCTTTACAAATTTGATTTCAAGACGGAAAGATTTGAGGAGATGGAATCCCATAAATATAGAAGCAAATTATATTGGTAATTTTTATATTTTTACTCTTTGTCATTTTGTTTCTTGTAATTTTAATTAGCTTAATTTTGAGTGTCAATTTGGATACTTGATTACAATTGTTAGTTATTTGTTTTTTTAATAAAAAATGCACACATAAGCAATATGTATATGTTTTTATAAGCAAAATTATAAACTTGTTCAATTCAGTAAATTAAGCTCAATCAACTCAGTGACAAATTTTTTTTTCAAAAATCCTAATCGGTGTTAACAATTGAACTAAATTGATATATAATTTAAAATTAAGAATCAAAATTGAGCTAGTTGAAATTACATGAACTAAAATGGCACAAGGACAAAAAGCGGGGATTACCGATGTAATTTATCCTAAATATAGTTAGTATTCATTTTAATTAATATATATTAATGTATCAATAAATAAATAAATTTCTAAGAGGAATAACAATATAATAACTCTCAAAATAATTTATGTCATCTATTATAACTATATCTCGTGTCTACATATATTTTTAAATCGAAAATGAAGGAGAGCTTAATTCAGATTTTGAATTAGCCAAAACATTCAATTACATTTCTTTATTTTTTTATGTATTTTTTTTTTAAAAAGTAAGAAATTAACTAAAATAATTCTTTTGCAGGCGAGTTCTAACACAAGAAAAAAAGTACTCAAGATTCTCATTAAAGTATAATCTGACAAAGCTAAGGTATAGCTTTAATTCCATTTCTGCTTATGGCTTGAACTCAGGTCACCAAAATTTAGGGCAAAGGTTTCCAATTGTAGAAGGCAATCTTTAATGATAACTTTGGACACATTTTGTTTGATTTTAGAAATTTGTTTCAATTTTTTTTAAAAAAAAAATAATAAAATAAAAAATAGAATTAACTTGGTGAAAAAAAAAAGATCAATAACATTTATCATTTTTATATAATTTCATTTTTTCGGTGATAGATACAATTTTTAAAATTTTAAAAATGATATTTATTTTATCAAATTAGTTTTTATTTTTCTAAAAACTAACCAAAACATGGCTTTTACTTTTCTTCTTAAAATCCAGCGAAATGAGACGAGATGATTATCAATTGGCTCTCTTATGAAATTATTATTCTATTATAATGATGAATAATAATTTTATTTTAGATAAATTACATCACGGGTTCCTTTAGTTTGAGTGAAGTGTCACTTTAGTTCCTATAGTTTTAATTTGAACAATTTAGTCTTTATACTTTCAATTTTGTTGCAACATGATTCCTCCATTAGAATGAAGTGAAACTATAAAAACCACCAATTTAATGAATATGTTACATCAGTGGTCCTATAATGTGTTTTGAATTTTACTTTGATTGCTTTAATTTTATTTTTTATTCAAAATTCTAATGACAAGTAATGGAGGGACCAAATTGCAACAAAATTAAAAGTTTAGGGACTAAATTTTTCAAATTAAAACTATGGGGATTAAAGTGACACTTCACTTAGACTAGAGAGACCAATCATGTAATTTACCCTTCTATTTTCAATATATAGATTTTTTTATTTTTTTAGCCAAAGAAACATAGAAATGAATATTTTAATAAAATGATTGTTCCATTATACTCTATTTTAGTAAACCAAACGCTATCTTAAAGTTTAATTCCACTTCTATATGATTCAATAATGATTTATAATGTTATAAACACTAATTAGTATACATACAAGCATCATTAAGTGATAGATCCCATATAATATCTTGTTTCTTAATTAATATGTTTATTAATACATTAACTAGTATTTCTAGCATTATTGAATAATTTAATATTATTTTTTAGTTTAGGATTTGTCAAGAAAAAAATGAAAAGGAACAGATATAAAGAAATTGTTATTTTTTCAATTCATTATCTTATTAATTTTTAAGGGAATTTCATTTCAATGTAATTTAAAAAAATTATTTTCATATTAATAATAAATTACAACATTAAAAATCAATTTTATAAACTTTTCTATGTATTTGAAATTAAATTTTTAAGTTTTCATTGATATGGTATTTTTTCTTTCTTTTTTTCTCTCCCACAAAATTTCTTTAAAAATTATCCAAACATAACATATGAGTTAGGGGGGATTACTCACATTTTTGCAGTCCATCATCATAAAACAAAAATTTGAGAACTATAAACAACAGGTCCAAAGTAAATCCATTTGTTAATTAAATTGAAAGATTTTACAAAAATAAAAAGAACACAACAAATAAATTAAGAAAACCATATAATTTTGCATTGAGGAGACATGATGGGAATCAAAGGTATCAGAATGTAGGGTGCATGATAATCATGTGCATGGAGAAGTATATAAATTATTGGTGGAGTGTTTGGAAATGGTGATAATGAAGGGATATTTTTTTTTTTTTTTGAAACATAGAAGAGAAGGAGGGGGGATATTAAGGGTTGAGATGGTGGGGTCCATCTTATCCCCAAGTGAGAGGCTTGTAAGGATGAGGCTGTCATATCCAATCCTTTGTGTATGTATGCCTATGATTTTCCATACCCTTATCACTAGTTCTTCTCTTCTTGTGATGGGGTGGTTACTTCACTGTTATTATTATTTTTTTTTATTCAACTTCACTGTTATTATTGTCATCTGTCTCCCACTGTTATTATTGTCATGAATAAAGCTTCCGATCCCCAGTGGGGGTGCTGGGGTCGCCTGTGATTGGTCAAAAAAATAACTATTTTTTTTTTTTTTTTGTTTTCAGCTAATGATATTGTGACACGTCACTGGGGGTTATCAGTGGGGGTCACCCCAGCATGATTGTATTGTCATTTGTCTCTCTCTCACACACACACTATATATATATATAAATTAGATATTTTGCATCAAACATGTAATTTGTATAACATATTATTGTCATCATACACACATTATATATATATATATATGTTCGATTATAATATATGAACACTTGGGTTGGTATTCACAAAAAATGTGTTAAAATTTTAATTTGCAAAATACTACAAGAATTATATAATTACACATGTATTTCCTATTTTAATCAGTTAAAAAGGTAACAATGCTGAATTTAGAAGGTCAATATTCTAATGTAAGTGTCATATTTTTTGTAATTGTTCAGATTAAAACATATTACAACTAATAAAATTCGATTTAAATAAGAATTTGTTACATACAATAGTGCACTCATCGAGTGTGCACACCGCTAGTATATATAATGAAAGGCTACAACTTATTTAAGATAAGAAAAAGGATATAAATGTTCATTTTATAGGCTCATTTTTAATACTTAGTGATGTGTAAAAGAAATGATTGACTGGTGATTAGAGATAACATGAATGAGAGAGAGAGAGAGAGAGAGAGAGAGGGAAAAAAAATTATCTTAAACATTTTAATAAATTACCACATTATTGAGTTTGAAAAATGAGACTAACTTTTAGATTAGAGTAACACTACTTTTAAATTAATTAAGATAATTGCAGTTGTGGCACTCACAATATTATTTACTTCACCATTATGTTTGCTTAGCTTTTCTTTTTTTTTTCTTTTTTTTTTATTTAAAAAAAAAAGAGAAATTCAAAAAATATAAAACACTTATCAATCTCATAAGTTTTTTTGGGAGGGGACAAAAAGTATATTTTTGAAAATTTATTTTTAAACCAGTTTTTTTATTTTTTTGAAAAAAAAATAAAAAAATTTTGAAAATTAAACCAAAGAAATTGTACAACTCTTACAATTGAACTTCGAAGTTCAGTGTATTGAAGGGAAACTCGATTCATAATGAAATTATATAATCATATTTATTACAAAAAAAAAAAAAAAATTTATTTAGTTAGAGTTGTTTGGTGTAATATACAAAAATGATTATAATTTTTTTAAAATTTATGTCAGAATGTTCAGTTTAACTTTTATTTATTGTTTATAACATAAAAATAATGTAAATAAGGCGATTATAAAAAAGTTGAACGAGGGATTTTTAGTTTTTACTTATTTTGTTATTATTAATTAATTTTTAACTTGTAATAAATTATACCAAATAAATTTTATTAAGATTTTAAGTATTATAGTTAATAGTTTAGAAGTAAAATAACACAAATATAATAATTTGAATGGACAAATAAAATTTTCTCATATTCTTATGTATACATACTCTAGCAAATCTCAAATTATCTATGTGTTTTCATTTTTGATATAAATTATTTTTTTTTCTTATTTTATGTCATTGTTTCCCGTATTATTTCCTACATGACCTTCTTAGTGATGATGATAAATTATATCCATATCATCAAGCAATTTCCTATTGAGCTAATCCTTTTATAATTTCCTTTTCAATTTACACCTATTTGCATAGAGATGACCCATTTGCACAGGGATGAGAATGGGACAGGTATGAATCGAGGGATCTTATCCATCTCATTCACGTTTAGTAAATATTATTTCATGCCCAACCCTACACACTAGACCTCTCTCCTACCTCTGCTTAGTATAATCCCACCCCTAATTCTACCCAACCAGTTTAACTTTACAATTTATATCTTTAGTATTGAATTTTAATACTATAATTTTATAACTTTAGATAATAAATAACTTATAATAATTGGTGTTATTTGACATTAATTGTGAAATAAATGAAAAAAGAAAAGTGTGATATTAAAAAACATAAAATAAAAGGAAAAAAAATTAGGGCTAGTTTTATATCATTAAAAAATAAAAAATATATTTAACAAATGAGATTTTTGTAATAATACACATAATTGGGTCAGAATTATCTTCCCCATACCCGACCCAAACCATATTGGGTCTTTATTCTTAACCCCAAACCCAAACTTCCTCTATGAAGAAACCCTCAAACCTATTTTATTAAGGTCGAAGAAGATCCTCTGTTGTTGTTTCCTGCGGTGGCCTCTGCGGTGGTTCAAAACGACGTCGTTTTGAACCTTTTTTCCCCCATTCTCTTCTTATATTTTGCTTTTCAGCCCCTTTTTGTTTTGTTTGGTGTTCAAACCCTAGCCCCTTTCAGAGAGACGAACAAAGACGCGACGAACGGAGAGGCCGACGCAGCCGGGAGACGTGACTTCTACAGCGAAGCGACGGAGGTGAGGCGAGGAGAAGCTGAAGGAGACAGACATGTTGGAACAATCTTTTGTATAAAATAAATAAGTTGAAACAAATCAAACAAATAAAAATAAATTACTTATAGAATTTATTTTACCAAACCAAATAAATATTTAAAAGATCAAGTCGAGTGTGTGACACTTTATCCTTAAGACAGATTCGTCCCGCTTTGGTGCTTATGGATAAAAGACGTCTATCTCCCAAGATACAATGATCTTCACAAATTGTAGTAGCACTCCAAACAATTTGTACAGCGAACAAAACTTGTGTTCTTATACTCTCAAATATTTCTCCTAAAAATAATATGAAGAATAAATAATGCAAAAAGCAAAATCTGCTGGAACAATAATGCAACAAATGAATTTTTCGGATGTGGAATACTGTTGGAATGATCTAGTATTTATAGACAAGTGGTACCTGTTCAAACAGATAAGATTTTGAATTGAACAGATACAGTTTAAACGGAACAGGTTTGAACTGTTTGAATCTGTCTGCTGGAAATAAATCTGTCCGGTTCAACCTGTTTGAACCTGCTGGAAATTGGACCGGAGAAGGGCACTGTTTGGACAGAAAAAATTGGCACAAAATTTAAATTAATTTCGTTCAGAAAAATTAAATTTTCTCGCAAGAATTTTTTTTTGAAAAAATTCAAATAAATTTTGTCCAAAAAATTAATATAAGAACCGACCTGACCTACAACCCACACTCGGCACGGCTCGGTTAGACGACCAGCCGGCGGTGGCAGAGCGCGCGCGCGTGTGGTGGTTTGAGCCAAGGTTCACTTTGTCCATAACTCCTCCCTTCTACAAACTTGGGGTGCCCCTTGGGACCTAACCTAAATGTTGCCACCTAGAACTTATACACACACATAAGTTCTTTTAAGTTTCCAATGTGGGATAACCATTTCAAGGAAACCCACATTTTACTTTTTCAATTTTCTATTCCACGAACCCGAAAAAGACGTCAATTTCCTATTCACTCATAAATGGTTTTGACGAACTGTTTTCACTGTGTGACTTGCCATGCAGCAAGGAACACGTTACATCTTTGGACTCATCCCAAAAGACGTGTGGAACCCATTCAATTTTGGGCTCAATGTTTGCCCAAAATAAGCCTATAAAAACCATAATTTTCCAACAATCCCCCACATGAATGGAATTTGACGAAGAGAAAATACAACAACATGATCTAATTACAAAGAGTACAGAAATTGGGAATATTCTGTAAATGATAGGTAGTTTTTGGTTTTGAACCTTCCCTTGTGAGACACTATCGGATTTATTAGCTAATTAGTGAACATGATGTCTTGAACTATTTAGCCATTTGTGTAAACCAAGACAATAGAACTCACACAGTATATCACCAGATACAGTTTAGTTCTCACTATTGTGTTCATTTTGGCCTTGAACAATCTGGTCTTTCATGAGTGCTCTACAGAATTATAGCCCTTCACAAATCTCATAGAACCGGCCCAATTCACACTCATATAGGTGATTCTTATGAAGAGCATCCTGCCATACTTCACTAGGTATACCTAGATATAAGAATCATTAAAAGTATTACTTAACCTAAAACGCTGCAGACATCACTATTTCATCATAGAAATGAGTAGGAGTTTAACTCCCCAGTGATCCTTATGAGTCATACACAACTCGGTTGTCCCTTTGAACCTAGATCTTGGGATCTCTAGTCAACTAGGTTGGGTTGCCGTTGTGGTAACTCTTATTTAATAGGCTTAAGTCTCATTTCCCTCGATGAATTCTCAACTAACTCTCTTGCTAACCCTTTGGTTAGTGGATCCGCTATGTTGTCTTTAGACTTCACATATTCAATGGAAATAATTCCATTAGAGAGTAATTGTCTAACGGTGTTATGTCGACGACGAATGTGTCGTGACTTACCGTTATACATATGACTCTGTACTCTATCAATTGCTGATTGACTATCACAATGTATGCATATAGCAGGCATTAGTTTTGGTCACATTGGAATATCTTCGAGGAAGTGGCAAAGCCATTCTGCCTCTTCCCCAGCTTTATCTAACGCTTGGAATTCTGATTCCATAGTAGACTTAGCAATGCAAGTCTGTTTAGAAGATTTTCAAGATACAGTCGCCCCACCAAGAGTAAATACATACCCACTGGTAGACTTTGAGTCTTTAGTATCCGATATTCAGTATGCATCACAATATCCTTCAAGTACTATTGGATATTTAGTATAATTCAGCCCGATGTTACTAGTAAATCGAAGATATCTTAGAACCCTTATAATTACTTTCCAGTGTTCTACTCCTAGATTACTCGTATATCTACTTAATTTACTTACTACATAGGCTATATCTGGGCGAGTGTAGTTCATCAAGTACATTAAGCTTCAAACAATTTGGGCATACTCTTATTGAGAAATACTTTCTTATACATTCTTAGAAAGAAACAAATTAACATCCACAGGTGTTCTAGCAAGATGATCATCATCTTTGCTGAATTTGTCAAGTATTTTCTCAATGTAATGAGATTGTGACAAAGCATAATCTTCTGATGTTTTTGGTAATTTTCATACCAAGTATTACATCAGCAATCTCCATGTCCTTCATGTCAAAATGTTTATTCAACATTTTCTTGGTAGTTTTAATCATGTCATTATTACTACCTATGATGAGCATATCATCCACATAAAGACATACTATAACATAATCGTTGCTAGTGTTTTTAATATGAACACATTTGTCACATTCATTAATTTTGAATCCATTTGACATCATTACTTTGTCAAATTTCTCATGTCATTGCTTTGGCGCTTGTTTTAAACCATATAACGATTTAACCAATTTACACACTTTTTTTTCTTTTCCTGGAACAGAAAATCCTTCTGATTGTTCTATGTAAATTTCTTCATCTAACTCACCATTTAAGAAAGTAGTTTTCACATTCATTTGATGAATTTTTAGATTGTACAAAGATGCAATGGCAATTAGCATTCTAATAGATGTTATTTAGTAACTAGTGAGTATGTGTCAAGGTAGTCAAGACCTTCTTTTTGTCTATATCCTTTAACCATAAGTCTTGTCTTGTATTTGTCAATTGATCCATCCGCTTTTATTTTCCTTTTGAAAATCTACTTGTACCCAAGAGGTTTACAACCTGGTGGTAAGTCCATTAATTCTCAAGTGTGATTTTGTAAGATGGATTCAACTTCGCTATTTACAGTTTCTTTCCATAAAGGAACTTCAGGACTGGACATAGTTTCTTGAAAGTTAAAGGCTCATTTTTTAACAAAAAAATTAGAAAATCTGGACCAAAAGATTTTAAGGTTCTAGCACGTTTACTATGCCTAGGTTCCTCTTCCTTATTTTGATCTATCTCTTGCTCTTGTTTTTTTATCTTATTCTTGATCATGACTAGTAATAGCATCATAAGATCTTTTATTAGTACTAGTCTCTTGTCCAGTCTTATTTGGAAATACATGTTCAAAGAATGATGCGTTCCGAGATTCAATAATAGTATTCACATGCATTTTGGAATGTTCTGATTTATGAATCAAAAACCGATATGCACTACTATTTTTGGCATAACCAATGAAAATGCAATCAATGGTTTTAGGACCTATCTTAGTCTTTTTAGGACTAGGAATGCCACTTTAGCCAAACACCCCTACACTTTTAAGTATTTGTAGGATGGTACTCTCCCATGCCACATTCCATAAGGTGTTTGATTCACTTTTTTTGGGGTACTTTATTAAGAATATAATTAGCAGAAAGTATTGCTTCCCCCCACAAGTTCTAAGGTAATCCAGAACTTATTAACATGACATTCATCATTTCTTTTAAAGTCCTATTTTTCCTTTCAGCAATTCCATTTTGCTGAGGTAAGGAGTGGTGGTTTGATGAATTATTCCATGTTCTTTACAAAATTCACCAAAAGGTGATTCATATTCACCACCTCTATCACTTCTAAGTTTTTAAATTTTCTTACCAAGTTGATTTTCAATTTCATTCTTATATTGAATGAAAGTTTGGTTCGAATTAAATAAACATAACTATATCTAGTATAGTCATCTATGAAAGTGATAAAATATTTTTTCCTACCTCTAGTTTGAATTGATTTAAAATCACAAATGTCACAATGAATTAATTCAAGTGGCTCCGTTCTTCGTTCAATTGAATGAAAAGGAGTTTTAGTTAATTTTGCCTCAACGCAAATTTCACATTTATGATTTAAATCAATGTCAAATTTAGGTAAACATTCCATATTAATTAATCTACGCAAAGATCCATAATTAACATGTCCTAGTCTACCATGCCATAAATTTGAAGACTCAAGCAAGTAAGAAGAAGATGTATTTTTATTAATAACAGAGGGTACAACAGTCATTGCATTCATTTTCAAAAGGCCATCAGACATTTAACATTTTCCTACATACATCCCATTCTTAGTAAGTACAAATTTATCACTCTCAAACACTAGTCTAAACCCATTTTTACTCAACAAAGATTCGGAAACAACATTCTTGCGAATGTTCGGTACATGCAGCACATTGTTGAGAGTGAGTTCTTTTTCATATGCCATCTTCAAAATAATCTTTCCTTGTCTTTCAACTTTAAAAGTTGAGGAGTTACCCATAAAAAGTTGTTCACCATTGTCCACTACTGAATAAGATGTGAACATCTTTTTGTCGACATAGATGTGGCGAGTAGCACCTATGTCCACCCACCATTCTTTAGATTTCCGAAAAGGTTTGCCTCGGAAACTGCAGAAAGATTTATGTCCTCAACACCATTGGAAATTTGTCCACTTCGGTCATATTGGCTTGAGCAGGCTTCTTGCTTGATCTTACTCTGCCTTTGCATTTGCTACGGCAATCTTTGGCCCGATGTCCCTCTTTTTCACAGATATAACATTTGCCATTGAACTTGTACTTTTTAATTTCCCCTCATTTAGAGCCTTGTGCGGAACTTTCTCCGGAAAACTTTCGTTTCTTTGCTTTTGGAGCATGTTCCACCACATTTGCCTTAGACTCCATTGGATGCTTATCAGCCTGCTTCTCAGAATTGCGGTTGTTCTCCTCAATCCTCAAACGCACAATTAATTCCTCTAAAGTCATTTCTTTGCACTTGTGTTTGAGATAGTTCTTGAATTCCTTCCAGCCTTGTGATAATTTTCCAATTAAGGCAGCAACTTGGAAGAATTCACTGAGAGACATGCCTTCTGTATGAATGTCATGCAAAATGAGTTAGAGATCTTGAACTTGGCTGATCACAGTCTTAGAATCAACCATCACAAAGTCCAAAAATTTGCCTACTACAAATTTCTTCAAGTCAGCATCCTCTGTTTTGTATTTTTCTCCAAAGACTCTCAAAGTTCCTTTGCCTTTTTGATAGGACTGTAGACGTTATACAATGTGTTGTCAAGTCCGTTCAAGATATAGTTCCAACAAAGGAAATCAGCATGTTTCCAGGCATCGACCGCAACAACCACTTGCCAGTCAGTTTCATCCTCTTTCAGAATAGGAGCATCCTCACGGCGAAACCGTGCCAGGTTGAGAGTAGGAAAATAAAACAATATTTTCTGCTGCCATCTTTTAAAATCAGTTCCTAACAACTTCTCTAGCTTCTCACCATGATTGTCTGGCATAGTCACAACAGGAGGGGTTGGAGCAATTGCAGCCACCACACTAGTACTTGTTTGAGCATTAGTTTGACCAGTTTCAATAGCCATGAATTCTAAATTATAAAATAAAATTATAATTAGAATTTTATACTACACAGAAAATTTAAACCAAAACCACATAATTGAATTCTGTAAAAATAAAATAAACAAGAATTGTAACTTTTATTTCCAATTAATCTGAAAATAAAGTAAAATTTTATTTAAACAAATTAATTCCATACAGAAAATTAAAATTCTGTAACACTTCAAAAATTAAAATACTAAAACATAATTTTAATTAATGAAAACTCAGAAATTATTTCTGAGAATCAAAATCAATTTCTGACCAATTTCACAAATAAATATTCTGAATTATTAATGACTATCAGTATATTACCACTAGTTGTCAAAGAAAAATAAACAGTATATTACTACTATTTGTTTTTCCAACCAGAATATTATTTTGTAAAACCACAGAAAATAATTTCTAGAAGAAGAAGAAAGAGGAAAGGAAACAAATGGAAAATTCTATATAAACAGAATAATTCGAATTTCGTTCAGAAAAATTAAATTTTTCTGCAAGAATTTTTTTTGGAAAAAATTCAAATAAAGTTTGTCCAAAAAATTAATATAAGAACCGACTCGACCCGCAACCCACACATGCGCTGGCGGCAGCGCGTGTGTGGTGGTTTGAGCCAAGGTTCACTTTGTCCATAACTCCTCCCTTCTACAAACTTGAGGTGCCCCTTGGGACCCAACTCCAGTGTTGCCACATAGAACTTATATACACACATAAGTTCTCTTAAGTTTTCAATGTGGGATAACCATTTCAAGGAAACTCACATTTTACTTCTTCAATTTTCTATTCCACGAACCCGAAAAACGATGTCAACTTCCCATTTACTCATAAATAGTTTTGATGAACCGTTTTCACCGTGTGACTTGCCATGCAGCAAGAAACACGTCACCTTTTTGGACCCACCCCAAAAGACGTGTGGGACCCACTCAATTTTGGGCTCAAAATTTACCCAAAATAAGCCTATAAAAACCATAATTTTCCAACAATAGAGAAGGGGAAAATAGAGAGGGCAACACGGGCGGCTGACGTAAATACTACAGCGACGCGGCGGCGGCGATGAGGTCGATTTCGTTCCTTTCGTCTTCATTTTCATTTTTTTTACTTATATATATATATATGATTTGTTGCCATAGTTTGATTTATTGTTCAAAAATATAGATGCGTTTGATTTATTGAGTTTGATGGGTTTGATAATTTAGGGTTTGTTGTAAAAACAGATTTGTTGTTGATTTGTATTTTTTTTCAATTTTTTTTTTGTTTTATCAACATTTGATTTTTTTCCTCTGAGATTGAGCGTACTTACATCATGTTTGACATTCTCTAGTCTTTGCCTTAGTTCAGCCTCTCAAATTTTCGTTTGTGTTTCATCTTTTTTAGTTGGAATAATGACATTAATAATCAATTTCTTTGTGCTTACAAGGTTTAAGAAGGATGTGTTGCTTATAGAGAGAGATGTGTGGCTTTCTTAAATTTTCGTTTGTGCGTCATCTTTTTCCAATAAGCATCTTTTTTAGTATCATACAAATATCATTGGATCCAATAGGTTGCTTACAGAGAGAGATGTATAATCTTCTTACAATAATCTCAAATATCATATTCTCAATTTTTTGTTTGATAGCTGAGGAATTTTCCATCTTATAATAATCTAGTTTTCTCTTTCAGACTTTCGCTTGCTTTGTTTTCAATTAATGATTAATGATTAATTGAACACTGAATTTTCCATCTGGTTTTCTCTTACTAATACCTGAATTTTCCATCTGTTTTTGTAGTACTGATAGCTGAATTTTCCATCTTGTTTTCTCTTTCTGACTTGTGCTTGCTTGCTTTGATAGCTGATTAATTTTCCATATGTTTTTCTATTACTAAACATTGAATTTTCCTCAAATAAGCTGACTTGTGCTTGCTTTGTTTTCAATTAATGATTCAAAGATTTGCTAGAAGTGAAAATTTAGAAACTTCTTTGGGAAAAATTATTATTTTATTCTTTGGGTTTGTTGCAGATGTATGGACTAAACAAAGCATTGATGCTGGATAAACTTGTAATAAACTGATTGTTTGAATGTATGGAATAAACTGATTGTTTAAACTAAACAAAGCATTGTAATAAACTGATTGTTTGAATGTCTAGACTAAACAAAGCATTGATTATTATTTTATTTTAAATCTTTGTTTGAATGTTGTCTTAACTTGTAATAAACTGATTGTGTCATAAAATGCTCTTACTAGGATTAACATGTCAATGGGTTCAAACATTGATGTTGGATATTTGCAAAATAAAAGATGTAAATGTGGGGGGAAAAAAAAAACAACAGTGTACATATCAGAATCAGAGAGAAATCCAGGGAGGCTGTATTTCAAGTGTGCAGATAAGATGTGTGAGTACTTTGCATGGGAAGCGGCTCCTACTGGGAATGCATCAAATATCCAAAGGAGAAGTAAAGCTATTCATACGAAGAATGAAGATAAGAGAGGGTATGACTATGATTTTGAGAGAAACAATGAAGTTATGAATAGATTGGAACGACTTGAGGCAAACCAAGAAGCTATGGAACTGATTATGTTCACAATCCATAGTGTTGGTTGGTTTTACTATGCTAACAGCGCTACTCAAGTGAATGTAACCATTTTTTTTTTGGCATTGTATTTTGGTTTTGAATTTAGTAAACCTTAAACTATGAGTTTTGATATATAAAGCTTAATGAAATTACCTATGCTATGTCAATACTGATATGCTTCTTTTTTGTTTCTGTCAATGAAAGTTATACAGCTTTGAAGTTCCTTTCTGATTCAATCTTTTCTAATGCAAAACGATATTGAGATTTGTTATAAACAGGATATTGAGATTTTTTATAAAAAGGATATTGAGATTTGTTACGCCTGAGGTAGGTGTTATTTAGGATGCAAATCAATTCAAATTACAGATGTGAACTCCATGGCTTACTAAAATTGAGAAAGTCTACTTGTCAATTTATACTTGAAACATCTGTCAATAGTACTCCACCAACAAATGGATATTGCTAGCATCAAGTTGAACAGGACATTGAACATAAGACATTCAAGCTGAACAAGACATTGAACATAAGACATTCAAATTAAGTCAAATGAAAAACAATTATTTTAGGTAAGATTTGGAAAAGCACCAGAACCAACTATAAAATTAGGGAAGAGAAAAATGAAATTGCTACCTAACTATAAAGCTGCACAAGCATGTCTGAACATCCTAGATTTGAATCCAGAAGCAGAATTACAATATTCTACAACCTCTAATTTCAAACATTATCAATATGATCTCCACATAAAAATCTTAATACTTAGGACAAATATTATCCTATAATAAAAATCTCCAATATGATCTTCAAACATTATCCTACAATAATTTAATTGCATATTAATTGGAATAGATCTCTCCAAAACAAATATTAGGACAAAAGGTCTCCAACATAAATAAAATCAACTTCTTAGGGATGTCCATCTACATGACTGTCAGCAGGACTATGTAAGGCTTGCGAGACTTGGACTGCAAAGTGTTGAACACTTGTACCTCGAAGCAACTCCTGAAAAGATGTGTGTGTTGGAAAAATTGGTTTATTAGGCTTATTTTGGGCCGACTTTGAGCCCAAAATTGAGTGGGCCCCAAACGTCTTTTGGGGCGGGTCCGAAGCGGTGAAGTGTTCCTTGCCGCGTGGCAAGTCACACGGTGAAGACGGTTCGTCAAAACCACTTATGAGTGAATGGGAAGTTGACGTCGTTTTCGGGTTCGTGGAATTGAACATTTAAGTTTTAAATGTGGGTTTCCTTGTGAGGCTTGTCCCACATTGAAATTTTAAGAGAGTTTTGTTGAGTATATAAGCTCTAGCATACAACACTTGGGTTGGGCCCCAAGGGGCACCCCAAGTTTGTAGAAGGGAGAAGTTATGGACAAAGTGAATCTTAGCGCAAACCACCACACGCGCGAGCGCCGCCGTCGCCGTCTGTCCGGCTGAACCGAGCTGTGCCGGGCGAGATTGTGGGTCGGGTCGCTTCTAATATTTATTTTTTGGACAAAATTCATTTGAATTTTTTCAAAAATTATTGCGAGAATTTAATTCAAATTTGAATTTAAATTTTTGTCCAAACAAACTTTTTCCTGTCTAAATATTTCACAATAGATTTTTCAGTTCAAACAGTTTTTCTAATGTTTAAAACCGACAGATTCTTAACTGTCTAGACAGATTCAAATCTGGACAGTTTTGTTCCAAATCTGTTTGAATTTTGAAATAATATGTAATGACCTAACCCTCGCATGTGTTTCCGGTATACTTTCAGTCCCTCACTCTGCGTATTTACATACTTATTTAAGTTTAATTAAGTGAACCTTATGACCCTAGATTCATATCTGTTTGGTAAGGAAAGTATCTGTCATAATTAGAATGTTTAATCAAAAATTGAGGGTCCTCAAGGCTTGATAATCCAAAATTGATTTTATATTTGAAATCAACATAATTTTTAGGTAATATTAAGCATTGTTATAAAAACTTGATTTGGAATGATTAAATTAATTAGTTTTTGTCCTATTCACCTTATATATCTATCTATGTCCTTTGAAATAATTGGCTTAGGGCCTTTAATCAAAATATCTCCTGAGTGCAAATTGGGGGAGAAGGTTAGAGGGTTGAGAGGAAGTTCAAGAAGAAGATTGGGAATTTAGTGAGGATTGTAGAATTTGAGCTCAAGGTATGTAATTCTTGCTTTTGTTAAGCTCTCATGATAATTGAGTAAGAAATTCTCTCCAATACTTAAGTGGAAGTTACAATTAAAGAATCAAGGGTGTGTGTGATCTTGTTTAGTTGTATTGGTAGATGAGTTGGTAATCTCAAGCTTGTAATAGAAATCTCACATTTCCTCTTTTGATTTTACTTATTGTGTGGTGTTTCTTCACATACCTAAAACATTATGTTATGTTGAACTTTAAGAATTAAGAGATTAAGTTATGTTGTGAACTTTAGGAATTAAAAATCTAAATCATAGTTAGTGTGTGTGTGTGTGTTGGAGGATCTCATTAACATGTTTCTAGACCATGTTTTAGCAATTAAGAAAGCTATGTTGAACCTTGTAAATATGCACCAAAAGATGGGATTTTGAAGGAATTTTCGGACTGTTTTGAGCAGAATCGCCGCACGTGCGGGGGTCATGACCGCACGTGTGGGAACCCTAGCCGCACGTACGGGAGTCATGGCCGCACGTGCGGGAATGAGGAATTTTGGCATTTGGCTACTGTCTAAAAAGCATGTGCGGGGCATCACTGCCGCATGTGCGGGAGTCCTTGCCGCACGTGCGGGGCTCACAGCCGCACGGGCGACCCATGCTAAAAATAATGGGTTGCTCCGTTTTACGTGCTGGACCCTCTAATATTGTTGAAATATGTACTTAAGGCCTTTATGATATCCGTAAATTCAATCGAAGCAAAACGAATTCGAAAATGATTTAACGAAGGAAAAGAATTAACCCGCAAGTTGTTCATGTGTGTAGGTCATAATCCGGGAGAAACAAGCGCGCCGCTACTGCACTGTGAGTTGTAGTACTGTAATCGTACGTTTACTTACCGTTAATAATTCTTATTATTAACGCTCTGTTGTTTTATAAGCAATTACGTTACCATTTGTGTTGTTTGGAGATCGGTGAGAACATTGAAAGATTATGTGTACCTCGGTATGACTCTGGAACTACTCTGCATTCCGATTACGGTTAATGGTTATCATTAATGTGCTATGCGCTATAACCTGTAACTTACCTAAGACTCCGCACAAGAATTATTAATCCTATGCAGTTAGTTAATGGGAAGGAATTATGAATATAAACCCCGCTTAATGGGAACATAATATTTTGAACGTCCTATCAGGGACTCCTACAGTCTTATTTGGTTCGACACATGTTTTATGACATAGGCATTTGCTTAGAATGGATTGACGAAATGAAAATCGGATAGAACCATGGGTTGCCTTATACGTCAAGAATTGAATATCAATAACATTGTTATATGACTCACGTTATGGTGTTCTATCCCCATGAATAGTACTGTTACGACACATGGGTTTCTGTAAATAATTATTATTAATGCTTGGTTATACGTAAGACGACTATGGTAATATGTTTGTGAACGGTATTCGTATGAATCTGACATTATTTCTGTTCTGTCTATCCATTTCGTTTATACTATGTCATGATATGAATTGTTCGGTCTTCAAGACCTATTGATTTCTGGTATGGAACAAAGTGTTGTACGGAACTAAGTGCTGCAATGCGAGTCACCTCTAGAATCCGTGCGAGCCACCTCTTGAGTCCATACATACATGAACTGGGCTTAAAGCCAATCTGGTCCCTTTATGGGTCATCTGGTTCTGGTCCCTTTATGGTTCATCTGGTTGTATGAATTTGTTAATGTCTGGGCCTATGGCCGTTCTGTGAAATCTGTGAGGCCTATGGCTGTTCTGTGAAATCTGTGAGGCCCATGGTCGTTCTGAGAAATCTGTGAGGCCTATGGCCGTTCTAAGAAATCTGTGAGGCTTATGGTCGTTCTGAGAAATCTGTGAGGCTTATGGCCGTTCTGTGAAATTTGTGAGGCCTATGGCCGCTCTGTGATATCTGGGCCTATGGCCAATCTGTGACGTTATGTCTTAACATGTATGCTACTCGGGGAAACAGTGTGAAATTATGGAAACATTGAAAGAATTCGTGAAGTTATGAATCTATGAGGCCGAGGGCCAATTTGTGAATGTGTGAACCCATCAGACCAAGGGCCAATCTGTGAAGTTGTGAACCGACAAGATCGTTCTGAAAATTGGTACAGAATCAGATTAACCACATGACCTCTACATTTACGCACGCATTAATATATATTATATTTTAAGTTGTGCATCAATTTGTTTAAGTACTATTATTCACTGAGATTGTCTCACTCTGTATTTTGTTCTGATTCTGTAGGTACTAAATCTGGAGGTCAGCCTTAACCCTCGATGCCTCTCTCTTTGCCAACCTCTGTGTGTCCGGCATTTGGGTGAAGCCTGATCATTTCTTTGGAGTTTTGGCTTGCACTCTGATTGTCTATTATATGTTAAGTTTCTAATGTTTTTGACATCCGCCCAATTAAGGTACGGGATTTGTATATGTGTATGTAAATATTTATCATCTGATGCACTGTTTGTGATCCTGGCATGATAGTGGTCGCTCAATGGATGTAATTCTTTTACTTTATGTTATTTTCTTATATTTAATGCTTCCGTTCAGGCCCCATATGTTATGTACAGCAGGTTAAGTATCCGTTTCTAAGTAGGTCATGCCCAAACTTTTAGGGGCGAGTTTGTGACGTGACATAATATCTGTTCATTTCAAAAGTGCACCTGTTCAGTGACAAACAGCACCTGTTCGGGGCTGTGTATTTTGCCTATAAATATAGATCATTCCAGCAGTGTTTTTAGATCCGAAAATCAGTCTGCAACTTATATATTTGCTGTCCAGAATTTTCTTCTTCGCATTTTAATCTTCATTCTAGTTTTAGAGATAAAATAAAGAGAATATAAGAACACAAGGTTCTAGTTCGCCGTACAAATTTGTGTGGAGTGCTACTACAAGTTTGTGAAGATCATTGTATCCTGGGAGATAGACGCCACTCAACTGTAAGCACCGTAGCGGGGCAAATCTGTCTTAAGGACAGAGTGTCACACACTCGACTTGGTCTTTTATTTTTCGTTTCGGTTTGACAAAATAAATTCTGTAAGATTTATTTTATTTTGTTTGAATTAGTTTCAATTTTTTTTTTTTTTTACAAGAAGATTGTTTCAACAATCTTAAGACAGATTCGAATTATTCTGTTTACAAAATTTTTCGTTGTTCCTTTTCTTTCCTCTTTTAAGAAAATTATTTCTGTGGATTTACAAAATATATTCTGTGGATTTACAAAATAATATTCTGGTTAGAAAAACAAATAGTGATTATATGCTATTTGACAGATAGTAGTAATATACTGTCTATTTTCTTTGACAACTAGTAGTAATACTGGTATCATTAACAATTCAGAATATATTTTTTGTGAAATTTTTTCAGAAATTAATTTTGGTAAATTTTATTTTATTTTCCAATTAATTGAAAAATAAAAGTTACATTCTTGTTTCTTTTATTTTTACAGAATTTAATTCTGTGAATTTGGATTAATTTTCTGTGTAGTATAAATTCTAATTATAATTTTGTTTTATAATTAGAATTGATGGCTACTGAAACAAATGCTCAAACAAGTACTACTGTGTGTGGGCAATTGCACCAACCCCTCTCCTGTGGTAACAGTACCGGTAAATCACGGTGAGAAGCCAGAGAAGTTCTCAGGAACTGATTTTAAAAGATGGCAATAAAATTGTTGTTCTATTCAACTCTGAACCTGGCTCGTTTCCTCCGTGGATGCTCCTATTTGAAAGAGGATGAAACCGACCGGCAGTGGTTGCAGCGGTCGATGCCTGGAAACATGCTGATTTCCTTTGCCGGAACTACATCTTGAACGGACTTGACAACACATTATACAACGTCTACAGTCCTATCAAGACAGCAAAGGAACTTTGGAAGTCTTTGGAGAAAAAATACAAAACGGAAGATGTCGGCTCAAAGAAATTTGTGGTTGGCAAATTCCTAGACTTTGTAATTGTTGATTCTAAAACTGTGATCAGCCAAGTTCAAGATCTCCAACTCATTCTGCATGACATTCACGCAGAAGGCATGTCTCTCAGTGAATCCTTCCAAGTTGCAGCCTTAATTGAAAAATTACCACAAGGCTGGAAGGAATTCAAGAACTACCTCAAACACAAGCGCAAAGAAATGTCTATGGAAGAATTAATTGTGCGTTTGAGGATTGAAGAGGACAACCGCAATTCTGAAAAGCAGGCTGGTAAGCATCCTATGGAGTCTAAGGCAAATGTGGTGGAACATGCTTCAAAAACCAAGAAACGGAAGTCTTCTGGAGAAAGTTCATCACAAGGCTCTAAAGGGGGGGAAAATAAAAAGTACAAGTTTAATGGCAAATGTTACATCTGTGACAAAGAGGGACATCGGGCCAAAGATTGTCGTAGCAAAGGCAAAAGCAAAAGAAGAACAAGCAAGAAGCCTGCTCAAGCCCATATGACCGAAGTGGACAATATTTCCAATGGTGTAGATGATATCAATCTTTCTGCAATTGTTTCCGAGGCAAATCTTGTCGGAAATCCTAAAGAATGGTGGGTGGACACTGGTGCTACTCGCCACATTTCTGCCGACAAAAAGATGTTCACATCTTATTTTACAGTGGACAATGGTAAACAACTTTTTATGGACAATTCCTCAACTTCCAAAGTTGATGGACAAGGGAAGATTGTTCTCAAGATGACATCTGGAAATGAACTCACTCTCAACAATGTGCTGCATGTACCGGACATTCGCAAGAATCTTGTTTTCGGATCTTTGTTGAGTAAGAATGGGTTTAGGCTAGTATTTGAGAGTGATAAATTTGTACTTACTAAGAATGAGATGTATGTAGGAAAATGTTACATGTCTGATGGCCTTTTCAAGTTAAATGTAATGACCGTTGTACCCTCAGTTATTAATAAAAATACATCTTCTTCTTACTTGCTTGAGTCTTCAAATTTATGGCATGGTAGACTAGGACATGTTAATTATGGATCTTTGCGTAGATTAATTAATATGGAATGTTTACCTAAATTTGACATTGATTCAAATCATAAATGTGAAATTTGTGTTGAGGCAAAATTATCTAAAACTCCTTTTCATTCAATTGAAAGAAGTACGGAACCATTTGAATTAATTCATAGTGACATTTATGATTTTAAATCAATTCAAACTAGAGATGGGAAAAAGTATTTTATCACTTTTATAGATGACTATACTAGATATAGTTATGTTTATTTAATTCGAACCAAGGATGAAGCTTTGGAAACTTTTATTCAATATAAGAATGAAGTTGAAAATTAACTTGGTAAGAAAATCAAGAAACTTAGGAGTGATAGAGGTGGTGAATATGAATCACCTTTTGGTGAATTTTGTAAAGAACATGGAATAATTCATCAAACCACTGCTCCTTACTCACCTCAGCAAAATGAAATTGCTGAAAGAAAAAATAGGACTTTAAAAGAAATGATGAATGCCATGTTAATCAGTTCTGGATTACCTCAGAACTTGTGAGGGGAAGCAATACTTTCTGCTAATTATATACTTAATAAAGTACTCCGAAAAAAAATGAATCAAACACCTTATGAATTGTGGCATGGAAGAGTACCATCCTACAAATACTTAAAAGTGTAGGGTTGTTTGGCTAAAGTGGCTATACCTAGTCCTAAAAAGACTAATATAGGTCCTAAGACCATTGATTGCATTTTCATTGGTTATGCCAAGAATAGTAGTGCATATTGGTTTTTGATTCATAAATCAGAACATTCCGAAATACATGTAAATACTATTATTGAATCTCGGAATGCATCTTTCTTTGAACATGTATTTCCAAATAAGACTGGACAAGAGACTAGTAACAATAAAAGATCTCATGATGCTATTACTAGTCAGGATCAAGAACATGAACTTGATCAAGAGCAAGAGCTAGATCAAAATGAAGAAGAGGAACTTAGGCGTAGTAAACGTGCTAGAACCTCAAAATCTTTTGGTCCAGATTTTCTAACATATTTGTTAGAAAATGAGCCTTTAACTTTTAAAGAGGCTATGTCCAGTCCTGAAGCTTCTTTATGGAAAGAAGCTGTCAATAGTGAAGTTGAATCCATCTTGCAAAATCACACTTGGGAATTGGTGGATTTGCCACCAGGTTGTAAACCTCTTGGGTACAGGTGGATTTTCAAAAGAAAAATGAAAGCGGATAGATCAATTGACAAATACAAGGCAAGACTTGTGGTCAAAAGTTTTAGACAAAAAGAAGTTCTTGATTATTTTGACATATACTCACCGGTTACTAGAATAACATCCATTAGAATGCTAATTGCCATTGCATCTTTATACAATTTAGAAATTCATCAAATGGATGTAAAAACTGCTTTCTTAAATGGTGAGTTAAATGAAGAAATTTACATGGAACAACCAGAAGGTTTTTCTGTTCCAGGAAAAGAAAAGAAAGTGTGTAAATTGGTTAAATCATTATATGGTTTAAAACAAGCGCCAAAGCAATGGCATGAGAAATTTGACAAGGCAATGATGTCAAATGGTTTAAAATTAATGAGTGTGACAAATGTGTTTATATTAAAAACACAGACAAAGGTTATGTCATAATCCATCTTGCAAAATCACACTTGGGAATTGGTGGATTTGCCACCAGGTTGTAAACCTCTTGGGTACAAGTGGATTTTCAAAAGAAAAATGAAGCGGATGATCAATTGACAAATACAAGGCAAGACTTGTGGTCAAAGGTTTTAGACAAAAAGAAGTTCTTGATTATTTTGACATATACTCACCGGTTACTAGAATAACATCCATTAAAATGCTAATTGCCATTGCATCTTTATACAATTTAGAAATTCATCAGATGGATGTAAAAACTGCTTTCTTAAATAGTGAGTTAAATGAAGAAATTTACATGGAACAACTAGAAGGTTTTTCTGTTCCAGGAAAGAAAAGAAAGTGTGTAAATTGGTTAAATCATTATTGGTTTAAACAAGCGCCAAAGCAGTGCATGAGAAATTTGACAAGGCAATGATGTCAAATGGTTTTAAAATTAATGAGTGTGACAAATGTGTTTATATTAAAATACAGACAAAGGTTATGTCATTGTTTGTCTTTATGTGGATGATATGCTCATCATAGGTAGTAATAATGAAATGATTAAAACTACCAAGAAAATGTTGAATAAACATTTTGACATGAAGGACATGGGCATTGCTGATGTAATTCTTGGTATGAAAATTACCAAAACATCAGAAGGTTATGCTTTGTCACAATCTCATTACATTGAAAAAATACTTGACAAATTCAGTAAAGATGATGATCATCTTGCTAAAACACCCGTAGATGCTAATTTGTTTCTATCTAAGAATGTACAAGAAATTATTTCTCAATTAGAGTATGCCCAAATTATTGGAAGCTTAATGTACTTGATAAACTGCACTCACCCAGATATAGCTTATGCAATAAGTAAATTAAGTAGATATATGAGTAATCCGGGAGTAGAACACTGGAAAGCAATTATAAGGGTTCTAAGATATCTTTGATTTACTCGTAACATTGGGCTTAATTATACTAGATATCCAGCAGTACTTGAAGGATACTATGATGCAAATTAGATATTGGATACTAGAGACTCAAAGTCCACCAGTGGGTATGTCTTTACTCTTGGTGGGGCGGCTGTATCTTATCAGAATTCATAGCTTTAGACAAAGCTGGGGAAGAGGCAGAATGGCTTCGCCACTTCCTTGAAGATATTCCAATATGGCCAAAACTGGTGCCTGCTATATGCATACATTGCGATAGTCAATCAGCAATAGGTAGAGCACAGAGTCATATGTATAACGGTAAGTTTAGACACATTCGTCGTCAACATAATACCGTAAGACAACTACTCTCTAATGGAATTATTTTCATTGAATATGTGAAGTCTAAAGACAAACGCGGATCCACTAACCAAAGGGTTAGCAAGAGAGTTAGTTTGAGAATTCATCGAGGGGAATGGACTTAAGCCTATTAAAAAAGAGTTACCACAACGGCAACCCCAACCTAGTTGAACTGGAGATCCCAAGATTTAGGTTCAAAGGGACAACCGAGTTGTTGTGTGATGACTCAGAAGGATCACTCACTGGGGGAGTTAAACTCCTATTCATTTATATGATGAAATAGTGATGACGGCAGCGTTTAGGTTAAGAAGGAACACTTTTAATGATTCTTATATCTAGGTAAACCTGGTGGAGTATAGCAGGATCCTCTTCATAAGAAGTCACCTATGTGAGTGTGAACTGGGTCAGTTTTATGAGATTTGTGAAGGGCTACAATCTCTAGAGTCACTCATGAAGGGACACGAGTGTGTTCAGGGCCAAAATAAACACAAAACTAATAGTGAGAACTAAATTGTGTGATCTAGGGATATATCTGTGTGATGTTATTTATTCTCTTGGTTTACACACATAACGACTGAACAGTCAGGTCAAGATATCATGTTCACTGGTTAGCTAGTAAATCCGATAGTGTCTCACAAGGGAAGGTTCAAAGCCAAAAGCTACCTATCCTTTGCAGAATATTTCCAATTTCTGTACTCTCTGTAATTAGATCATGTTGTTGCATTTTCTCTTCGTCAAATTCCATTCATGTGGGGGATTGTTGGAAAAATTGGTTTATTAGGCTTATTTTGGGCCGACTTTGACCCCAAAATTGAGTGGGCCTCGAACGTCTTTTGGGGCGGGTCTGAAGAGGTGAAGTGTTCCTTGCCGCATGGCAAGTCACACGGTGAAGACGGTTCGTCAAAACCATTTATGAGTAAATGGGAAGTTGACGTCATTTTCGAGTTCGTGGAATTGAACATTTAAGTTTTAAATGTGGGTTTCCTTGTGAGGCATGTCCCACATTGAAACTTTAAGAGAGTTTTGTTGAGTATATAAGCTCTAGTCCACAACACTTGGGTTGGGCCCCAAGGGGCACCCCAAGTTTGTAGAAGGGAGGAGTTATGGACAAAGTGAACCTTAGCTCAAACCACCACACACGCGCACGCGCGCCGCCGCCGCCGTCTGTTCGGCTGAACCGAGCCGTGCCGGGTGTGGGTTGTGGGTCGAGTCGGTTCTAATATTAATTTTTTGGACAAAATTCATTTGAATTTTTTCAAAAATTATTGCGGGAATTTAATTCAAATTTGAAATTAAAATTTTGTCCAAACAAAGTTTTTCCTGTCTAAATATTTCACAACAAATTTTTCAGGTCAAACAGTTTTTCTAACTGTTTAAAACCAGACAGATTCTTAACTGTCCAGACAGAATCAAATCTGGACAGTTTTGTTCCAAATCTGTTTGAATTTTGAAATAATATCTGTTCATTTCAAAAGTGCACCTGTTCAGTGACAAACAACACCTGTTCGGGGCTATGTATTTTGCCTATAAATACAGATCATTCCAGCTGTGTTTTTAGATCCGAAAATCAGTCTACAACTTATATATTTGCTGTCCAGAATTTTCTTCTTCGCATTTTAATCTTCATTCTAGTTTTAGAGATAAAATAAAGAGAGTATAAGAACACAAAGTTCTAGTTCGCCGTACAAATTTGTGTGGAGTGCTACTACAAGTTTGTGAAGATCATTGTATCCTGGGAGATAGACGCCACTCAACCATAAGCATAGTAGCGAGGCGAATCTATCTTAAGGACAGAGTCTCACACACTTGACTTGGTCTTTTATTTTTCGTTTCGGTTTGACAAAATAAATTCTATAAGCTTTATTTTATTTTGTTTGAATTAGTTTGAATTTTTTTTTTTTTTACACAGAAGATTGTTCCAACAGGGTGAGTGGGATAAACAAAAGGCATTGACTGAGGCGTGTTATTTCCCTACAATAAAGCTAAATTTATTAAAATTTGATTACAATGTATACTACCCTTTTAATGTAAAGTATGTAACCAATGATAACTCACATCATATGTACCATACATAAGAGGAGGACCACTTGTACCACCCACGACAACTTGAGATTGAGGTTGAGGTTGAGATTGAGAAATATAGACACCATGACCATAATCCTAAATACAACCAATATAAAGTATGTAAACAAAAATTTTGAAAAAAAAAGAAGAAAATAAACATTATTTAACATTTTCTTAAAAGGTTGCACACAAATAAATATTACTTGAATAGAATTATTATCCATGACGAAACGAGGTTGAGATTGACCTAGGGAAGTATAAACAGCAGCACTCGACTACATTGCAAGGCAAACCAATTAAAAATAAGAAAAATTAAAAGTATTCAAATAGTTTATAATTTCATACAACTAGTGAAAGGACTCAATAAAAGAAATTCATAAAACTAACCATAGAAAGACCACATTACTATTAAATATTACCTAAATGGAATTATTACCCATGGCGAAAGGAGGCTGAGATTGACATTGGGGAGTATAAACAACAGCACCATACATACAATGAAACCATAATGAAAGTGGGTCATTATAAAAAAAAAAATCATTATCTAGGGCATTTTAATCATATGCAAATTTTCATGTAATTACCTGAATAGATTGCATCACTTTCTTCTTTGCAATAGATTTTTCCATCTCGCCTTTGATCATCCTTCTTCCCTTACTAATTGATTATCTTTTGTTGAGTCCCTTACCTTGGATTGGACAATCTACTTCATCATTCTGTGGGCATGTGTTACTTGATGAATTTCTCAAATCAATTACCTCCACTTGACCACAAATGTGGACACTTAATTTGTCTTCAACCATTACACTCAATTCTTCACCTTTTGAAACTGACAAATGATAAGTTTCTTCACTTTCAACGGCTCTACTCGCTATTGCTCTAAACATAGTCATTAATGACCGATATCGGTCACTTTGATGTAGTTTCACATCATCCTTCACTTCATACCCACGCCTATCTTTCACACTTTCAGCCCGTGCTTTTTTAGTCCATCGTTTGAGTATATATTGTGGAGGAAGTTCCGTTGCATTGAATATATTTCTAAGCACCTTCACACAATGTCGACACAATATGCTCTTCACTTCAAACTTCTTGCAACTACAATTCAAATAACCATCTCTATCCATTGTCACATTCTTATCTTTTTTTTTTCCATCTACCACTGTTCTTATTGTGAATATGGTACTCTCACCATCATTAATAGTGCCTATAATGGATACTTTAATGGACTGCACGTACTCATTTTAGAATTCCTCAAAAATTATTTTGGTGTAAATCTCTACCACTTGCTTTAACATCAAAGTTGGAATTGAAACCCTCAGCAATTTTTGGGACAAATTATACTCGGCTTCCAATTCCTTATAGCTCTTCTCATAGAGCACCTCTCAAAATGCATGAAGAACTCCATCAAGTTATGGTCACAATTCAGATAATCCTTAAAAAATGCATTAAAGAATTCACTAAGTTGAGTAGTACTCATTCCAGCTGTCCAAGAATTCATAATATATGGTCATCTCCATTTCTCCTTCACGCGAAAAGTCTGTTCCAACTAATAATTATCGCGCGCATCATACTTATCAAGCATTTGGTCTAACTGTATTCGGAATTCTTCTTCGTCATCAATGTCATGCATAAATTTTGAAAACACAGCCTTGACCCTTACATCATCGAAAACAGAACTTACATGCTTGACAGCATTTTGCATCAAATGCCACGTACAAAGTTGGTGGTTTGTATCGGGCATGACAATTGGAATAGAATTCGCCATCGCAGCATCTTGATTTGTGAAAATAGTTTTCAGAGCTTTGTTTGACATTGGCTCTAGAAAAATTTGAAACAACCATGTAAAAGATTCGGCAGTCTCATCATACATCAATGCTACACCGAATATAACTGTTTCTCGACGATGATTAATTCTAACAAATGATCCAAAAGGTCTATGTTCATTATTTAATTTGTAAGTGTGGGTGTTGCTTTTTGACCACACAACCAAACAGAAAAACTCAACAGGAGAGCACCAGCAGAATAGATTAAGCCCAAACAACCTGTCACAGAAAGATAAGAATCCGACGATGGTTCGTCCAGCCGGGGGCACTTCGACGATCAAGTCAGTAATTATCTCTCAAAAATAGCCAATTGTGCTTAACTCACAAGAAAGAACTTATTGCTTATAGTGTATCACACATACCTCAGACCCACGGGGGTGCTTTACTTTTATAGCCAGCACTTGACCTGATCCCTGTAGAGGCCTAACCTCAATGGACTCAGGCTCAATGTTCATCTTGGACTCCCAGCTAGATAAGGATAAACTCCCTAACAACTTTATCTTTATTCAGACTGAGTTTCTCTCCTATTCTAGGACTCATGTCCCTTATTCGTTCATCACGGATTCCGATATCTCCGCAGATAACCTTGACCTAGCTGAGATCACCTCGGCATCATGACTAGGCCACGTGGCACCTCGGCTGATACCTCGGCATTTCCTTAGTCACGTGCTGTCATTCTCAAAATATGTCCCTACAACTGCCCCCTAGGTTATATTACCTCGGCATCCTGAGGTGATGGAACCTACATCGCTTGTTCAAATACTATGTCGGCTAAAAATTCATTCCTTTCCATCGACCAAGGTCATTACTCGTCAGCTTCAAATACCAAGCACTTAACTGTCCATTTTTGTCAGGGATCAAAAACCAAGAACCAAGTTCTTTAAGTATCTTAACTGAGATCGTTCCTCTAGCCGAGGTTTTTGCTTCACTAAATCAAGAACTCCAAGAGTTTTATCTGCGCATGAGCTATCACGTACGGTTTTCTTAACCGTTTCCACCATGTGTCTTTCTCTCATTGATTTGTACCTAACACGCGCCATTGGGTCACGTCGCTTCTGCGCACGCTGCTTGACAGACACGTCGTCCAAGGCATATCATTATGGTTTGCCATCTTTTTACAATTTTAACAAAACTTTTTCCTCTCTCTTCATTTTCTCACTTTGTATTCTCATATTCTTTCCATGCTCAAGATTTTCTCTCTCTAACAATTCCTCAACCTCCATTGCTATTTCTCCGTTCACCTCCTCTGGTGAAGCATTTACTGTCCTGCTCCACTCGTTGTCACTGTCTGACTCCGGCGAACCTCAAACCAGTGTCCTTAACCTTAGACCCAACTGGTGAGTTCTTAGTTTTCTTACAATTTTCAGTTTCAGCCCTCCATGATTTTGAATATGTTCCTTCTTTACCATTTGTCTATTCTGTTGCTATTGAATCTGTTTTCATGGTTACACTCTATTTTTTTATTTTCCTTCGATTATGAATCAATTTCCTATTCTTGAATCTTGAATCTGTGTAGCCTTTTGAAAATGCTAATCATGTTTTCTTGTTGTGACTTTTGCACACTGTCTCTTACACACTCACTCAGTGTTCATGAATCTATACTCTCCATGTTTCTTGGATGTTGCTTTCTTGATTCTGATTCGCGCTCTTTGTTGCTTTGTCTTGCTTTGTCTTCAGATTCTTGCCTTTGATTCCTAATTCAGTATAGATTTAGGTTTTGGGATTTGATAGAAATCACAATCTCTAGGAAAATTGAAACAAATTCCCCAATAAATCTTGAAAAACCCTCGCCCCAGTGCTAGTCTAGGGTTTAGCCGAGGTTTCCAACCCATACCAAATATTCTTTTTCTGAAATTTTGCACCATCTTTCATTTAAACTGACGTTATGGGTATGTTTAAGTGGAGGGTAGACACCCCTGAAAAACTTGAGAACTTTAGAAGAGAGTTCTTTATCCCAGCCGACGTTCAAATGAGATTGGCTGGGAAAGAGACTCCATTATGCCTGATGGAAACTTTATGCCCTTCCCAGTTGTCGCCTTTGTAGAGTGTGGACTCAAGTTTCCCTTAGACATCCTTTTTAGGGAAATCCTCCATTATTATAAGCTCAACCCTATGTAACTAGCCATCAACTCATACAGGGTTATCAATGGCATCATAGAACTAGCACACCGAGAAAATGCTAGGATCACGCTAGCCGACATTCAGTTATGTTACACCATATGTGGCCTTAAGTCTAAAAAAGGCTACACATATTACCTGAAGCCCAGATCCACTGTTTACAAAATCGTAGCCGACCTCCCTGACTCCAATAAGGGTGTTGGGGATGACTATCTGATCGTCTCGGGCAATTAGGAATTTGCACCAGACGACGATCTTCATCTCTTCCCACTACGCGAAGGAGTGTTTAGAGAGGATGAGGGTAAGAACTGAGTTACCTCCCAACTTTTACCTCTACTTAAGACTTGTTAACTTTTATCTATTCGTGCTAATGTTTCTCTTATTTGCAGCTCTTCCCTAGCCAGGAAAAGACTTTCGCCAAACATTCTTCCCCAGCAAAGACCTAAAAAAGCTGCTGGGTTTGCCAATTGAGAAGCACAAGGCCCCATTACTGCTTGACTACATCCGGATGTATAAATCCGCTTTGCCCGATGTTCCCCGCCAAAGCAAAACTTCCTTATCTGCAACAACTCCACCAGCTACATCATCCCCAAGGCCAGACCAAGCCTCTTCATCAGACCCAGTAGAGCTGCCTTCTACTTCTGCTCCAGCTCAATTAATCCCTCCATCTCAGCACCGACGCCGACGTAGAGCTCCACTGAACGCTCCAGCCGGTAGGACTCGTAACCGCATACACCGAGAATCAATCTCCTCGGCGTACGACCCAGCAAACCCTCCAACTGCAGTTCCAGCAATTCACTTCGGTACCAAGGTCACTGTTGCTGTAACAACCGACGACATGGGCTGCAAACCAGTTGTCATTAAAGACCTCCCTACCACCTTTCCAGGGGTGGTGGCTGTTCAATCCTCCCCCTCTTCATCCTAGACTAAGTCAAAGCCAGAGAGGGTAAAAAGAATCAAGGCTAAGGCCACAGTGACTCAAATTGACTTTGAGGACATTGTGCCGATCTCAAAATTAGCAGAGGTAGAGAAGAGCCAAGCTGCCGGCGAGAAGAGGCCAGTCGAGACCGATACTTCCGATTCCCAACGACCCAAAAGGCCGAGGTCTGACCAACCTGAGGGTAGCCGCAGCTTCCCTCGCAACATGACTTGGGCTCCCGAGGTCATGGTGGGGGACAGACTCTTGATAGCTGGTGACAGCGCGATGGATATTGAAGTCAGCGTAGCCCTGTCAACGACTGTTCTTTTACCATAAGATTTGAACCGAATGGCCGAGTTGCACAAGTATGAAAACTTTGGCCTTGTGATGCAGCACTCGGTCTTGGTAAGTCTCATCTTTTTCAATGTTAAAGTTTTTCAAGACTTAGCCAAGATCTTAACTAATATGTTTTACTCCTTGTAGGCCATCCAGCATGCACATTTATATGCAGTCAAGATCGAGATGACAAAGAAGGAGTTAGTAAAAAAGACCCAAGAAGCTTCCAAGCTCTTGTCATCATTGAACCACACCAAGGCTAGCGACCGAAAGCTACTTGATCAGGCTAAGGCTGCCAGAGCTGCATAAGGCCAAGCCGAGGCCAAAGCTGAAGCTGCGGAGGCAGCTACCGAGGCTGCTAAGGCTGAGGTTGAGGCTGTCAAGGCCAAGGTAGCAGAGTTCGAGGCCAAGCTCAATGAGGCCATTAAATCAAAGAAAGATTGGGTCAAAGCAGCCGACGAAAAGGCCTTCGAAGAAGGTCAAGCCACCGTTCGTGACCAATACAAAGAACAAGTCAATAAGGCTTGCAACAGAGGTTATTACCTCGGTTGGACAGCGACACTAAACAAATTATCCACTCCAATGGACTCCAGCCTCCGAGACATCAATCAACTCCAAGTGCTTTTTCCTCCAAAGCCCAAAGACTCTGATGATGAAGCCGACGAGGATGATGCCGAGGATGGTGATACCGATGAAAATGAGGAAGAGGCTGCCAGTGATGCCAAGTCTTCTACCCTAAATAAGCAAGTCCTTGACTTGACTGAAGATGATGAGGACGACTTGGCTTCCAAGGGCGCCTCTCCCAAACCAACCACTACTGAGGCCGAGGTCTAATGCGCCGAAAAGAGTTTGGACCAAACTCTGCTAGAAATAGATGCCGAGATAGCGACAGAGAAGAATGCAATGCTGCCAACCAAGGCCGACAAAACTCCAACAGCCAAGGTTGAGCAATCCCAGACCAATCCCAGTGCTTTGGATATTTCTTCTTTATTTTGTACTCTTCTTTCTTACTTTTGAACAGCTGTAATCTTTTGTTAACTTTATATTTGGCTGATGTGCCCCTTTTGTCTTTGAACAAGTTTCTTTTCTAAATGCAAGCCTTATATTTTCTTTCAAGTGTTGAATGTATGCCTTCTTTTCTTCTATGCATGTTTACTTCCAAACTTAGAATATTTCCACATTTCTTCAAAGTGTACCTTAACTATATAATAACTTCGAGATATAACACCTCAGATATAAACCTTGACTGTTTGCCTCGGCTAACCATTTTCATACCTCGGCTAACACTTAAAAATAAAAATATTTTACAAGTGTTATTCAGTATTGCTTTTTTACCTCCATATGCTATCTTCTATTAAGGCTTCACCATTTCCAAGTTTTGACAACCTGGTTGGTCATCTCAAGTAACATGTATCTCGGATACTTTATTCATAATTACCTCGGCTAACTCCAACTTATAAATTTTTTTGAAATTTCAACAAGTGTTAAGCCCATTTTATCTTGTAAATTTTCTGAAAATTTCAACAAGTCCCAAGCTCTTAAGTTTATTTATCATTCTTCCTCCCTGCCCCCTAATGTGAACTTAAGTTCCACTTAAGTTCATATTAAGCATGTGTCTATGGTCTTTCGCTGAAGTCAGATTAAAACAAAAGACTTCCCGAGGTGTTTCAACCTTGGTTTCTCTATTAATAAACTTAGCTCCATTCTAAGTTTGACTCTGTCGATATGGCAAGTCTAGGTTAGTTCAACTTAGTTCAACTCTATTATATGCAAGTATAATTCAACTCTGCCATATAATGAGTCTAAGTTATTCGTCATGTTTCTTTGAGAAACATCGCCAACTTAGTTCAACTCTATTATATGTAAGTATAATTCAACTCTACCATATAATAAGTCTAAGTTATTCGTCATGTTTTATTCAGAAACATCGCCAACTTAGTTCAACTGTATTATAGGCAAGTATAATTCAACTCTGTCATATAATAAGTCTAAGTTATTCGTCATGTTTCATTTAGAAATATCACCAACTTAGTTCAACTCTATTATATACAAGTATAATTCAACTCTGCCATATAATAAGTCTAAGTTATTTGTCATGTTTCATTAAGAAACATCGCCAACTTAGTTCAATTCTATTATATGCAAGTATAATTCAACTCTGTCATATAATAAGTCTAAGTTATTTGTCATGTTTCATTCATAAACATTGTCATGGGACTGGTCAGTTATCACACAGATTTCTAATTCATCAAACTAAAATTTTATTATTACTTCGGCTAATAAATTATGACATAAACTTCAAAAAAACAAAAATCTAATGATAGAAAAACTTCAAGTTGCATGTGTTCCAGGGTCTCGACAACTCTTTGTCATCACTGTCCTCAAGCCGATATGCCCCATTACCGGCAACCAAGATGATTCTATAAGGTCCCTCCCAATTTGGGCCTGGATTGCCCTTTCTAGGATCCTTCTTATTGCCGACCACTTTCCTCAGCACAAGGTCTCCCACTTTGAACTCCCTTAGGTTGACTTTCTTGTTGTAGGCCTTAGCAAGTTGTTGCCGGTACGCCCCAGTCGAATTACTACTCTCCCTTTTTTCTCCTCTAGTAGGTCTAGATCTCGGCCTAGAAATGCCTCATTACTACCATTTTTCACTCCCTGGGTTCTGATCCCTGGAATGTCGACTTCTAGTGGGATAACTGTTTCAGTGCCATAAGCCATGGAAAATAGTGACTCCCAGTTGATCTTATCGACGTAGTCCAATATGTCAAGAGTATATTGGGCAACTCATCCACCCATTTTCTCTTTGTTGCTTCTAGCTTCTTTTTGATCCCATCCAAGATAGTCTTGTTGGATGCTTCTGTCTGACCATTATATTGAGGAAAACTTGGAGTAAAGTAGTAGTTCTTAATTTTGTACTTCGCACAGAAGCTTTTGATTAGCTTCCTGTCAAATTGCATACCATTGTCTGCTATTATTTCCCTCAGGATCCCAAACCTGGTGATGAAGTTCTTCACATCAATATCTCGAATCTTCACAAGGGGTTTAGCTTCTACCCACTTTGTGAAAGAATCAGTTGCTACCAGCAGGAACTTCCTTTGCCCAGTTGCTTGGGGCAGTTATCCAACAAGATCAATGCCCCACTGGGCAAATGGCCAAGGGCTGGACACCGGGTTCAAATCTACTGCTGGTTGATGTATCAAAGGTGCAAACCTCTGACATTTCTTGCACTTTCTGACGTAGGCTTCAATATCCTTCTGCATGTAGGGCCACCAGTACCCCTGAGTAATGGCCCTATAAGTAAGTGATCTGCCCCCAACATGGCTGCCACATACCCTTTCATGTATTTCATACAAGAAGTCTTCAATCTAGGAGGGATGCACACACCTCAAAAGGGGACCAGTAAAAGACCTTCTGTAGAGATGCCCTTCTGCTGTTAGGCTAAACCTTGTCGACTTCAGTCTGGTCTTGTGCGCCTCTTTGCGATCATTCGGTAACTTGTCGTCCCTAAGAAATATCACTACTGCATCCATCCAACTTGGACCCATCTCTACACACATTGCTTCATATTTTGTGATCAGTGGTTCCACACTTGAGCCTGACAAATAATCAACCATTATTGTCCTTGCCCCTTCTGATTTCATTGCACTAGCCATGTTAGCCAAGACATCAGCATGGCTGTTGTCATCTCAGCTAACCTGCTGCAGTCAGCAATCCTGAAATAAGGCTAGCAGTCTAACAACTTCTTTGATATAGGCTATCATTCTTTCATCTCGGGTGACATACTCGCATGTTGCCTGGTTTACAATAAGTTGGGAGTTACAGAAGACTACCACCTCGTCGACTTCCATTGTTGCTGCTAACTTCAACCCTACGATCAGTGCCTCATATTCTGCTTTATTATTTGAGGCCTTAAACTCCAAGCAAATAGACTGTTCTAACATTCGCCCATCTGGCGATACTAACACTACTCTTGCCCCCGCTCCTTGACGATTTGAACTTCCATCAACAAGTAGACGGAAAGAGTCGCCGATATAGATGTCACAGAGTTTTGGTTTCTCTACCTTCTTTTGCTTTGCTGTGGGGTTTTTTATTCCTAGCTGGGTTTTTTCTAGTTCCCCTGGACACCCTAAGCCGTGGCTTACCGGAGCCCGACGTGGGACAGTACCGGGTGTGAACTCGACCACAAAGTCGACTAGAACCTGGCATTTAATTGCCGTTCTAGGCCTAAACTCTAAGTCATATTGGCCCAACACTACTGCCCATCTGGCCACCCTTCCTGTCAGATCTCTTTGTTGCAGTAGGGATTTCAAGGGGTGCTCAACACCACAATCTTGTGGGCTTGGAAGTAATGATTCAGTTTTTTTGAAGCCATCACCAGGGCTAATGTTAATTTTTCCAGGGGTAAATGCCTGGTCTCTGCACTTGCTAAGGTTTTACTCACATAGTACACTGCCCTTTTGTTCTCCTTTCTTCTCTCTGATTATCACTGTACTCATTGCGTGCTCTGAAACGGCCAAGTATAAGAATAACTCCTCTCCAGGTACTAGATTTGACAGAACTGGAACTTGTCACGACCCAAACCCGGCCCTATGGGTTTAGCACCGTAACCGGCCAGTAATCCGAGATGACCGAAGGCCTCTTGACAGTAAAACAATAAAAACAGAGTACAGGGCCTGGCGGAAGCCAATACAGTAAATAAATAATGTCCAATGAGCTGTGACAGTCTGTATGCAAAAAGATTTTTCATGTATACATACATTCAGGGCAATACAGTCTATGCAAACATTTACAGTCATACAGTACAGGGACATAATCCCTTGATAACAGTACAGTAAAGTAGGTAACAGTCTATACAGTGATACAAACAGTACGGAGATAGACGGGGGAAATAAAACACCCCAAAGCCATAGCATAGCAAACTCGGAACCTCGCAGTGAGGCACATAGGCTGGCTTGACAAAACTGGAATAACCCCGACGCGTCTAGCTTTGGTCCGGTGCCTGTACACCTACATATATATATATATATGAGCAGTGAACTAAAGCCCAGTGAATAACATAAAGCGTAAAGGGGTTAGAATGAATGTCCTTACAGTAATGAAAACAGTTCATAATGAAAACAGTTCATTTCAATCAGTATAACAGTTGTTCAGTACAGTAAACGGTCATATGTGGTACATCCATTAGCGTAACAGTGAACAGTAGGTCTTGAGAGACCGAACAGTATGATGGCCATCAGTCAGTAAACAGTAGTGGTTCCTCGAGGGAACCGACAGAGATCTCTGTAACAGTAACAGTAAACAGTAGGTGCTAAGAATGCCACAGTATAGTTCAGAAATAAAGGACATACATTCATTCAGTAATCAATATCAGTTCAGTAAGCAGTTCAGTTCAGTATTCAAAAGATAATCATTTTGAACATATCTTTACACAATTGTTACTCATAGAGTTCTGGGCTACAGTAGGCTAGAGCGTGTCTCCCCAGTCGCCAACCCTATACAGTTAACAGATTGAACACACCCTAAGTTACACAGTTAGGAAAGATAATAACTTAATCCCTAACTTGCCTCGGTGTGGTTCTACATCTATATCCTCTTTAAGATGCCTTAAATATGCCCTAGGAATGCCTAGGATGGAAAGAGGATGCAAAGATGCACACAAAAAACATTTTCAGAATTTTCAGTGAAACAGGGTTCCGCTCGAGCGCAGGTTTCCCCGCTCGAGCGGACAAGCAAACAAAGGTACCTGCTCGAGCGTCCACTTCACCGCTCGAGCGGACCAAAAAGTACTGGATAGGTGAAATCTCCGCTCGACGCCCGCTCGAGCGTGTCACCCAGTCCTCCGCTCGAGCGCAACTTCCTCCACTCGAGCGGACTGATGAACAGTGCAAAGTACTGGATGCTCGATTTCTCCGCTCGAGCGCTACTTCCTCCGCTCGAGCGGGATGCAAAATTCTGGAAAAATCCAGGTTTGTGTTCTAAGTCCAAAACTCAAATTTGATGCTCCCAAATCGATCCTCTTGGGCCCATTTCCTGGAAAACTCTTTTAAACACATAGAATAACATGTTTCAAAACTCAATTTAAGAAATCAAAGCCCAAGGGTGTTTTTTAAACCCAATTTCAAACCATTTTCCAAGAATGAAACTCAAACACAACATGCAAGACTTTAAATCAATTTAAAGCTTCCTTTTTATGCATAAATGGGCTCATTCCTTCAAGTTCAAGATGAAAACATGGTCCTTAACAACAATATGAGCATGCATGTACCAATTCCATGAAATCAACCTCAAAATGCAGCAATATAGCCATGCATGCAACAATTGAGCTATAATTCAACATGTTTGATCTTAAAACATGACTTAACTCTACAATGAAGCATGAATCATGCAAGAATTAGCTTAAACACAACATTAAGAAGGTAAAATCCTTACCTAAGTCTTGTATTCAAGGTTTATGGACTCAATTAGCAACTACCCTTCAATTTCTTCAAGTTCTCAAGCCAAAGCAAGATAAATTCCTCTCTCTCCCTTAACTCTCTCTCTCTAGTCGGCAAAGGCAAGGAGAATGGCTGAGGAAATGTTTTGATCAACATGCAATAAGGCTCAATATAATATTCTAAATGGTCCACTAAGGGTGGCAATTTAGTAAATAAGGCCAACTTAGCATTTTATCAATATTTAATCTAATAATCATACCTAATCAGTTTTTCAAGAAATATACCATAAAATCGCATAAATTATGGTGATCATAAAACACTAAACGATTTTCGGTTCGGCCGCCGATAAGGCCTTCAATTTCCAGTTTAAACAAAACAGACTAAATAGATATTTAAATAATCAAACAGATAACAAACAGATAAAATGCAAATTAACATATATATATTCAATCAATCCAGTTCCAGTTTTCAGTCAGTCAATTCAGTATTTTATCCAGCTCAACTATCAGTCATAATCAGTTCAGTTTAACAGTAATCAGTGGTTATTCGGTAAACAGTGGTGAGGGTCATTACAGAACTATTGTCAGGTACTTTTTCAAGTCGGCCAAGGCGACTTCACATTCCTTTGTCCACAAGAAATTTGTGGCATTTTTCAACAAACTGAAAAATGGTTTACACTTATCTGAACTTCTGCCTATAAATCTATTTAGGGCTGTGGCCTTTCCAGTCAACATCTACACTTGTTTTGCCAATGTTAGGCTTTTCAAGTCCATGATAGCCTTGATTTGATCTGGGCTTGCCTTAATGCCCCTTCTGATAACCAAGTATCCCAGGAACTTACCGGACCCAACTCCAAATGCGCATTTTGAAGCATTGAGTCGAAGCCGATATGTTCTAAGGATATCAAAAACTACCTTTAAGTCAGCTAGGTGATTCTCGGGTTCTTTGGTCTTCACGACCATGTCATCAATGTACACTTTCATTGTTTTGCCAATCAAATGTCTAAACATCTTGGTTACCAACCTCTGGTAGGTTGCTTCTGTATTTTTCAACCTGAAATGCATCACCCTTTTGGGGTAATTAATGCAGTCTTCTCCTCGTCGGAGGGATACATTACTATCTGATAGCGCCCAGGAAGCTTATCCTTCCATGTCCTGAAGTGGCATCCACTAATTGATTAATCTTGGCGAGTGGGAAACTGTCTTTGGGACAAGCCTTATTCAGGCTGGTGAAGTCCACGCAGACCCTCCACTTTCCATTCTTCTTTTTCACGACAACTGTGTTTGACAACCAAGTTGGGTAGTTTACCTCTCGAATGGCTCTAGCCTCTAACAATTTATCCACTTCCTCCTTTACTGTCTCCACATGAACCAACGTTGGCCTCCTTGCTCGCTAAATGACAGGTTTAGCCGACCTGTCTACATTTAGTCTATGGCAAGTGACCTTGGGGTCAATGCCAGGCATCTCGTATGGCGTCCAGGCAAACACCTCTATGTTTGCTCGCAAGAATGACTCTAACTTCCTTTCCTCCACCTCGGCCAATCCTGAGCCGAGAAGAAATAAGCGCTCTTCATCACCTTGTTGAACCAGAATTTTTTTTAAGGCTTCCTTGCTTTTCTTGGCCGGCTCTTTGCCGACGTCATCCAGGACCTCCATGTCCTCGTCCTCAAATTCTACTATTTCTGCCTCTAGCACGTTGCAGGTGGATTTCATTACTGCCATGGAGCAATTCTTTCCTTGCACCCAATCCCCTCTAACCTCCTCAATTCCATGCTCTGTTGGGAACCGTAACAGCTGGTGCAGTGTTGAGGGAACAACCCTCATTGCGTGCAACCATGGCCGTCCTAAGATAACATTGTAAGGAGAGGGAGTGTCAATTACTGTGAACTTTGTGCTTACCTTCTTGGTGCCTGCTTGCACCTCCAAGTTTATTGCTCCCAGCGGCTAGGTCAGCATTCCATTGAAACCGGCCATTGGGCTGTTGGACTGTTCCAGATCATCTCGGTGTAGGCCGAGCTCCTTGTAACATCTGATATACATGATGTCACAAGAGCTGCCTTGGTCGATTAGAATGCGCTTTACCTGACATTCTCCAATCTTGAGGGTCACTACCAGAGTATCGTTGTATGGATGCTGCACCATGTCCAGGTCTGTTTCAGTAAAGGACACCATTGGTCCCTAGCACTCGTCTGTCCTGGCCCTTTTTTGCTGGACCTGATATACATACTGTAAGTGCTTTACCTCTAAGTCTCTCCACGTGCCTCGTTCTCATTGACCCTTGAGTGAATCACATTGATTACTCGAGGTCCGTCTGCTTGCGGTTGCGGTGCTGGTGGAGGTGGTGCTGCCAATGCCTGGGGCAACCTTGCCTGTTCTTCCCTTGTTCTGGCCTCATCTACTAGGTCCTTTAAGTGACCTTGTCTAACCAGATCTTCCAAATGTGCTTTTAGGGCTCTACAACCCTGTGTCAAGTGTCCATCTTCATTGTAGTAAGCACAGTGCTTCCCTAGACTTCTCTCCATAAATTCGCCAGGGATCCTCTCCGGCGCTTTGTAATACGACTAGTTCCTGATCCTTTTTAGAACTTTATAAACCGGGATCCGGAACACAGTGGTGACTGCCTGTGCAACCCTTAGTCCTGTTTCTTGTCTATTAAATCCAGTATTACCTCGGCCTTGCTTTGGCGAACCGTTTCTCTTCTCCTGCTTCGGTGCCTTTGCTCCCGGTGTATCCTCATCTGCTCTGGTATATTTCTCAATCCTTGCCATGAGCTCTTCCATACTCTTTGGCAGAGTCTTTGCAAGTGACTTTCGAATCATACAATCATCTTCCAGGCTGTTCTTAAAAGATACGATCGCTAATTCCTGGTTGCATCCTGGTATTCGGTTGAACACCTCATAATACCTTTTGGCATAAGCCTTGAGGCTTTCACCCTCGCCAATTTTCAGAGCCATTAGGGAGTCTACCCTCAACGGCTACAATTTGTTTGTAACAAACCTGGCCACAAACATCTCGACCAGGCCTTCCCAACTCTTTACAATTTCTTTCGACAACTTGTGAAACCAATCTGATGCAATTTTTCCAAAGGATGAGGGGAACACGTTGCAGAGCAACGGTTCGTTCCCGGTATACAGTGCCATTGAATTCAAATATAAGCCAACGTGAAAGTTTGGATCGGACTTACCGTCATATATTTAGAACCTCGGCATATGGAACCTTTTTGGGGCCTCGAACTTATCCAACTCCACAGAGAATAGTGTTCTCGGCTTGACCGGAGATGTGACCTCGGCATTCTGCTGCTTCCTCTGGAGGTAGTCCCTCAAATCCTCCTTAGTCGACCAGGAGCTCGGCTATCAACGGATTTCAGTATTTTTGGTGCGTTGCTCCCGGTGTTGTTATGAGTCCTCTTGGACTTCTCTTCATTCACCATGTCAAAACAAAGTTCCTTCCCCTGAACATGCCGATGTTCTTTAACATAAGTCCCCTTGGTCTGAGGTGTCCTTTGAGACTCTCCTCTTCTTGACTCTGCTCGCCCGGCATCCTGTGAAGGCCGATGTGAGTATTCTTTCTCCTTATCATGCTAGGGGACTGCTGGGATTGTTTTCTGCCCCCCTTTCTGGGCGTTGTTCTTGGCTGCTGGAATCGGCGTATCCTTTAATGGAAATGGTGATTGCATGACATTGTTCTGCATCATGAATTTGACAACTGACTGTAGGCCTGCCAACTTATTTTCCATTTCCTTCATCTCGCCGTCCCTCCTCAGGCATCTATCTTTCCATACCTGGAGGTCACTTTCGTTATATTACTCGTCTCGGCCTGCTTTCTTTAGTGGGTCTCCCTTTTGGCTGACGTCCTTCTTCCCGGGATTCTGATCCTGTGGACCTTCATTAGGGTTCTCCTTCTCCATGTTAGGATTGGCATGTTTACCACTTCCACTAGGGATGTCGTCCCCAATCTTCTCTTTCTATCCGTCGTTGGTTATCTATTCTCCTTACGTTTCCACAAACGGCGCTAAATTGTGGGTTGTTAATCATATTATTTAATTTTGATGATGTCTAAAATATTATTTGTAAAAATTTAGATTTTTTAATATACATATTATTTGACACAAAATATTATCTGTTTAAAATATATATTGTATGATACATTTGTTAAATATTATTTAAATAAATATTTTTTTTACTATTCACCTTTTGAAAAATTAGGCTGATCACTATTCATCTTTTGACAAATTTAAAATTGATTAGTTGTATCATTTTGACAAATGTGATTTCAGTGAGTTGTCATCTTTTGACAAATTTAATATACTCATATGAGATGGTTGATATATTTATATAGCAATCACAAAAATATTTGATTTGTGTAACATACTCAAGTGGTATTTGATAGCAAATCAGACTTTTTATTCAAATGTATATACATTACTCGTATGTTGTTTATAATATATTATTTATAAGTTTGGGGATGCGGACTGTGTCATGTGATACATTTTTTTTTCCCATACATATATATATATATATATATATTGTAAATCATAAAGCATTATAACGCAGCGGATAAAATGTCAGAATCATACCTTTTAGCGAAGAACCTCGTGGATAAATCACGTGCTTCCAGAATCTGATAAACCAACCCAGCAGTGGAGTGATATTACAAAATGAATATCACCCACACAAATCACAGTGCAAATGTCTTGATCGTTGTTTTTGGGAGAGAGTCAGAGAGAGAGGAGAGTCTGAGAAAAAAGGTTATGGGTAAAAACCCCATAACGTATTTGATATACGTATCTGATTCAATATATTAGATTAACCATATAATCTGATATATAACCAATATCTATCTATCTATCCATATCTATTGATATGATAGATATAGATATCCTGAATGGTTATCCAAATAAGTTTGGATTAAATTCAAACTTACATGGATAAGGTTCAAGAGGTTCAGGTTCAAAAAGCTCAAAGGGCCATGCCACATGGGCGCCAATTTCTAACATCTCTCACTCGCACATGAGTTGGCATGACACTGCCACATCTCTATCTCAATCTCCCCAAAAATGAACAATTTCATACTAGCCAATGCACCGTGCGACTGCTGAGAACACCTGCATGTGGGAGCTCTATACTAGAAACTCAAAATGAGCCAGCATAGAGACATCAACCCAAAAAAGAACAGAAATAGTGTCTTTTATACCCCAGACCCATCTAATTACACCGGTCCAAAAAACATCTCTAATCCCTCAAAAAGAGCATGTTTGACCCTCTCAATTCTTGTAATATATTCACACTCAATCCGCCTCTCATACAGAGCGATGTGAGTTGCCGGCAGTGAATATACAACAGTGGTGTAATACTAGATGATCTTCCCTTTGCCCTCATGCCATTTAGTTTAGGATTGACCGCTTTCCCAGTGATGTCCCTTAAGGCCGAATCATACATGACCGCAGGCAACATACCAAAGTAGCAGAACATCAACCCTTACCTTATGACATAGTCAAAAGTCACAAAAGGGTACATAAATGAAAGTCATATCAATAATGATACATAAGACTCACACGGTAAGGAAACAGGGATCCATTCTCTCACCTCATTACTCAGTCGCCAAGCACATATAGTATGAATACATGTTATGGTGGAGTAACTCTTCCAAAAGAGTGACGTCATCCTCGATACACCGTACAGATATTAGTCTAGTCGCTTTCTAGCGCCTAACCCGAATTCTCTATTTGCTCGCCTTCTAGGCGCCAAATGAGATCTCGCATCTAGCTAATCATAACAGGCACAACATGGAAAGTGAGTACTAATATCCATGTTTGGTCCTTAACACGACCTCATCTTGGTTGTAACTAAGGCGACATACATAGTGGATAATTTTAAGCCTCTCTTGGCTCCAAATAAAAATAAACCACTAGTCTCATCCTTGCTCGCTCCCAAGCGCCAAGGGCTATTGCTCGTGTGAGTGAGCCAATCTTGCCTGCTGACATCATCATCTGCTAATCATTATGACACAAACCATAATAGTGTCAACATCCCATCATCTCAAAATAAGTGATCGATTTTAAAAAAATTTGACCACAGCTTGCGCAATTCTAGATTCCAAACATAAGCCTTATCAGCCCCTCTTGCGATAAGTATATACAACGGAATCCACCATGTGCGCCTCACATGAAGTGATTCAAGATCACAATTCTAGATTCCAAACATAAGCCTTATCAACACCTCTTGCGATAAGCATATACAACGGAATCCTCCATGTGCGCCTCACATGAAGTGATTTAAGATCACTGCCTCTTGCGCAATTACCTCTCTAAAGATATTTTGGTGACCAATTTGCGTTCATTCTGGATGTGCCCAACTAGCGCAGATGCGCCCAACTAGCGCATTGAATCTTACAAGGAGCAAATTAATATACTACTAGTAAAGCATTTTATCCTCAATCTAATGAGCAAGGTCAATGTCTAAACAACTCAGTTGACCATTTACCAAAGATAACACTTATCATGCCGAATATGCCCACATAGCGTACTTTAGGCTCCCACAACAAAGAAAAAATCAAGGAATATAGGTCATATGTTTCTCCCAAAGACAATTCGAGGATTCACTCAATAGCTAAGGCTCTGGCTTTTACCGATAGGTAAGTCAATGGGTTTGCAATTTTGCATCTAGAATCATTCTAGGATATTCCTTATGTAAGTCATCGAAGACAAAATAGGAATTCTCCCAAAACAATCCCTAAGGATCGTACATCCGAGCATATAAATTACATCACCCATGTCCATCATATCTAAAACAGAGGACTGCCCACCCTAGGTGGCGACAACCCTATAAATTCCTGGCTCATAATGACTAAGTAAGGAAAAACTTCTTTTGGACCATTGATCATGCCTCAGTGGTCTTCATTGATCATCGTTGGCCTATCATGGCTTGACGAAATCTAAGAACTACTATTTGGATAACCGTTTTAGGCTGTAAAAGATTTGTTGGAACTAGCAACCTTTTTGCGCTCCTAACTTTTCACCATAAAAGCAGAAGGTAAATCCCTACGGATCTACTTATCCAATTCTTTAACGAGAAAGTTGGGTCACAATGTCCACAAATCAATGTTCCAAACTTATGTTAATCATAGCCTAAGTCAAAATAACCTCACTCCCCAGGAAGAAGTCTTCTCATGGTCTACACTTTCCTCAATGGTGTGACTTTTCGGTATCTAGCGAGCCTTATGCCTCAACAATGACTATCCAAATTACGCATAACTTTAGAACAGTTTCGCGTCATAATGGAAAGTCAACCAAATTATAGAAATGGTTAATCCTCAAAGACTTTGTCTTAAACCGCGCAACATTAATCCACTTTCTAAAAACAAGGGACTAGAGCCTTTGGCATTATCCTAGGCTCTTTATCATTTTGCGGAGCAATCATGAATGTTTCCTTCTCAATCACCCAATGATGACGTGGAAAATTTTCACATTTGCTACCACGCAACTAAGAATGTAGAGTATTCTTCTTTAATGAAGTAATCCATTAGTAGGTACATCGCTCCCACTGTCCCTAGGATATTGGAGATTTCTTTCCATTCTCAACTAGGCTACATAAAAGCGCTATGCTTAGAATTCTCTATCTTATAGAGTTCCAAAACTCTATTCACGTCACCTTTACTAAGAAAATTTTATGTGACTTAGTTACACTACCACAAAGCTGCTTACCTATATGCACATGACCCGGAGGGTTTACATGACAGCATACAATAATGCGCCACATAACCCTATGTGTTTACAAGACAGCATACAATAATGCGCTATAGAACCCTAGGTCTTAACTTCGCAATCTTATGAGAAGTAGAATAAAGATAAGCTGCTTAACGGTTACAGATCGCCCATAGATGGCTCTCTGCTAACCCATTACTCAAAATGGAGTGTAAAATCTGATATGGAGGGCACTTAGTTAGGGATATAGGCAACAAACTAGTGCAATTCCCAATTGGGAAACATTTTGCGCCATTATCCACCTAACATTAACAATACTTAATTCCTAATCTCTACTACACCATTGTGTTATTGAGTATTAGGAATAATCAATTTTCTAAGCATCCATTCTCTTCACAGAGCTTTCTAAAAAATAACTCAAATAGATACTCGCCACCTTGGTCAAAACTAAAAGCACAAAAGCTCTTATCTAATTGATCTCGACCTCATATGTGCAATGTCAAAAAACATCTCAAAACTTTGACTTATGGGAGATAAATAGTCTTGACTCAGATGCGTATCGTAATCTATAAATGTGTCGAGATTGAGGCTTAGCTATCATACCCTTACACATATCTAGTCACAAATATCATAGTGGACTAAATGCGCCAAAACAAATGACCTTCTACGGCTTTCCTACTTACTTGTGCGCAACCATTGCAAACAAAGTTACACATTCATATGAGAGCATGATGTCACAAGCGAGTGGGCCCGAGAGGGCCTACTCAAACCATCTTGTCATCATCTCATTAATGTGATTAAGTATAATAAGCCACCGGTTCATGACCATTGTCATAAACTAATTCCAATTCATCTTAATGTGTGAGTTCTCGAAGACAAGTTTTAAAGGTTTAGGCCCAACTAGGTAATGACTCACGACTAATTCATATTCACTAGATCATAAAAGGATGTCATGGAGATATCAAGTGCGCCTAAGTCGCAAATTTAACTAGTAAGTGCTAATCCCTGCACCTTCAAGTTAATTTTAGTCTCCATACACTTTAATGCATCTAGTTGAAAGATGACGATACTCTTCTTGCCATCTCTGTTTCTCGCTTCATAGTTACTTGCAATTAATTCTACTATCCACAAGAAGGAGAGAATAAGCTATCAAACTATGACAGCTCCTGAAGTAACTTAAGCGCGAATTAGGCTAAAGAGTCTAATTCAACACAATGCTCTCACGAGCTATGCGTCAAATTCTTAGAGTCATAACAACCTTGTCGTCCTTGACCTTTTCATTACTATGCTGCAACATTTGCGCTTAATGGTAAACGTTATTCAAAAACGTTAGCCTAGCTAAGGAATCATACAAAGAAGCCCCTCCTCATGTCTCACACCCAAGTGTGGAAACAGTAAGTGTCCAGACTTAGACAAGTTGGCAATGCTAATAGATTTTGCAGCCACTAATTTTCACTTCACGTGATATTTCAACGCACACTATTATAGTGCATGAAATTTTGCTCCATCCACTCCCAATTAATTGGGTAGAAAGCAAAACACTGCTCATACTGGCTACTCGTCTTACACTTAATGACTAATTTATTTAAGCTCGCATTTCTTGGATGACGTGACTCTTGAATGTTACTTCATCCAATGATGTAACATTATTTACAAGTCAAATTACAAAGTCAATCCGCGCAGCTCAATAGTCAAGATCATATACAGATCTATTGAGGGCTTACTAATTTCATAACTTCAAAACTCGCCAACCAAAACTACGTAGCGTGCCACTAACCATAGCGCACACATTAGTTTTTATTATGCCAAACAAGGCAACAAAACTACGGCGACTTTGAGTCATGTTTCCTTACTTTGGCTCAATTAAGGTTTGACCTAAAGTCTCCAAGACTTTTACTCATCTAAAGAATGGGATTACATTGTTCACATTTGAACATCTCTACTAAGTCTAGGTCAACCAAATTAACTTCCATAAGTTAAATCAATTTAGAGAGAAATTCGCATTGGGATTAATTTGATTAGCATAATATAATTTTGCCACAAAAATCTAAATTAAATAGTGACAATATTACACAAGTCGCAAGATCGAAAATCCGCTATGCTCGTAATCATCTCTTGCGCCACAGGTGACAATTATCCAAAATTTAATTTAATTTATGTGCAAAATATTGGTTTTCGGGAGTTAATCTACAAAGATTTCTCTCAACCGAATAACCTCCCACTTACTATGGCATGTCTAAAAGTATGATAAAAAATTCTAATTCCATACAATAGTATCATAATGTAGATTCACAACCAATTCATGCTATGTTACAATTAATAATGGAATTTAAACAAATAACAATTAATCATGCTATTCTAATTACAACATATTAGAAACCCAAAAAATATGTTGTATACAATATTCAGATTATGCCACAATAAAAAGTACATCATCCTGAAATTTTCTGGAATTTTTCTGGATTTTTCTAGAATTTTAAATAACCAATAAACACACATCAAATTAGAAATAAATATTCCAGAATCTGGTAAAATGCAAAAACTATACCAGTAAATATTAAACCATTACAGTGGTCTACAATAAAAAATTTAGCCCCAGAAACTTAATCATGCAACAGCAGATGCATTTTAAAGTAGAAATAATGAATTATTATTTCAGGAAAAATATTTTTTATTTTCATAAAATTTTAAAAATTTTACAAAAGATATAAAATTTAATTCTGAGTCTAACGGTACCAACCATGCTTAAAACAAAGCTATAACAAATAAATTATGGCCATTTAACGCGATTCAGAATTTAAGACAGAACAAACAGAGCCTTAAAGCCAAGCCAGCACGGAAAACAGCTCGGCGCGGCTTGCCGCCGCTCAACGCAGCGCAACTCGGCGCGAGGCGGCTCAACGCGGCGCGGAGCAAGGCGCGCGCGTGGCGCGGCTCGGCTCGGAACGGCGCGGTTCAACGCGCGCGTGTGGAAGAGCGCGGACAGTGCGCGCATGTAGGGCATGGGAAGCACATGGCAGCGCGTGGAAGCGTGTGGCCCGCCGCTGACGACGTCATCAGGTGCGTGAGCCTCACGCGCCGCTTCCAGGGTGTTTTCTGGTTCGATTTTTGTACTTCCGGACTCCATTTTCCAAAATAAAATCATTTATGGTCTTAAAAATGACATTAATGATCATAAAAATGAAATATTTTAGATCTTTTCCTCTTTTATAAATATTCATGTGTATAATGTGTATATATATATAGATATATATAAATATACACATGATAAAAGAAAGCACGAAAATACCCATACATGACTCTGATACCAATGTAAATCATAAAGCATTATAACGCAGCGGATAAAATGTCAGAATCATACCTTTTAGCGAAGAACCTCGTGGGTAAATCACGTGCTTCCAGAATCTGATAAACCAACCCAGCAGTGGAGTGATATTACAGAATGAATACCACCCACACAAATCACAGTGCAAATGTCTTGATCGTTGTTTTTGGGAGAGAGTCAGAGAGAGAGGAGAGTTTGAGAAAAAAGGTTATGGGTAAAAACCCCATAACGTATCTGATATACGTATCTAATTCAATATATTAGATTAACCATATAATCTGATATATAACCAATATCTATCTATCTATCCATATCTATTGATATGATAGATATAGATATCCTGAATGGTTATCCAAGTTTGGATTAAATTCAAACTTACATGGATAAAGTTCAAGAGGTTCAGGTTCAAAAAAGCTCAAAGGGCCATGCCACATGTGCCTGCAAATCGTCAATTAGCTGATATATTTACCAAGCCTCTAAATAAAGAACCATTTTGTTATATTAGAACAGAACTTGGTATGATGAATACTCCAATATAATGTTTATATTAAAAATAATTTTTTTTATAAATAAATAATTAAATAAAATATTTCTAATAATAATTATAAATAATAATAAAAATAAAAATAAATTATATACATATATATTCTCTCTCTCTTTCTCTCACCCACTCCGTTTCTCTCGCACCCGCTCTCTCCCTCACTCTCTTTCTCTCGCTCTGCCGCTCTCCCTTTCTTCCTCTCATCCTCAGCCGACTCCATCTTCATCATCACCATTGTCTACAGCCAGCCCCATCATCCACAACATCATCTATCATCCACCCAAATCCCCCACCAATTTACCGAGCTCCATCACTTCTCTACCCAAAATCTGCATCACCATCTTTACCAATTCATCAAGTTTCATCACCGATCCATCAAGTTCCGTGACTGATCTATCAAGATCCGTGACTGATCCATCAAGATCCATTGTCGATCTACAAAAATTCGTCACCAATCTACACGATCTTCTCTATTTCCTCTAATCATCAAGGTCATTACCGATCAACATGTTAAAATTCTTTTTGCACTGTGTTATATTTTTTTACTTGTTGTATGTGCTCCAAATTCTCTTGTATTTAATAATGATTGCTTCTACATTGTCTGAAGAAATTGTTTTTATTTTTATTTTCTCCTTTTATGCTAATGCACTTGGTGTAGTTGTTTATAGCTGGATCTTAATGGCCCTTGGTATTATAGATTGGTAATCTGTTTCTTCCAATTTATGTAATTTTTAGTGCATTAATTCAGGGGAGACTCATATTATGTAATATTTAGAGATTAAAAAATTAATAAATAAATAAATAAATAAGGCGCGTTTGTATATTCTGTGCATAATTTTAGGGGGAGTATATATAATTTTTACTCCTTATCTACACCAACCATTTTTTTTTAGGGCAAAATTTTTAAATATATATAAAAAACAAAAAAAAATGAGAAATGCTTGCAATTTTATTTCAGAAGAAGAAAATATTACTTGATTACATGTAAGTTTTCAAAAGGCTTCACAGATTTTTTTCGTTTCACTTCTCTCAACAACTTTTCATGAGCCTCCTTTACATGCCTCTCTCTATTTTCACTTCTGTAAGTCTTGGCATTATAACCATTGCATAATAGTGCACCGCATTCTCCAACTGCGCACTTTTCCTTTCTAGCTCTCTCTTCTCCTTACGAATATTAGCCAGTTGTTTTACCAAGCACACATCATCTTTCCATTGCTGATTTTCTTGTATTCTTGCTTGTAATCGTTGAGCCATATTGGAAATTGCAATCATTGCCTGTGTACTAAGAGTCATAGTGTTATTAATAGCGTCCATATCATTCCGATTACCAATAACACTAAGACCCTCATTTACAGGAATAGGGTGTGCCTGCACCACTGGTAAGCTCTCATTTGCCTGCATTACAGGCACCTCATACATGTTCGAACCATTGATGGCTAAGGTAAGGAAAGACATGATTACACAATAAGGTAAAACAAAATTTTCTCTCCAACACTCGATAATTCCGTATCTTTGATTATCATTCTTGTCACTTTTTATACACTCCATCGATCCAATACTCAATGCATATTTACTCAAATCTTTTGTTTGTCAACATTTTGTGCGCTCGAGATACTCTAAAATCCCCACAATGATTCCGACAAGACAGAAGGCCCATTATTTTATTTTTGGCCGCTCAGATTATTTTATCAAATGTGTTTCATCTCTTCATATTTTATTTTGATGATGTCAAATGGGAAGAAAAAAATATGATTTTGCTACTTTTGAAAATTATATGTTGCAAGGTCATCAAATATTTTGTTAATTTTATTTTGTGTCACATCCATACAAATATTTCCATCATCAAAAAGGGGGAGATTGTTAATCATATTATTTAATTTTGATGATGTCTAAAATATTATTTGCAAAAATTTAGATTTTTTAATATACATATTATTTGACACAAAATATTATCTGTTTAAAATATATATTGTATGATACATTTGTTAAATATTATTTAAATAAATATTTTTTTTACTATTCACCTTTTGAAAAATTAGGCTGATCACTATTCATCTTTTGACAAATTTAAAATTGATTAATTGTATCATTTTGACAAATGTGATTTTAGTGAGTTGTCATCTTTTGACAAATTTAATATACTCACATGGGATGGTTGACATATTTATATAGCAATCACAAAAATATTTGATTTGTGTAACATACTCAAGTAGTGTTTGATAGCAAATCAGACTTTTTATTCAAATATACATACATTACTTGTATGTTGTTTATAATATATTATTTATAAGTTTGGGGATGCGAACGGTGTCATGTGATGCATTTTTTTTTCCATACATATATATATATATATATATATATATATGTTGATATAATAAAAAGAAAAAAATCCTCAAGTTTGAACTTGTGTGGTGCATCTGTAATAAATATATATATAGTCAAAATCTTGAAATTGATATACTATAATGATTGCAGAAGAAGACTTATTTAATTTTTTTTTTTTTATTGAAAACAAATCCTTGAAGATGTTTTGCCTGCAGAATGAAAAAAGGAAAATTGTAAGTTAATTTGAATTTGCTTGCAAAAAGAAAAAGAAAAGTTACAAAATAGACAAAATTTCATGTGGTTTTTTACTTCAAGGAACCCATAATGATGGAGCAAAATTATTTGCTTATATTGAATTCAAAGATATGATAATTGCATTATTATTCAAATTGCCTACAAAACGGTGGCTCATGGTTGAATTTTATATCATGTCGCGTGCGCGCTCGCGCGCACACACACACACATATTATATAATGAAACAAGAAGAAAAAGATAAAGCAAATTATTTGCTTGGTTGAAAGTTGTGATTTTTGTATCAAAATTTTCTACAAAAGCGGTGGCTGCATATTTGACAAAACAAAAAAGGAAAAGAAAAAGTTAGTCTTACTAATTATTATCATCTTTTTCATTATTAACATTTGCTGACTATTTAAAATCAAGGAGCGTGCTTATGTAAGTCATGACGTCAGCAAGGAGGGTCTTCTCTTCCAATGGGTATCTTTTTTGGTATAAATAGAAGTGTTGTGTGTGGAGAAAAATCAAGAACTTGAAGAGAAAAATTTATGTGTGCTCCAAAATTCTAAGTATATTGTATTCTGCTCTTTCACTTTCAGATCTAAGTGTAGCCTTTGTTCTCATACTTTCATATCTACTCTTTGTGAGAGAATTATTGTAAAAGAAGGTTTAAGTACCACTTATTTTTATTCATTATTTTTGTGAGAGATTTTGTAAAGGTGAGGCATTTATTATTGAGTAAGACTCAATAGATAAGAGTAAGTCCTGTGCCAAATCCATAAGCTTGGTAGTGTATTTATTCAATTGATAGTAAGGAAATTCTCAAGGAGGTTCCTTGGGGAGTGGACGTAGGCCTGGCGTGCCGAACCACTATAAATCTCAGTGTTTGATTTTCTTTCCCTATCTCTCTTACTTTTATATTGATAATTATTATTTTGTCCTTTTTTATTTGTTAAAATTCTGAATATTGTGTTAATTTTAATATTGTAAAATTTTTAATAACCCAATTCACCCCCCCTCTTGGGTTGTCTACCTAGGATAACATGGGTGTTGATTTTTGACCACACAACCAAATAGGGAAACTTAGCAGGAGAGTACCGGTAGAATAGATTAAGCCCAAACAACCTATCACAGAAAGATAAGAATCCGGCGGAGGTTCGTCCACCCGGGGGCACTCCGACGATCAAGTCAGTAATTATCTCTCAAAGATAGTCAATTGTGCTTAACTCACAAGAAAGAACTTACTGCTTACAATGTATCACACATACCTCAGACCTATTGAAGTGCCCTGCTTTTATAGCCAGTACTTGACCTGATCCCTGTAGAGGCCTAAACTCAATTGACTCAGGCTCAATGTTCATCTTGGACTTCCAGCTAGAGAGGGATAAACTCCCTAAGCGCTCTATCTTTATTCAGACTGAGATCCTCCCCTATTTTAGGACTCCTGTCCCTTATCCGTTCATTCTGATATCTCTGCAGATAACCTCGGCCTAGCAGAGATCACTTCGGCATCATGACTAGGCCACGTGGCACCTCGGCATTACCTTAGCCATGTGCTGTCATTCTCAAAATATGTCCCCACAGTAAGTAGTGTCAAAGGTCACTACATCATTGAATTGACCATAGTCCATGATCATTTGAGCATTGGCCCAAAATATTTTACTTATCTGCTCTTCACAATCTAATTGGACTGCATAAAAAAATGATAGATTTTCCACAGTTTTCTTACAAAAGTAATACAACACACTACCTGCTTCTCCATCTTCCAAATCTTCTTGTCTCTTTGATCTTAAGTAATTTTTTTTGTCCAATTTCGTGAAACCAAGTGATGCTCTTCCACCAGATTCCCTACCAAATAGCTCATAAGCAGACCTAAGAGGAATTCCAGATTCTGAAGCCAATTCTACTTCAATTGCTTGGGTGGTAGATATTTTTCTTTGGGATGGCAACATATGAATGCAATCTTGAGGCACAAGGTCATGATTATGATGTTCAACAAAATCACAAGCAATATATTTTCTTGAAATTCTATCTAACTTGATACTAAGTCAGGCACCACAACCATATCTTACCTCTTGTCTCAGATTTTTGACAAATGGATCTCGTTTGTCAATACCTTGACTTCCCTCTTTGTAACATACAAACGTCCGTGAAGTTATTTCCTTCGTGTGTTTGTTCTTGTTTGCATAGGCCTTCTTAATACCGAAGCTCACCTTTCCCTCATAGGTATTGTAAAAGTCATACGTAGCTTGTTCAAATTCAAATGACATTCCCAATTTCGGCTTTCAACCACAATTGGCTAACTCATCAACAATATTATTTTTTTCCATTACCAGCAATTCAGTATTATACAAATAACAAGTTTTACCCATCCCTGTTCTTGATATTTTTTTCCTACAAATAACAAGGTCCTTTATAATCAATTTCAGTATCATACATATAACAAGGTTTAACCTTGCTGGTTGGAATAATCAATTTCTCTCATATCAACAATACTATATGTGCTTCATCCTTGCTATGCTACGCATTACTACTACAAATCAATTTCTCTGTTCTTGCTATTTTTTACACATCTCTGTCGTATATATAACAATAAGGTTTAACCACATTTATACTGAATTGCAGGTACTGGGGTGAATTGCACAAATCTGAATCATATATATATATAATGGAAGAAAATCATATTTGAATCCCCAGAAAATAATATATGCAAATAAATGTGACTTACTATCAAAGAGGCCCTATTTAATTTATATATGAATCCCCAAAAATCTGAATCATATATATATATATATATATAGAATAATAAATTTTGACTATAACAGATCAATCATCAAACCCAATAATCAAACCCATTTAAAAAATCATCAATCTATTTCAGTCAGTGAACCCATTTCAAAAATCAACAACAAATCTATCATCAAACCCATTTCAAAAATCAATAACAAATCTAACCCAAGAATCATATATATATATATATATATATATAACAGCAAGAAATGACAATGATGATGAAATAGACATCGTCGCTGCCGCAATCTCGCCTTCTTGCTGTCGCATCGCCGCCGGACTCATCGTCGCCCACCATCCTTTGCGTTGCTCCTTTTCCATCGCGTTGCTTCTCTATCTCCGCCATCTCTTTTGTCTCTCAGTTCGTTTCTCTCTCCGTTCGCATTCGTTTCTCTATTTTTCTCTCAGTTCCTCACTACGACTTTTAGTCGCCTCTCACGTCTCTGCCTCTCTCTCTCTGCTAGGGTTCACTGACTGAAATAGATCGATGATGCAAAGCAAAGAAGATTATATAGAGAAGAGAAAAGAGGGGGAAATGAACATTTTGAATTAAAAAAAAAAAAAAGACGACGTCGTTTTAGGAAAAACGACGTTGTTTTGGAGACCACCTCAAGAACCACTATAGGAAACGGCAGATGATCTGGACTCGAAGGTTGGGCACCCATTAGGTTGGGGTATTTTACCATTCTTACACGTGCTACAGTGATAAGATGGGTCGATGGTATCTTCCATGTCTATTTAGGCCAAGTTTGGCATAACTTAAATAATACAAAAAGTCAAAAAGTCACTATCCTATTTAAGTCACATCATCTTATTTAAATCACATCACCTCTCTAACACATCACATCAAACCTAACCCAAACCCAACCCATATAAGTCAATAAGTCAAAAAGTACACTTTTTTAAAACATCCCAAACCAACCCTTAGTTAATTTTCAACATATCATGTGATATTATTTATATAATGGTTCACTTATATAATTTGATTTAACTTTTATTTTAATCTTTATAGTTTCAAATTGAACAATTTGATTCTTAAACTTTAATTGTAGTTTCAATTTAGTTATTCCGTTTAAATTTTTTTAATTTTGTCAAAATTGTTTAAATTGAAACAATAAGAACAACAATAAATTTTAGGATATACTATACGGATAAAAGGTGTAATTGACATTTTTATTTTTATTTTTTTTGAATCTTGCCCTTTTGGACCTGTGGTGAACATGCTCACTTGTAGGGGTGCATATGGATTGGATTGGTTCGATTTTAGAGTAAATCAAGAATCAAATTGTAGGAATTGGCTACAAAAAAATTAGAATCATAATCAAACTGTTAAACTTTGGAACCAGACTAGAACTGAGCCATAGAAATTGGTCTGATTTGGTTCGATTTTATGGCTTTAAAATTTTTATATAACAATAAATATGATATATATTTTATGTTACTAAATAGATTAATGATAATTAATTTAATTAAGTTAGTTAGAGTTTATCAATATCATAATGAAAACAAGACTTTTTATATTTTAATTTTTACATATAAAAATATAATAATAATAATAAATAAATATGTCACGGTTCGATTTGGTTTGGTTCAGAATCATAACTAAAGCCTTAAAATCATGAACCAGACCAATTTGAACGGTTTCACTATTTTTAGGATCAAAATCAGAATTGAAGTTAATAAAAAATAGATCAAACGGACAATTTGGACCGAATTTGATTGTTTATCGGTTCAACAGTTTTTCTTTTTATTTATTTATTTATTTATTTTTTTGTTAACACCCCCACCCCAAGATTCGAGATCACCAGAGGCCCAACCATCAAGCCCACCATGTCAAACTGGTCTCACTCCCCACTCACAAGGCCCCATAACCAAACCCATATGTTTTGTTTCTTGATGTTGCGGCTTTTTTTAGCTCTTTCTTTCTCTACATTCTCGACCGTTGGGTTTAAATCCGTTGGCCACCAGTCCGATGATATCGGGTCTGTCAATCCTCTCCTATATATATATATATATATTCATTTCTCATCTAGATATATACCTTCTATGTATATGTGTACATATGTACTAGATAATTGTTGTAATCTTCATCTGATATTAAGGGTCCTCTAAGTGTTTGAAAAAATGCCTGACTCAAAAAACTGTGTCATGTATCAATAAAATCTGTCATTTTTCTTCTTCTTGTTGTTCTTCTTCTTTTCTGTTAGCAAAGGGATTTGAATCTCTCACATTGAGATGGAAAAATTAGTCAAATTTTGTACTTGGAAGTCAGAATTAGACTGAGGAACCATCATGCAGTTCTTTTTAACTGCGACACCAGTATAAAAAATTTAAAAAATGTAAACCCCATGGGGTTGGCCTGGTGGCAAGAAATTGAAACCTCTTAGGTGCTAACAATTCTTTGGGGCCACCTGTCTGGGAGAAAACCCTTGAATTTACTGTGGTGCACTTGCCGGAAACTCCTTGCCAAGGCCTGTGCACTCTTGGGGATTTGTCGGGCTTTGATCCAGACACCCCAGTGCCAATCAAAAAAAACAAAGTACGCCCAGTTTACTCCTGTTGAATGGGGTCTGGGAAGATTAGATTGTGTCGATTATGTCTTTTTAGCTTATGAGTTCTTTTGCATTTATAAGTTGTTTAGCTGTGATCAACATGTGTATAACTTGTTTTTTACAGTTGTGACGCAACTGGTATGTGTTCCAGCTGATGTAATAATGCCATGACAGTGGTGGTGATGTGATAATGATTAGAACTAATTAAATTTCAATTTTTTTTGGTTACTGTTACAAATTTTTATTTTTTAATTTAAAACTTCATAGCAATGATTTATTGGGAAAAAGAAGTTATAGATTAGGAAATGAAAGGGCAAATGATGAAGATGATAATTTGGCATTACATGGTAGGGGGACTTCTGGGCATTAGGTAGAAGCAAAAGGGTAGAGCAAAAAATATAAAAACTTCAACCAAAGATGAACACATAGCCAGAGGTGAGAAGCTCATGTTTTGGCATTATGATACTTTATATAGATGCATACCATAAACTGGTACTTTCTCTCTTACTAGTGGGTGTTACGAATAATGGGAAATTCTTAATTCTTTCTTGATTGATTTTAGAACTTACGCTAATTTCAAATTAATCACAAGGAACATGTGTTTCTCTCTGTCTGTTTGCCTTTTGCATTTTAATTGCTTCTTTCTACATAATTTTTTTTCTCTCTAATAAGTCCCCACTACAAATTTTCTTCCCCCCCCCCCCCCCCAATTTATTACAGAAACTGTTGTTGATTTTGCTCACTACTAGATTTTACTATATTCTTTTCAGCATTGCTTTTTTCCTGAATCATAGGTCCTTCGTTATAATTATTATTTTTGATTGAAAAATACCCTTTCTTGAACCAAATTGGCTTAATCAACTTGCGCCATCCATTTTGCATTCTCAAAAATGAAACCTTCAACGATATGAACTGGCTATATTGACTAATGGCCCATTTATTTTGGTAGAAAATATTTTCCATAAAAAATCTTTTTCTTGTATTTGGTTGCCACCTTAAAACTAATGTGCTAGTGATTGAATCAGTAGTGGTGTTGGTGGTGGAGATGTGTTGGTGTGGTGGAGATGGTGGTGGTGGTGATAGTACGGTGACATTGGTAAATATTTTCCACCTTTTAAAATTGAAAAATATTGTTTGCCCAAATAAACTTGTTTCTGTTGACTTTTGTTTTTGTCTTATCAAACACCCAAAAATACAAGAGATTGTTTTCCGTCAAAACAAATGGAGCGTAATGGAGTAGTTCAATTGCAGGGGAAGATCTTATTGCACAACTTCAAAGAAAACACAAATGAAGAATGACACTTTGCTTGCAAAAGCAGAATTTCACAATCACAAGAAGAATGAAAACAAATCTTTGCAGCAGATACAAAGGCACAGCACTGTTAGTTACCAGTAAGTGGGAAGCCAATTCCATGGCGTTGGGTAGGGAAGACAACAAACAACATACTGCAAATCACCCCAATCCCAACCGGCAGCGATGTAAGGACCTCTTGTGCTTCATCGGACGGTGTCGGATAAAAACAGCTCACAACACTTTGATCAAACAGTGCAACAGCTGCAAAAACCAGTATTGACATGAAGGCATGCATGAAATCTATAAATTTCAACCGGTACTTCTTAGCATCCTCGGGCGGCAGAGTAACCGTCCCGTCAATGACCCACAAACCGTGGACTGTGGCAAACCCATAACAGATATTCCCCTTTTTGTCCTTGAAGCTATCTGTGAAGCTCAGTAAAAAACATGACAGCCCACACAGAGCTATTAATCCAGCAGTCATGGACCGGCTGACAGGGTCACACTGGCCTTGGTTTGTGAAAATGGGCGAGAGGAGTTGGAAAGCAAGAACCGACCCGGTTGGTAAAAGATTGGCTAAATGGGCTGTGCTCTGAAATGTCTGGCTAATGGCCTTTTGTACTAGGGTTTTCTCTATCGTCACAGATAGGGATTTATCTACCAAAAGGGGGAGTTTTTGTTCATCGATGTTCCGGGTATGCTCATTTTCCACCTTGATTTCCATGTTTTGATCTTTTTGTTTTTGTTTTAATCGATTCAAGCTTTGGTTATGAGAGGGTGGTTGAATTTATTTGTAGTGGGGAGAGATGTGAATTGAGTTGAATTAAAGGATAGGCAAGGTGGCTAATGATGCCTTGCAAGAAACAGAAAACGAAAACACAAAAACACTTTTTCAGCAGGATTTTGGAAGGGGGAAGTATTGATTTCATGTTTGGTGATGAAAAAGTTGTTTCAGAAAGGTGGCAAGGGTGGCTTCTTTAATGTGTACACAGCATGCTAACCGTTATGGACTTTTTTTAGAATCTGAGAGAGAGAGAGAGAGAGAGTTCTTGGAGTATGGTTTCATTAATCTCTGTATATATTAGAAAGTCCTTTTTAGATTTTTTTCTTTTTTGAGATGAAAAGTTTCTTGTTAAACAGAAACCTTGGGGTGGTTGGTTTTTATTTTATCTGGTTGAAGTAGTTAGAGGCCCACGTTTTTATGCCTGCTTTTGCTTTTCATTCTATCAATAATATTTGTTTGGCTTAAAAGGTTTCTGCTTTGGACTTGGAACGACTCTGTTTGGAATTTTCATTACCATTTATATTTACAATATTTTTTTTATATTTATATTTATAAAAATTTTGAAATTTATAAATAAAAACTCGTTTGATACTTATTTTCGTTAAAAAATAAAAAGATTGTAGCAGCTTACAAAAAACTCAACCGACTAACCTTATATGGTTGTGATTTAAAGAAAAAAAAAAAAAAATTATGATTGTGGATTCGAACTTGAGGATATAGCCGCTTTGTATAAATTATGTCAAATTTTAGGATTTTACTCAATCTACCTTTCATCAAGTGGGGACTAAACTAGGTGGTGGTGGTGTTATTATTTTTGTCGGGTAAATTGTACTTACATTCCCTGAGAGGGATCTTTTTTGTAGTTTTAATAATTACAGAAATCTCTTTTATTTTTGTTGACAATATCAAGATTTTCTCAATCCATTAATTTAGCACAAACGCCGTAACTTTTATATCCAAAATGACCATGTTGTCCCTTTAAACTAATAAGCTATTTAAATGAAAATTTTCACTCATCTCCCATGAAATTTTGCATATATATTATTAAAGATCCATACATATTTTAACTTATCATCCTAAGAGTTTAATATGAGACCCTAACAATTAATACAATACTTATAAGCCATATTTCACATTATATAAAAAATGAAATATTTATCAATTTTAATTAATGCATTTATTATTTAAATTTCATTTTTCTTCTCTTTTTTTAAGTTGAAACAAATGGATTAATTTTTTTTTTTCTAGGAATTTGTCCTACTTATTTATTCATATGTAAGAAAGTTATTTATACCTAAATTGCTAAGATATTATTACCAAATTTTAATTTTATCTTCGAGTCATTAAATTTCTTATCGATACATATTAAAAAAAAAAAAGGTTATTCTTACATGATTAAAAAAATTTAAAAATAAATATAGAAGTAAAAAAAATCTAATCACCTCACAATAAATTAAAATTAGTTAATAGGGAATGAAAAATTAAGAAATCACTTAAGAATAATAAATAATTTAAACAATTTCTCATTTCTTACACCTAAAAATAAAATTAATTTTTATTTGAATGGAGAAATTATTTTAGAATACTAAAATACTCAATTAATTTGTTGTATGATACTTAAAATATATTTTTTCATCTTTATGTTTCTCATGTAAACTATTTTTATTAAATTAAATTTTAAAATTAATTTCTCACCTTCATTAATGGTTAAATTTTTACTTAATTTTTTAATTTCTCACCTTTATTTTGTTCTATTATTATTTATAGCGAAACATTATTATTTAAATTATCTAATTTTATTTCTTCCGTATATTTAATACTCATATAATTTTATTGACAAATTGAGAAATCATACTCTAACACTAACACACAACGAAATACAACTTTTTCTAAAATATATGAAATTATTATTTATTTTTCTTAATTTTTTTAAAATATAAATATAATTTCTTGACTCTATTTTTTTCCACAACAAATTTTTGAACTTTTATAAACAAAACCTAAAATAAAAATTCAACCATTAATGAAGAGGAGAAATAAATTTTAAGATTTAATTTAATAAAAATAGTTTAAATGTGATAAATAAAGATGGAGAAATAGATTTTAAATATCATGCCTAACAAATTAATTGAGTATTTTATTAATCTCAAGTAATTTGTTCATTCAAGTAAAGTGTAAGAAATGAAATTTGCTTGATCTTTCATTTCCTATTAACTAATTTTAATTTATTGTGAGGCAATTAAATTCTTTTACTTCTAGTTTTATTTTTTAATTTTTAATTTTTTTAATCATGTAAGAAATATTAATCTGCATTTTTTAAATGTGCATCAATTAAAAGTTTAATGACTCAAAGATAAAAATTAAAATTTGAGAATAATATATGACTAAGAAAAGATAAAGTAATAATTTTTTTACATATGAATAAATAAGTAATGTGAATTGCCTAAAAAATTTATTTTAACTCTAAAAAAAGTTCAAATAATAAATGCATTACTTAAAACAATAAATTTTAAGTTATTTATGTGGTGTGAAATAAGTCTTATATTAAATTATTAGGATATTATCTAACATTAATTTTAGAGAGATTATTTATTTTTAAGTATTTTATCAATAAAGATTAAGTTTTTTTTTCGCATAAAATGATTTAATAATGTCTTAACAATTTAAAATTTTTATTTTATATTGCATGAAATTTAAGAATTTTATTAAATAATAGTAAAATATGTATGGATTTTTGATAATATATATACAAAACATTCGGAAAGGTAAGTAAAATTTCTCATTTGAATAAATAAAGTAATTAATTGACAATTTTGTCATTTTTGGTAGTATGACATTAGCAAATTCTGTTAAATAGCCTAACAGTGGAAGAATTTTGATGATAGCTTCAAAAGTAAGGGAGGTTAATATAAGTATTAAAACTATAGGAGAGGTTCCTATAATTGTCAGAAATCTCAGGAGAAGTTAGTATAATTTATTTTTTTTTATTTTTTATTTTAACAATTTATTAAATTTATTAAATTCTTGTAACTAAAAAAAAAAAGAAGATTATTTTGCATTGTTATAAAAACAAATTTTCATTCCTTCTCTCCTTTCTTTCCCACTCATGCCTCAACTCATTGACTATCACCATTGGTTAGGGGTGGACATTCGTTGGGTTGGATTGGGTTTAGGTAGGACTAATATTATATAAGAAGAGATTTTGTGTCTGTCTAAGTTCACTACAACAAAAAGCAGATTTCGCGACTAAAACTGGAGTTTTTGTCGCTGAAAGTAGTAGAATTGGCAACTAAAATGGAATTAGTGGCCAAAATTGATCACTTTTGCCGACCAAAAGAGTTTAGTCGCCGAATATAATGGTTTTAGCGACTAAAAGTCAGTTTAGTCGCTGAATATAGGGGTTTCAGCGACTAAAGGTTTTTTAGTAGCCAAAAGTAATAGTTTTTGGTGACTAAAATAATTTAGTAACCAAAAGTATAGGTTTTGGCAACTAAAAAATAGTTTGGTCGCCGATTCTACGTGTTTTGGCGACTAAAAACAGTTTGGTCACTGAAAGCAGTGGCGGAGCCAGGAATTTAATATAGGGGGGCACTTACTAATTATAATTTCAAAATTTTTCTTCCCCAATCAATAGCAATAACATAATAATAATTTGTTGAGCTAATATTAAACATTAAAAATTAATATTCATTACAAAAGTTTTTAATTTTAAACTTTTACAATTAACCCTGACGAGTTTTCATCTTTTGAAATATTTCCATGATAGTATCATTGTCAATGTCATCAAAAATATCTCTCTCAATGTAGACAATCAAGCTATCATTCATTCATTCATCACCCATTTGATTCCGCAACCGATTCTTCATAATATTCATAGCTGAAAATACCCTCTCAACAGTAACTATGGCAACAAGTAAAATTAATGCTAAAGTCAAGAACAAATAAACCAATGGATATACTTTGTCTCTTCTAGTCTCCACTATTTTCTTAGCAAGACCGGCAATTCTATTCAATATTGAAAACTCACTACTGGATATCATATCGATAATATATGCAACAAGTTGATCATTAAGTACCATAAGCTCCATTGAAGAAAATTCTTTGGAATAAAATTCGACAAGATGAATTAACTTTTTCTTGTCAGAACTAGAGAAAGAATTAGATGGATTCAAACATGCCACACAAAGTAACAACTCAGTATTCGACTTGTGAAACGAGCATTTAGTTCTTGTATTTGCATATCCAAAACAGTGTAAAATAATTCAGCGTAATAGTGATGTAAGTTTGTAATTTCTTGAGCATTGCATCTTTTTCTCCCTTGAGTTACAAACATATCATCCATTTGAGGAACATCAATTTCATGCTTTTATCTATATTAATGTTAATAAATTTAAAATAAGAGCAAAATAAAAAAAAAATCATGTTATTTTAATTGTTGATTTTTAAAAATAATTAATATTTTAAGATAATAAAAAATAAAATAAGAAATTAATACTTTTAAATGAAAAGGAATAAAATATATAAATAAATAAATAAATAAAAAATGGCCGGAGGCGTTGGTATTGCGTCACCTAAGAAGCAAACTCCACACCACACCACACAGCACAGACCAAAAAAAAAAAAAAAAAACATAGAAAAGTCAGGGGGGCACGTGACCCCCCTCGCCCCTATGTGCCTCCGCCCCTGACTGAAAGTGAAGCTTTTTGGCTACTAAAAAAAAATTAGTAGCTAAAAATAGTCAATTGGCGACTAAAATTCAGTTTAGTAGCCAAAATGGGACGTTTTTGGCGACTAAAAACAGGTTTTGTCGCCAAAACTGGTTATTTTTAGGCTGAAATGAATTTTTTTAGCGACGAAAAACTAATTAGTAGCCAAAACTATACAATTAGCGACTAAAAAATAGATTTAGTCGCCAAAAGTGATCTAATTTTTTTTTAGTAAATAATTTATTTTTTACATAAATTATATTGAATAAAAATAATTATTTTTATATATATAGTTTTGTATTAATACCGGTCAAAGTAATATATAAATAATATATGTTACATTTATATTCATGTGATGTTGTAGTGGCATAGTGGGGAGAGTGTGTTGGTAAAGGTTTGGAATGTGGAATGGGTCGGTGGTTTGAATTTTAGGAACAGCAGAGGGTAAATTTTTTTTTTCTGAAATAAGCTTTTGGCGACTAAAAACAGTGGTCGCCAAAAGATTGACTATTGGTGACGAAAAGCTTAGTCAGCAAATGTATAAATAAAAAAATAATAATTCACTATTGGCGACAAAAAGATTAGTCGCTAAATGTATAATTTTTAAAAATGTAATTGACAATTGGGGACAAATGCTTTGGTCGCTGAAGACTAAAACTTTGCCGACTAAAACTTTTTTTAGTCGCCAATACCTCCGCCGACCATCTATTCGCGACAAAACCAGCGACTAAAATATTTAGTCGGGGAAAGTGAAAAGTCAACTTTTGGCGACTAAAAAAGAACTTTTGGCGACTAAAAATTCAGTCGCCAAAAGTGTTTTTTCTTGGAGTGGTTCAACCTAGTCCTAACATCGAGCCTCTATATCTGTCCAAACTCAATCCAAAAAATACTTATAAATCTCAAGCTCAACCATCAGGTTATATGTTCAAAAAAATTAAAACATTTCATAATTAAATTCAATCACACATTATATTTCTTAAATAAATATATTGACATGATCACAAATTAAAAGATTTTGCATATAAATTAAAAGATTTCTTAAATAAATCCAATCATACATCACTACAAATGTGAGTTTCAATAAAATTAATAAAGATAAAGTCTAAATCCCCCAAAAATATATTTTTAATATATTATAATTAATTTATATATATATATATATTTAATATCGGGTCAGGCATGTTGGAAGTATAAATCTCAAATCCAACCTATTAATATGTTGGGCTGAAAATGTTGGTCCAACCTGATCTTATGAGTTAAAATAATTTTTCCAAACCCTTAAAAAATAGGTTTAGGCTGGGCGAACCTCTACCACTGCTGGTCACTACGTCCGGCAACTCCCATCTTTGACCATCTCAGCTGGCAATTGTATCCAGTCACCACCTCCGATAGATGGCAACCAACTTCGACCATCTTCTTTCACTTGTTTTATAAAATAAATTTTGAAGCACATACGTGTACCAAACATATAATTTTTTTTTTATTTTCACTTTTATCAAAAATAAAATATAAACATATTTAATACATTTTGTTTACAAACAATTTTGTGTGGAGTAATAAAAAATTTTGATAAAAAAATTGTTTATGCATAATATTTCTCTTAATTATTATTGTCATGCTTGACATAGCTTCCACGTCGCAAATTCATTGTTGGCAGAGAGAGAGAGAGAGATTGGTTCGGACTTGGGATCACGCAAAACAGGTTGGTTTAAGAAGGTACATTTTATGGATTGTGACTTTTGCTTAATCCTTGGACCAAGCAAAGTTCAGCAAATGCACAACACAAACAAGCCTTCACAACCCAAGAGTGGGTGACATTGTGGTTAAGGCTTGGGGTTTAAGTCCCAATGTCACAAATTCAATTCCTTTCTCCTTGGGCCAATCTTCTGGGCGAAGTACAGTTGGTTAGGAAGTTGGACCTCAAATTGTCTAATCAGCACTTGGTGTGGGTTCAATGCTCCCCGCTGTGCGAGTCCTGACTTAAGCGGAGCTTGTCTTGGGAGGTCGGGGCAAATTCCTAGGTTATAGTCTCCTCGCTCGGAACGGCTAACAGGACACCCTAGTGATCTCTGCAAGGGGCGTTGCCTTGGACCTGCAGAAGGGTAGGGAGGATTTTCCGGTAATAAAAAAAAAAAAAAAAGGGCCTTCATTGGCTTCTCCTTCGCAAAAATGTCAACAAATAATCTCTCTTTACGTTACGTTTAATTGGAGGATTTGAAAAGAAATTTAGAAATAGAAATGAAAAAAGTGTGTCAAACTAAGTGAAATGTAAGTATATTTTATTATATTTCGCTTACTTTTTTTTTTTTCTTTTCTAAATTCTTTCACAAATCCTCAAATTAAACACAACGTTAGTACTTGAATGAATAATGGGACTTTATTTAGGGATGTTAATTTCTCCCGTCTTGGATCTTTTGTTCCGACTTGTACATGTTTTTTCAGTCTTGATGGAGACGTGGAGCAAGAACAGATTTTGCTACCTCACCTTATTCTATCCCGACTCAATTTTATTTATTAAATATATTTATATCTATATAATATATAATTTAATTTTTTAATATAATAAGACTATAGAATATTTAAAATATTATACTTAATATTCATTTTTACATATTTATTTATCATATTACTTTTTTTTAACCCTCATTAATTATAAATCACTATTTGTAGTATGGTATATTATCTCTAATTTTTATAATTTTTAAAGTTACAAAATTAACCCACATCCACCTTGATATGATAGGAGGCTTGGGACAACAAGCTCATCCTGAACCCACCCTGTTGACATCCCTAGTTTTGTTTGTGTTGTTTATTTCTTTGTTATTATGAAACTCTTTCTTAGGTTGATTGTTGTGTTGTATTTTGTCTGCAAGTGAGATCAATCTAATTCACTCCCAAAAAAAATAAAAAATAAAAAAGTTAGGTAAGTAATTTGTAAATTGTTTATTAATTTTAAGTGAAGCAGAAAGTCATTTTTTTAAATTTTTATTAATATAAATTGAAAATTATAAACATAAGAAATGACATTTTTTTTAACCCTTGTTATGTATAGTGTTTGGGGATGGGCCGGATGGGTGCTCTTCTCTTTATGGGCTTCTAGGGCTTCCAATCAAGAGGCCCATTAAACTTTTTCGAGTTTGTTTCTCTGATTATTTGGATTAGTTTCAAGGCTTTTCTCCTACATGGCCCATCTTTTGCCCACTGGGCTTAGTCTATATTCTTGGGTTTTTATTCATTGCCCTCCCCAAACTAATGAGATAGGGGCTGTGGAAATTATCTTGTATGTCCAAAACACCATATGTCCGTGTGTTTATTCAGTGATGAATTATAATTATCAGGTTTTTTTAGTAATTTTTTGACTTTTTGGCTAAAATGTGATGTAAAAAAAACTAGTATGTTTGGGATGACTTTTTGATTTTTTACGAAAAGATGTACAAAAAGTAGAGAGAAAATAAAATATTTAAATTTTTGGTATGAGTTGTTATCTTTTTGATTTTTTTAGTGACTTTTTGACTAAAAAAATCACTTACCAAACGAGGAGCTTCTTGTTATTGGTTCAATATACCGCTAACATAGAATTTTCAAAAATAGGATAATTACTCTAATAACTGATGGATTAGATCCTTTTTTGTCCTACAATAGTGTATTTTTTATTTTTTATTTTAAAACGTTTATTACGAGGAGAATAGGAAAAGGGAAAATTACATTACGCAACGATGAGACTTGAACTCGATATCACACCAACGTAAGAAAAGTGTCGTATTCACTAGGTCAACCCCTTCATCTTATATGAAAATAGAAGACTTGATCTCAAATCATTGGTGCGAATACCAAGACACTATAGTAACTTTATTGGGCCCCTTCATTTTTCAAGCCCATTCAAAGTCCACTTTCATGAGCTTGGTTTAAAGTCGATTTGAAAATGCATGATTTTTCCAAGCCCATTTCCAGCCCAACATTCCAAGCAACAAACCAATCCCCTCTCTCTCTCTCTCACACGTAATATAAGTCTGTTTGGTGTAATTTATAAAAGTTAAAAATGATAATTCAAAAATAAAAGTTAAAAAAACTCCTTTCTCTACTCTCCAATGATCAGTAGTTTTTTATTTTTATTTTTATAATTTTTAAAGCTATTTATATTTCATAAGCTATAATCAAACGTCATACAAAATATTCTAACATAAATTTTTAGAATAGAAAAGTTATAAGCAATCTCATAAACTGTACCAAATGGAACCATAATCTAATAAAGGTAATTACATTGATCTTCCTTAAAATCTGAAGAAAATATAATAACTCTAACAATTCTAACTCATTCATCTTGAGTTCGTTTAAAATTTTAATTCGCACAATACATAATTCCCTTTTCATCAATAACTTGTTATTTATATAGATGGAAAAGTGATATTATCATATTTTATACATAAATATATATTTTATTTTATTTTTTATCTTTGTATTTTCATATAATCTTTATTAGTTTAAGTCCATATAATTTTATTAAAATAGAAGTCAGTATAATTATATAACGATCCCGGTTTTCCTTTCCATTGTATGTTGTATTCCGGACGTGGTTCCGTGGTTGTTGTTGCCTCATTCTCATTTCCTTCCCTTACTCTTTGTATTTGAGTCTTGGGTTGTGTTGGGCAGGTTTGAAGCATGTTGGTTGTGTTTTGAAACCTAGAGTTGATGCCCAGATTTTGGCCTTCACGCTCGAGCGAGCCCTTTGTTATTGCTTCTCCGCTCGAGCGGGAGTTTTGACGCTCGAGCGTAATTTTCCTCCTCCCAGTACTTTTGGCTGCAGGTCTTCAGACGCTCGAGCGGGAGTTTTGACGCTCGAACGTGACCCTTTGTTTTTGTTCCTCCGCTCGAGCGGGGAGTTTGATGCTCGAGCGGGGACCATGTCTGCAAAACTTCTGGAAGTGTGCAATCTACGCTCGAGCGGGTCTTTTGACACTCGAGCGTGAGTCTGTGTCTGACGCTCGAGTGGGGGTTTCCACGCTCGAGCGGGACGACTGGCATATGACTTCGGGATTCAACTTTTTGGATCACTTTTTGGTTTCCTTTCTCTCTCTTACTTTTCGAAAACACCATTGGAGACCACCTCTCCCAAAAACCTCACCTTCTCTCTTAGATTTGATCTAGTTAGAGTAATCTCCTACCCTTGAGCCTTTACAAAAAGTGTGTTGATCGTTGAGGGCTATCTTTTGATCCGAGAATCTCGTGATGTGGAACACTTTGAGTTTTCATCTTCTTCTCCGTTGAGCTCCGAAATTTGAGATAGGGATTCCTACTCATTCTTATGTGTTTTAACATAAATATTGAGCTATTTGTATAGATGGTTTGAGTTGAGTTATTTTGGGACTTAGGGTTTCAAAATAAATAAAGGGGGTTTTGATATTTTGACTCTTGAATATGTATTTGGGCCTCAAAATGATGGTATTGTTGAAGAGTTGTTGATATTTGAACCTTTGGGTTAATATTTAGAAACGGGGGAGAAAGCCCTAATTTGTGCATAAATTAATTGGTATAATTAATTTGGAAAAATTATGAGAACATGGAATTGAGTTGAATATATTGAAATTGACTCATTATGAGATGAAATAGTGAGGTTGGATTTATTAGTCGCTCATTTTTGAAATTGTTGATATTTATCTGTTGAACGTGATTATTATCTATTTAGAAATAATTACTTTGGGCTATCGGTGGAGGATAGTCTTGATTGTTGTAGACAATGCATGATGATTAGACAAACTAAAGCTAATCAATTGAGTATGCCATTGAATATGGCGATTGATATAATACATGAACTTTATGTATTGGTTTGATTATGTATATGATATGTGTTTATATACATGGTGTTGTGTGAGAGGAGATAGGGGATGTACTCCACGGTTTAGGAGAAGATAGGGGATGGACCTCTAAACCAAATTTTGTTTGACATTGATACAGCGCTAAAATGTGTATCATATGTGGAATATAGAAGTGTTTTGTTTGACATTGATACAACACTAAAATGTGTATCATATGTGGAATATGGAAGTGTTTTGTTTGACATTGATACAGTACTAAAATATGTATCATATGTGGAATATGGAAGTGTTTTGTCTGAGATGGATACAGTACTAAAATGTGTATCTATTATGAAGCATGAAATGATTAATTTGAGTTGTTATTTCAATTGAAATAGAAACGTTGTTGATATGGGATGTAATCACACTTAAAGTATATGGCCAGGTTCTGAGCCAGGGTTGTGAATTGAGAAATTGGTTAAGAGATGAAACAATAACATGGACACATTGGTCATGTATTTGAAATGAGATATGAATTGATTTATGTGAATTAAACATTTATCAAATGCTAATGTTTTAGTTATTGCCCATACAATGTTTAGTATATCTCTACTAGGCGTTGGCTCACCCTATATGGGACATCATTTTCAGGTACAGGTAGCATGCTAACTCCAAGGACGTAGTTTGAGAGGATTAGTGGCTGTGTCATCTTTTGTGATTACTTTATTTGTATTACATATAAATCAAGCCAAGGGCTTATTTTGTATAAAGTTAGAACTCTTCTTTTTGTAACCAAGTATTGACTTGGAAAGCTGTAAGCCCGTAGGGCATTTACTTTTGTTGTTAACATGTAATACATTTGTAAGAAATACTCTGATGAAATGTACTTATGCTTTATTCTCCTATGTCTGAACATGTTAAGAATGTATGATTATTGAGTTTATTTGAGGGCGTTACAAATTATATCAAATTATAAAATTTACAATAATTTTTTTGAAAACTCAATAACATTGAGTGTAAATTTACCCTTCTAATAAGGTAGGTAAACACCATTTGTCACCCTTGTTTGATAAACAATTTTTATTTATTTAATTTGTTTTTGGAAGTGGAATATATCACTTGATTAGCTGGTAAAGTAGAGTTTTCTAGGGTTGTTACCCACATCACTTCTATTCTATCATATCAGATGATGTCTTCAAGCTTTGTCTACTTGTGAATGTCTCTACATATCTTTACCAAATTAAAAACTACCAACAACAATATTGGAAAACATTATCCAGAGATGATATGGCATGAATCTACATAAAAAGGTTGGAAATTAACAAACAAGTTTGTTTACTTTTCTAAAATGAATGAAAGACATCTATGTCTCACAATACATGACCAAAGTTGTTTTATTTTTATTTATTTAAGATAGGAGTATTATTATGGTTGTTAAACAAATTAAATTCTTTGAGTTGGACTGATGAAAAATTCATTTGAAATCAGTTTGTTACGTTAATTAGTCAAATTTTAAACACAATTTAATTCAGATATGTTTAGTTGAGTATTTTAAATCTATTTATTGAAAAAATTTCACAAAACTAATTAGGTGAAAAAAAATAAAAAATCCAAATAGTAGAAATTTCTCTTTGGGGGATGAAAATAATTTTTCAAAATTTGAAAGTATTTTTTTTTTTTGTTTTTGTTTTTGTGTGGTTAAATTAGTTCATAATTCTCAAAAAAAAACAAAACAAAACAAAAAAAAGAAGAAAGAAAACAAAGTTCTAAAAACTCTACTAATAAAATAAACAAGTTAAATTTGAATACATTTTAAAATTCATAAGATAAAAAAGTCAAATTTAAACAGTCAATTCTTTTGTTAAGTTTATTTATTTATTTTTTCGTGCTTTCAGAAACATAAAAGAAAATAAAAAATTAAAAAAAATCCATCATTTCAATTTCTGTGCAAAAATAATTTTTAAAACAATCAGAAAAGCTTTATAAAAAAAGATTCCCTTAAAAGGGGCAATTTCAAAAAAAAAAAAACAAAACAAAACAAAACAAAAAAAAAACAAAGAAAGAAAGAAAAAATCACATTTTTTTGAATCTTATAAGAAAATAAACCTTAAGTTTTAAATTTTATCAATTTAAATTCTATACTTTTGATTTATTTTTAATCCAAACCATATGTATATTCCTGTTTAAGTAAACAAAAATGTCTAAGACCCCTTTTTTTTCCCACCCCCTTTGACCCCCTCTCTCTCTTTCTCTCATTGGCTGGATTTTCTTTTCTTTCTTTTTTTTGTTTCCTTTGTCCTCCAATCACCATCTACCACATGTGTGTGGGGGTGGTGGGGGTGGTGATTGGAGGGGGTCTCCATCACTTCTCTTAAGTAAAATCGATAAGAAAAAAAAATTATTGGTCATTAAATTTAATAAAAATATATATATATTTTAAACATTTGGGCAAATTACTCTAGTAGTCCTTATAGTTTGGGACTCGTGTCACTTTAATCTCTGACTTTTCAATTGTGACATATTTGACCCTAAATTTTTAATCTTGTTTCAAATAAGGACAATTGAACATACAATTGCTTAATTTCAAGGGCAAAATCTTCAATTTGATAAAATATAAATTAATTTGACAAAAATAAATGTCAAAAAAATATTTTAAAATTTTTAAAAATTATTTCTACCCACCAAAGATAAATTTATGTAAAATTAATAAAAATTAATAAAAATTACATGATTAATTTTTAAAAATTAATTTTACATGATCATCATCCAAATATATAATAAAAATTAATTTAATAAAAAAAAATAAATGTCTAAAAGATTTATTAATTTTATATAATTTTATCTTTAGTAGGTAGAAATAATTTTAAAAATTCAAAAATAATTTTTTGACATTTATTTGTGTCAAATTAATTTATATTTTATCAAATTGACGAATTTGCCCTTGAAAAATTCAATAGTATCTTCAATTGTCCTTATTTGGAACAAGATTCAAAATTCATGATCAAATGTGTCACAATTGAAAAGTCAGGGATCAAAGTAACACAAATCCCAAACTATAGAGACCATTGGTGTAATTCACCCTAAACATTTTATATATACATATATTGAGTTTAATGACTAAAATATTTTTTTTCCGTTAATTTTACTTAACAAAAACAAATTGAAAACAAATCAAAAAATTAAAGTTTAAATTGTTAAAATAAAAAATTCATAATTTATTTTATCACAATAGTCAAACTTCAGAAATTTTTTTTTTTGTGGATAATCTTCTCCCAAAAAAATGAAAAATAGTTTTTTAATTTTTGCAACAAGAAATATAGAGTCAATTAATGATTTTTCAACATTTTTTTAATTAATAAAATACGAATAATGTTATATGCATCAATTAGTGTACTAGTGTACCAATTAATGATGTGATATAATTTAAGAAGTTTTTGATATTTGTAATTTGTTTGATGAGTGAGGTCAATAATAATGTTATAACTAGTGTTAATACATTAGTTAATATATTGATTAGTACATGTAGCACCACCGATAAAATACAGTATTTGGTAAAAAAACTTTTTAAAAAAAAAAAAATTGTTTTTGAGAATCTTCCCTAATAAATGCTGGGGAGCGGGGTCACTGCTGTGCCCCTCCCTGCTGTGTTGCTACTGTGCCGTAAACGGCACAGTTTCATATTTTTTTTTTTTTAAATTTATGTTTTTTATTTTAGGGTTTAGGATTTAATTTTTAAAATTTAATTTTTTTTATTTTAGGGTTTAGGGATAAAATTTATTTTTTTTATTTTAGGTTTTAGGGTTTAGGGTTTAATTCTTAATTTTTTTTATTTTTAATTTTAGGATTTAGGGGCTAGGGTTTAATTTTTAAAATTTTTTTTTTTTCTTATTTTAGGGTTTAGGATTTAGGGTTTAATTCTTAAAATTTATTTATTTTTTATTTTAGGATTTAGGGTTTAGGTTTAATTTTTTTATTTTTTTTTATTTTAGAGTTTAGGTTTAATTTTTAAATTTTTTTATTTTATTTTAGGGTTTAGGGTTTAATTCTTAAAATTTATTTATTTTTTATTTTAGGATTTAGGATTTAGAGTTTAATTTTTTAAATTTATTTTTTTTATTTTAGGGTTTAGGGTTTAGAATTTAGGTTTACTTCTTAATTTTTTTTATTTTTTTTTATTATTTTTTTAGAGTTTAAAAAAACATAGTGACAATGTGAGGAGGAAAAAAAATGGTGAAACTGTGCCGTTTTACGGCACAACAGGAACAGCAGGGAGGGGGGGCACCGCAGGGACCCTCTATGTGGTTGGGTAACTGTTTACTGATTTGGCCCATGAAGTTTTATTTAAGTAGGGGAGAGAATCTAGACCCCTCAATTCAATTCCAAGTTTGCTTACAAATTGAATATAATTGAGAAAGGGTCATCATATAATCATTAATATGCTGAACCTGATCAAATTAGATAAACATATTAGAAAAAATATATATAAGGAATATAGGGTAGGTCAAAGATTTTTTTATTACTTGATTTTGCTAAAGTAATATTATACAAATAAAAAAAAAATATCTAATAAATAATGTGACTAAATTTAGACTTATTAGATTAAATCAAAGAACCAATTAAAATGATTTTTAATTATAAAACTTTCACATGCCACGGTTACATTGTTTTGGTAGAGAATTATACATAGATATTCTAAAATAATAGTTTTTTTTTTTTCTAAAGTAATTATGTGGCAATATGAAGGCAATCTAGTAAAGATTTAGAATAATACTTGGTTGCTCAAAATTGTTGGCTCGAAACTGGCCCTAATACCCAAAACGACGTCTTTTTGGGTATTAGGTTTTTTTTTTTTTTTTCTTTTTCTTGCTTTTGATTTCACATACAGAAGAGAACAGAGGCGAGAGAGAGAAGAGAAGACAGAAGAGAGGAGGAAGAGAAGGCGGCGTCTCTCTCTCTCTCTGCCGGTGGCGGTGGCGGCGCCGGCGCTGGTGGGTATCACCGTCGCCTCTTTCAGACTCTACTTCTTTTTTTTTTTTTCTTTTTTTTTTCTGGTTGATCTGGATCTGGATTTGAAGATGATGATGTTGATCTGGAAATGATGATCTGAAGAAGATGATGATGTTGATCTAGAGATGATGATGATGTTGATGAAGATGTTGATTTCATTTTCTCTATATATATATTTTTTTTTAAGTTGTTCTGGAAAAAATTTGTTGATGATGATGATGATGATGGTGATAATGTTGATGAAATTGTTGATGATGGTGATGATATTGATGAAGATGTTGATTTCATTTGTTTTCTCTATATTTTTTTTATTATTTTTTGTAGTTGTTCTAGATCTAGAATTAGCTATACACATTTGAGTGAATGCTTTACATCATCATCACCATCACTAATTTTAGTTGTTCTAGATCTTTAATTTCAGCTTTCTTCAACATCATCACCAAATTTTTTTTTTTTGATGCCGAAACCCAGATCATCTCCTTGTGTTGATGCCAAAACTCAGCTCCTTCTTCTTCTTCTCTTCTTCTTCTTCTTCTTCTTCAGCTTTCTTCTTCTTCTTCAGTTTAGAAAAACGTGAAAAAAAAAAAAGGATACCAAAACGACGTCGTTTTGCTGTCGAGCCATCAGACTTTCGAGCTACCAATCGGAATTGAAAGATTTAAGGGCCCAACTGATGGGTCAAGTATCAAATATCATTGGTTTAAGAAAATGTGAATATTATTTCCTTTATTTAAAAAATATGAGATTTAGTTTATGATGAACACTAACAGAAAATAAAATGCATTGCATATATTGGTTTTGTTATTCAATGTCAATCTTTGTTTTGTATTTTTGTATTACCTCGATAAAATTTTCTTGGGGTAATTTTGATTTTATCTACTAAACAAGTTATTTTTCTATATCATCCCTAAACTATTAGTTTTATCTATTTAGTTTTTAAAATTTCTAATTTAAGTTTATATGGTCCAATTGGAAATTGTTAGTCCAAATCAATAATGGTATAAATCTAATTTAATTGGCAAAAAATATAATTTTAAATTTGAAAAACCTAATCATACGGATAAGCACTCTTTTTTTCACTCATACTATATTAAACAATTTACGCCTTACAATCAAAAACTCTTTTTTTTTTCTTCATTTCAAAAGAGTGAATAAAAAATGAGTGTTTGATTTGTTCAAATTTTGAAATGACTTTTTTGTTTACCAATTAAGCTTAGATACTAATTTGAATAACTATCTCTATAATACAATAACTGAATTTAAAAAACTTTAGAAACTAAGAATTAAAAATTAAAGTGAAATTAACCAATTTTATTTGTTGATAAAAAAAAAATGCATTATAACAATCTAGCAACTTTGTTTTTTTGTCCATCTAGAATTGTATCATGACCTAAAATTCAGGGAAGTATGGAATCATTTGATTCCTTGATTTTTTTGTCCATCTAGAGTTGTAGTTGAACCCCATCCAACAAGATGCTCCATTTCAATGAAGCCCATCATTCCATATCTCCTAAAACAAGAGAGAGAGAGAGACATGATGATGGTGAGTTGTCTTTTGAATAGAAGCAATAAGAGTGAGTGAGGCCATGCCCTTTGGAATTCAGCTTTTGAAAAAAGCTCACATTGCACAAACATGTATGTTGCTTGGGAATGTGACCCTAAAAGTTGCAGTAGCTATAGTGATGTCTTACCATTCCATTCAATTTTCTCTGTGCCTAATAATAATAATAATGGGTTGCTTGAACAAAACATGAAATATTTAATTTGTCTTTCATTTTTGTTTCTAGTAGTAGCAGTTGTTTGAGTGCTTGACCTTCCCTCTCCTTCAATTGAGGACTCTGCTTCTCTCTCTCTCTCTCTCTCTCTCAATGCCAAAAAGTGTCTATGATATCATACAATCATCATGCTTTTATAATGCCCTTCCTCATCTCTTATAATTGCCATCATTTTGTATCATAAATTTATACAAAATTCTTATTTAGAATAAAATCATAGGTTTGCGTTTTATCATTTTAAAATTAAAGTTCAATAATGTGACTTAGTTATTTTAATAAGTTATTTTAGTTTTTAACTATTTTAATAGATTAAAATATTTATATTTAGGAAGATGATTAGATTTTTTATATAGTTAGATGGGATACTTGTGAGAGAAAAAATGAAATGATTATGGATTTGATATGACATTTTGTCTTATTAATTATTTTAATTTATTTTGTCTTTTTGTGAATTTTAGTAAAAAAATGCCAATTTTGGCTTCCCAAACACCCCATGAGATTGAGTGAGACAATGAATAATAGGGTAAATTACAAATACATCCTTGAGATTTACTTAAATTACAAATTACCCCATCTGGTTTTAGAAATTACATTATCTCCCATAAGTTTCTAATTTCATAACAAATAGGTTCTTTTATTAATATATCATCAAGTTAATTAACAGTTTTTAATAATGTTAAAATTTTATTTCAATTAATAATTCAGATAATTTTATTATTGTATAGGTGAATAGTTAAAAATTTTATTTTTTCAATTAATTCTGTTAAATAAAAAATTCTGACCGGGAGGTATTTGTAATTTTTCAAACCACATAGGACAATTCGAGGGGTGTATTTGTAATTTTTCCTTAATAATGATGAAATTAGTTTAGGGATATAAAATAAATTGTATTTGTTTACGTAACAATAGGATTGTATTAGTTAACTGAGATTAAATCTATGAATTTACGTAAAAATTCCCAAATATATAGAAGATAGACTTGTTATTTTTGTAAAATAGGAATACAATGATATTTTCTTCTCTGGTTCCATGAGATTAGATTATGAAACCCAACTAGATTGTTAATACCCCTTGGAAAAGATTCATAGTCTCATTGCATTATTACAAAACAAACATGTTTTATGTAAGATTATTAGTCTGATTCTTCACATTTGGAGTAGAATAATTTTTTTGTGTGGACAATAGACATGAAGAGCTTGACAAAATAACGGCTTAGATCATAGAAATGAGACTTATAATGAACTCTACGGATCTGAATAATACTCTCCAGTTCAGATTATGATTAGAAGAGAACCACTCCTTAAAATATACATTTTAAGTCTGTGCCCCAAATTCTTATGTAAAGTAAAAACTTTCAAAATATAACAAATTTGAGAACCTTGACTTTGTAATTTAGAATATAAAAATAAACTTTCCATAAAAACGTGACTTTAAACATATTTATCTACACCTTGAAATTAAGTAACAAAAATTTCTCAAATTTAGTAAATTTTTATTTTAATTCCTAAATAATGAAATTTGTCCAAAATTTAATGTAATGCACCACATAATAGGGAGTTAAACTTGTTAATATGAATATTATGGACCCTGATCCAAAGGGCCGAAAAAATAACAAAATTATTATCTTACTATCAACTGGTCAAACTATTTCATAAATTTATTATCAATTGCCACTACAATTTAAATATGCATGTATGATCATGATCTGATAGGTCACGGGTTCCAAATTACAGCAAAGAAGATCTTCAAGAATATATTTCAACAATGAGAGACTCTGAGGCTAGCAAGGACTGACTCTGAAAACTGAATTGATTTTATATTGTTCTAATTATACTGAACCACTTGCACCCAAACAAAGCTAATTCCAGAGTCAATCTGTCCTACAAACAATTATCATCATATACATGCATACTTGATATACCTCAGTATTTGTCTTTGTTTCCTTTTCTCTCTTCAAAATATTATTAGTTTATTTATTTTATTTATTCTGTTCCTATGATTCTAACAAGGACAAAAATGTGCCAGAAGAGATAGAGACAAGAAAAAAAAACACGAGATGAAGAAATGAATGCAAGTGTCGCCATATCCATCAATCACTTGTCTATCTAATCTAGGGTTTTTGTTGCTTCAAGTTTTGTTTTTTAGTTGGTTTTTTTTTTTTTGTGATTATTTTATGAGACGAAGTTTGGGATGATTTGTAAGAGAAAAAATAATTGATTGATGTGTAAGATATAATATTTTGTTTCTTTACCTATTTTAATCTTTAGCCAAAATTCAAGTGCCAAAAAAGGCCGCACATCAGTAGATTTTTGCAAAATTAATTACAGTACATATTAGTGGTAAATTTTATAAATATTAATTATTAAAATCATAAATTTTTCAATGAATGTATAATTATTTTTCAAAAAGTACACTGAATGATATTTTTCCCAAAAAAAAAATTGTTTGACATGGGACTTTTCTCTTTCTTGAGTAGACTTGACTCTGGGCTGTTTTGGTGTAGTTTTTTAAAAATTGATAATCAAAATATAAAAATAAAAACTAAAAGTACTTCATTTCTCTATTTTTTTTTTTGGATTTATTTAAACTATTTTTAGTTAATTGTATGAAGAAATTGCACCAAATACTGATATAATAGATTTCAAAAAATAAAATAAAATAAAATCCTACAGCCACTCTATGCATCCAATCCGGGACTTTATACCCTTCTTGCTGCCTTTTTATTTGCTTTGCTTTGCTTTTTTCTGCCAAAAGATAGAAGAAATAACACTATTTGGCCTTTTACTAAAGTAAATGTCTCCTCTTATTCATTCAGAAAATTTTAAGTGGGTAATTATATAGTAAAGATTAATTTGTGAAAATGTTTGTGTGAGAGTCGTTTGTAAAATAAATATAACCCACAAATAAAAAATTTAAATAATTTCTAAATTAATAAGAGTAAATTCGTAGTATTACTGTTACTAAACTCTCTCTCACACACAGCTTGCACCCTAATTCGCAGTCATAATATAATTCATTGATTAGACATCATCTCTCTCTTTTGAAGGGTAATTTGGATTCATATGAACTCAACCTTTAATTATTTTTTAAAATAAAAAAATTTTTGTACATATCTTAGCCTTTTCAAATTCTATTATAACGAGAGTCTAGTGGATTGTATTATTATTATTATTATTTTCTTTGTATTGGAATCTAGAAGGTGTATATTCATTACATATCTCTTTAAAGTGTAATTTGGTTTATTTAAATTCAAAATTGTAAAGTATGAGTAAAACTACATACATCTTATTCTTTTCTAATCTCATTTGAGTAAGAATTACGTGTAGTGTTTTTTTATTTATTTATTTTTATTTTTTAGGGTGGGACAGAGTGAGCGAGAAAGGGATTGGCTTTTGGATGAGTAGAATTAACACCATTATTGAGGAGTTGATGTTTGATTTTTAAGGATAAATACAATTTTTCTCACAATGTTAGAAGACATTAGGTGCAATGGGGTCCCCTATCCTCATTCATTTGTATTTCCAATTCCCATATCATGTGATCAGCATTTGAACAGTATTGAGGAGAGTCCAATGCACATTTCTTAACCAACTAGAGAAATAGCTATTAGGTAAGCTGCCCAAAATTAAAATAAAATTAGCCTTCTCTTTCATGATGATTATATAGCAAAGTCCAAGGTGTTAGGGATCATTGGCTTCTGATTTCAATGATGATTTAGGAATAACAAAATGCTTTGCCAAGTTTTGATTAGTAATTTGCATGTTAGTTAATCAATGATGATCTAAGAATAACAAAATGCTTTGTCAAGTTTAATTAGTAATTTGCTTGTTAGTTTAGTTGGGCAAACCGAATCCATACCAACCCTAATATGCTCTTAATCAATTTCTTCAAAATTCAACTTCTTGATTTATAAGTCATTTGAGATTAAGAGGTTAACCTGATTAACGATGTGCTTTCTTATTGAATATCAGTTCAAATATCAATATTACATGATGTTATTTTTTTCATTTCCTACTCCCCTCCACTATTGTTAAAAAAGATAATAATATTTTAAGTAATTTAGATGTCTCCTAAACACTTATTAAGTTGTGGTTTGTTAAGGATTTCTTCTAGAGAATTTAAGTGAGGGAAAAAAATAGCAGTTTGATAAATTGTCAAAAAATAAAGTGTATGGTATAGATTCAAACTACTGTGATATAGATTACGTTTAGAGTTTAATCCGATCCATTCACTTTATTTTCTAACAACTTTTTGAATTTTTAACATTTTTTTTTTTTTTTTGAACTAGAATTTTTAACATTGTTGTTTCTTCTATGAACACCAAATAAGCTATGACTCACCAGTTGTTGAGGAAAGCTTCATTTGTTCCCCAAGATAGATGATCAAAGTAGTGCTTAAAAAAAGAAGTGAAAAGTACATTTCTTTCTTTCCTTAGTAAAAAGTTATTAAGATTAGTATTCATTCTTATAAAAACCTAGTTGTAAACAGGTTGTTACACATGTCATAGGACATGTGCCCCAAAGCCATCCTTAAACAAAAATTAAAAATTTATTAAAGGGATAAAAGAAGAAACCTTTTTTGCATTCCCTAAGTCTACCTCTACTAATCATTCACAAAGTATGAAAGAGAAGGGTTGGTAACAAAAGAAGAGAAAGTCATGCAAAGATGGGGATTAAAATTTAGATAACATATAAGAGGCATAGCTTTCCTTCACAAAAAGGGTGTGAGAAAAGTAGGGGAATATTGTGCATGAGAGAGAGAGAGAGAGGGGTGGGGTTGAACCATAAGATGACAATTATGGATGTGGCGAGGACAAACTCAAATGGGTTGGTGCCACCATTGCCCTTTTTTCAGGCCTAATGTATATTAATCTACTTAATTATATATGAAAATGAAATTGTGTGTGTTCTTGCCTCAAAGTTTGTAAAAGGCTTTGATTGAGGAGTCCCACATATCTTTGCTTTGGTGATCCACCAAGTAGGCTACTAGCTCCCAATCTTCCAAAGAGTGGTGGGTAAGCATATATTATAATTTTTTTTTTCTTTTGAAAAAAGAAGCATATATTATTGTTTTTACAAAATATAAATAATTGTAACAAAGACTGTGCCATGATTGAATTAGGAAGGTGCTTAGTTTGGTCTTTTTTTTTTGGTTGGACCACTAGCACTAGTACTACTAGTCATATTAAGTAGACCAGGTGTGTTTGGCTGCCAAGAAGTCTTTGTATAAATGAAAAAGAAAACTTGGAATTCTTTAGTGTGAGTGATGATGAGTTACACATATCAATTATTAACAATCACAAACATTTATTTGCTCAAAATGTTAGGTTTCACACTATTTTTCTTTTCAAATGTAGTGATAATGCCTTATCAATTTAAGGATTTTATTAATAAGTGTCTTAATGTCATTTGTTAATAAATTTGAAATAATTGTATATTTTTTATGAGAATGTGTGCCTAAAAAATGTAGCCATTTAACATTTGTACAATCTTCATGCTTGTTAGGGTAAAATGAATTAAATAAGATTACCATTCTTATAACTATTAAAAACCTAATTTTTAAATCTCTTTAGATTGTATATCTCATCTTATATATATTCAGATATGCCAATGTATTTTGTTGTGTTATTAATCTAATCCCTTACCATATTCCTCTAAACAAACATGGATAACACATTATAGTTTCTTTTAAGCTATGTTTGGTTATTTTATTGGTGAGAAATTTGTGAAGGAAAAAGAAAATTCAAAATTGAATCATAGATTTGTGAAAGACAAAAAGAAAAATGAAGGGAAGATTTAAAAAATAAAAATAAAAAAATCAATTTTCAATTCGTATTTTTGTATTTTTAATAATTTTTTAAATATTTTAATTAATTTTGGTTTTTTAATTTTTAGATCTACTTAATCTTATTATACTTAAAAAGTAAAAAAAAAAAAAAATTTGTACAAAAATATTTTTAAAAAATACAAAAATATATTGAATTTTCATATATATATTTTTATATTTTTTGTATTTGGTAAATTTTTTAAAGTTTTTTCTTTCACAAATATTATACTTGTTAAGCTTTTTTAGATTAAGTGTATCTAAAAAATTAAGTAAAATATTTAAAAATTTCATTAAAAACAAAAAAAAATACGAAAAATAAAAAATTTAATTTTTTGAAGAGTGGATTCAATTTTATAGAGTCAAACAAGTGATTATTATTTCATTCTCTTTTCACATGTTTTTTTTAAAAAAAATTAAAAAACCTTTCTCTCTCCAAATCTTTACACAAATCTAAACACAATATTAACTTTGCTTTTTTCATAAATTAAATCATCTTTCTAATAGTAACCTGGCCAAATTTAAACCAAACTTGTTTGGTTTCCCAACATAGTTTTATTATTTTACTCTTCTTCTTTCTTAAAAAAATATTTTTAATTAAATCTAGAGCATGGAAGCATGATGGAAGTTGATAATTCAACTACTACTCAATCAAGAAATTGTCCACAACCTAAATTTCCAAATCTCAAACACCCAATTCTATCCCAAAAGACAAGAAACAAACCACACTTTCAATACAATAATCAGTACAACTGTGTACACCTCTGGCTATTAAAGAACACTCAATCAATTCAATTAGATGGTTGGGAATTGCATTGAGAGATTGTATTGGAAACATGCATCGTGTAAGAAGTATCTACAGAAAATGGTATTCTTAAAGTGTGTTTAGTTTATAAATTTGTGAAGAAATTTAAAAAGAGAAAGGAAGATATAAATGAAATATAATTACATTTTATTTATATTTCACACATATTTTCTTTTTCTTTTACTAAATATCTTCTAAAATTCATGAACCAAACACAATATCACTGAATTTTAAACAAAATTAGTAACAAAAATAACGTGACCATGACATTTATGAATTATGACAAATAGTAGGTGTTTTCATTGTAATTGAATGTAAGAAAATGAAACAATTGAAATAATTAAAATGGTATAAACTTAAAATAATTGCAAAAAGACGAAAGTATAAAAATTAGTTGCACAATTTAATACGTAAATTGCTTGTCATGATATTGCAATTATTTTGTGTTGATACCATTTTTTTACAATTGTCTCTATGGAAATTCTCTATATAAATTTGTATATCAGTACTAACTATTTTAGATTGTGTTTTTTTTTTTTTTTGAACGGTGATTTTAGATTGTGTTTGGAACAAGGTTTGTGTTGAGATTTGTAAAAGAGAAAAAATTATATTGAATTTTTTTTTTTTAAACTTTATGTACTTTTTTCCCTTAATATATATTTTTTTCTAACCTGCAAGAGTTGCCCAACCAAAGGGGGCTTGGAGAGGATTGCATTAAAAAATAAATAAATAAATAAATAATTATTATTCAAAAATCTCGTAATGCAAAATCGTAACAGAAGATCCAAATAAAATTTTGTTTAAAAAAAAAAAAAAAAAAAACTACAAATAGCATATGTTTTAAATCAATTTTAAAAAATCTCTTACATCTATGTCTTTTTTATTTTTATTTTTATTTTTTTGTGGCCTAGGCAAGGTATTCATAAATTGTGCTCTTGCTTGACTTGAAGTTGAATTCAATAACTTGAAAGGAAAAATATATATTACATATATATGAGAAATGCTTGATGTACAAAATATAATATAAAAAAATTATTCAAAAAACGTATCATGTGATTTAGATTCATCATAAGTGTGATATGTCACACTCAAATTAAATTTTAATTACACAAAAATAAAATATATTATTCAAAAATCTTGTACTGCGAAATCCTAATAAAAGATACAAATAACGTTTTGTTAATTTTTTTTTTTTTTTACAAATAACGTATGTTAAAATTAATGTCTTTACATCAACTTTAACAATTCTCTTACGTCTATGAATTTATTTTTTAATTTTTGGATGTTTGTAGACAAGGTATTCGTGAATTGTGTCCTTGTTTGGCTTGAAGTTGAATTCAGTAAATTGAAAGGAAAATATATGGGTAAATTACACTTTGCTCCTTTGTATTTTCATTTTAGTCTGTAAAGTTTTTTTTTTTTTTTTTACTATAACTTTCATGTTTCAAATTTTTTTTAAGTTCTCCTTGTCACTACAAAAAATTAAGATTTTAGACACTAAAATTTATGGACAAAATTATTTTTTAGGGACTAAATATTTTTGTTGCAAAAAGTGTCGTTATTATATTTTTAGCAATGAAAATTGAACATTAGTGATGAATTATTATCTTTTTAGAACCAAATTTTTTCTCTAAAAAAATAAACCATTTTGAGACTAAATTATTTTGTCCCTAAAAATGTATTTATTAGTGACATTTTTAAAATTTTGTCACTAAAAACCTTATTTTTGACTTTTCGGGACAACTTTTTAGTGACTATTCTTACGACGATAGAAATTGACCCCTAAATGTCTTTTGCAACAAAATTTTCATTTTTGGAGACAAAAAAATTTGATCTCTAAAACTGTTATATGTTATATTATGTGAGGGGTAGTTTGGCAATATTTCTTCATCCCTAACAAACCTTTATTTGATCCTCGCTTCAGTACCTAAAACAAGAAACACTCTGGTCAAGAGTGCCAAAATTAGCACTCTCACTCTGACGGTTAAGTGGCCTTTTGGGAACTTGGCAAGAAGTTGCGTTTTGCAGCCAAAAACAAAGCCTCAGTTAAGGCAAAAACGCAGCCAAAAAGCTGGATGGGTATTTGGGAAGTTTGCAAAACGCGAAGGGTGGAATTACATGACCATCCTCCTTGTTTCAACAAGGAGCTAAATGAGCCAAAAAGGGTCAAATAGTAAAATTTTAAAGTTAGGTGGGGTATTTTAGTCATTCTATTGTGATATAAATAAATATTAACTCAAAAAGTAAAAAGTAACTTTTTACCAACTTTCCAAATCACTTTCCAAAAAAGCCAAAAAGCTTGGTAAAAAGCTAAAAGCTAACTTTTTACCAACTTCCCAAAACACCCATAAGTCAGCTTTTGGATGAGAGAAGTTAGGTTTGATCTTGAGACAATAAAGTAAATTTGGTTTAATATGCATACCTTTCGTCTTCCACTTGTCTTCTTTATATAGACCTTGTGTCGATATTCTTTTACGTAAATTGAGTTTTTCATCATTACTACAATGTCAAGATCCATATCCCTATTACACATCCAGAGAGGAACAGCTTGAGCCTACTTCAATTGAGATAGTCTGCTGAACTAACCTTTTCAATTAGCATGAATGCTCTTTGATCGTTGGCGATTGATTCTCGGTGTGTCATCTAATCGGCGCATAAATAAAAGTGTCGTATCTCTAATCTAGTGGGCCTGGTCGAGTATGGGCCTAATTGGGCCATCAACGATGGGCTTACGCTCTAGGGGTGGGCGCGGGTCGGTTGCGGCCACGGAACCTCCAATCCGCCATCCGTCCGCCAGATTGGCGGATTGGAGAAAATCAATCCGCATCTGTTCGCCAATCCGGCGGATGTGGATTGAGCGGATTGGTGGTTTGGCGGATGGATGCGAATCGGTTTGGCGGTTTAAAATTTTATAAATTTTCAACATCATGCACTTTCTCAAAAAAAAAAAAAAAAAAAAAGTATTACAGTCAATGACTTAAAAAAGTATTACAATCACTGTATGCCTTATCTAAAGAAAGAAAGTTTAAATTTTTAGAATATCACGATCACTGCATGCCTCATCCACATATTACAATCACAGCATGATTCATCCACATAAAGTATTACAATCTGTGGTTCTTAAAATATAATAACAATTTAAACCACCAAAACCATGAACAGAGCAGTAGTAGAGATTGTATGTCTCTGTATTGTTACATCTATATATGTTCTTGAAAACAAAAACCAACTAACATATATCATATTTTCTATTTATTATTTTTAGAGTTAGATTTTAAAATAAAAAAATATAGATAAATAATACGTTTATTTTTTTCAATTCAAAAAATATATTCAAGCTGAAAACTTTTTTTCAACAGAATATTTAAACTCCTTTTCAATTGAAAACACAAACATAATATTTAAACAAATTGAAAACACAAAGTCTTATAAATTACTAGTGGTGCTCACGGTTTGGCGGTTTGGCGGTTCGGTTGCGGCCAAAGAAATCTCAAATCCGCCATCCGTCCGCCAAATTAGCGGATTGGAGAAAATCAATCCGCAACCGTCCGCTCGTCATCACGCATCCGTCCAAAATGCGGCGGATCGGTTCGGTTCGGTCGGTTTTGGCGGATCGGTAAATCCGCTGCTCACCCCTGTTACGCTCTGTTTGCCAAATGTATGATTTTTATACTAGGTTCCCACACTCCTTAAGCTAATTTTTGTTAAAAATTAGAGAGAAAATAACATATTAATAGTCACGTGACATAAAAGTATTTTATTATTATAACTCATACCTCTAAAACAAAAACAAACTCAAACTCAAACTCAAACTCTAATATAATAATATATTTTTTATGTTATGTAATAGTTATTATGACATTTTCTGACTAATTTTAAACAGAAATTAAGTTTAGGAGAAAATTAGGAAAAATTTAAAATGTGAAAGGTCAAAGTGAGAAAAAAAAAATTTTAAAGGTCAAAATGAAAAAGTGACCAAACATAGAGGGGCAATGTGTAATTTACCCAAAATATATAGGATCTTGTTAAAATAAGTAAGGGAAAATTACATCTCAGTGGGATCAAAAAAAAATTTTGCACAAACATGGAGGGGTGTAACTTGCACCCACAAACTTTTATTTGCATCTCATGACAAAATTATTTGTACCCTATATATTTTTGTAATTTATTTTTATTTTTATTTTTACTTTTTTTTTGTCTCTCCGCTGTATTGAAATTCCCCCTATAAGTAAAGGTAAAAAGTTTGTACACTCTTTATCACATTGAAATTCATGTAACATGTATATTCTTAACTTGTACAATGCTTGATGTACGAATCATATAATATAAAAAAGGAAAATGTTTTGTGGCACGAAAAAAGGTGCTCCTAATGCCCCTAATTCCCATTTTGGGTAACTGTTTTGTTTTGTTTTTTTTTTTTTTTTGCCTTATAGGGAAATTCGGGGCATTAGTGCCCCCAATTTCGGGGCACTAACTGCTTCCCTATAAAAAATTATTTAAAAAATGTATCATAATTTGAATTACACAATACACTTAATTGTTTTAATTTTGTACACCTAATAATTTTTAATATATATCTATAGAAGGTCAAGTTTTAAAGATCTTGTACAATGATCTTTGGTGTAATAATTTGACAATTGTTACAAAATTTTCCCAATCTGCTCACACAGAGGATTCTTTCTAGTTGGAGATTTTACTACTAATTAAAGGGTCTTCATTTATATGCTAAATGGTTAGGCTTAACTATTTTAATTGGCTATTTTACTTTTTAACTATTTTAGCTTGACTAAAAATGTTATGTTTAGAGCTTGTTTGGGAAGTGGGCTGGCTTTTTAGTTTTTTTGGTTTTTTTGGTTATTTTATCCTGGGGCTAAAAAGTCTGATTTGGGAAGGACTTTTGACTTTTTTGATTTTTTTGTGAGAAAAATGTAATGATTATGGGTTGAATGTGATGTTTTGTCTTATTGGGCTAAAAAGCCTATTTTGTTTTTTGTGCCTATTTTAGTCCAAAAAACCTCAAAACCAACTTCCCAAACGGAGGCTTAGAAAGTTGACATTTTTTTTTTTAGTTGATTTGATAGTTGTGAGAAAAAAAATAAAATGATTATAAGTTGGATGTAACATTTTATTTTATTAACCATTTTAATTTATTTTATTTTTTAATGAGTTATTTTATCTCAACTCTCTTCCGAAACAGGGGCTTAATAAGATGCAATCACGATCAAAAAAACATGACAAGCCTTCATGAATGAATGATTGCAACGTTATAATTATAACGTAGATGATAATATTTAATTAACCCATCTCATGTCTAGTAATTGTTTGAGAACACTGGTCAAAAGAGAAGACATGAAGAGTAGTCATAAATAATACTATGTTCCTAGTGCTTTTACATTAGTCAACATTTGAAGGAGAAAAAAAGAAAGATAGATCTAATTAGAAAATTCAAGAGTTTGGTCAGCCATATTTGATCCTAATTGGAATCGATTAGTTCAACATCTCTTCATTAGATCCTAATTGGAATCGATTAGTTCAACATCTCTTCATTAGTGTCTTGTTTTTTAATGATTTTTTCTATGTTTTTGTGTAGTTCAAATCATATTCAAACTTCAACAAAGCTGACTATATCTATAGATTATATGGGAGTCCGTAATTTTGGGAAGACTTGAGCTCTTTTAGTGAAGTACTAATCAATTGGACTAGCTCATTAATTAGTTCATTAAAATTTTGATTTGAATAATGTTATACATAAATAATTTTTTTTATTAGATTTTCAAATCACTAGACAAAAAAGTAGTGAGTTGGGTCTTTTGGGCAGTTGCCAAAAAAACCAGCTTTTTGGCTTTTCAACTTTTTTAGCCAAAAAAGTTAACTTTTTTATCCAAAATAACCCAACTTTTTGTCAAAAAAGTCACTAAAAAAGTTAAAAAGTCAAAAAATTAACTTTTTACCAACTTCCCAAAACACCATGTGTTATTCAAATCACTAGACAAAAAATCTGTTTATTTAAAAAATAAAAATTGAGCAAACTACACTCATAGTTCTTATAACTTGTCTCTGCGTCAATTTAGCCTTTTTAACTCTGATTGTGTTAATTCTATCTTTAGGATTTTAATATTATTTTAGTTGATAATGTCCCTTCACAAATTAAATTGAAATCAACTGATAAGATAGTCTATTCACTCTTTTTAAAATAATCGAGCAGTTAGAGTCTTTATTTGAAATGATCCATTCTCTTTTGAATCATTTTACCATTGATTCTATAGAATTTCTTAATAATTGTCATCAATTGAACAAATTTAACACAATATAAAAAATTTAAGAGCAAAACTAATATAATTTGTTTATTATTATTTTTTATTTTTTGGGCTCAAATACATACACATGAGATTGTCAAAGGGGTTAGATCACACCAATTATGATGATGAATCTCAATTTTCATCAATTTCATGACCCTTCTTTTGTGAACCAACTAATTAAAGGGGCTATTATTTATCTTCCAACACTAGCATGACAAGTAGCATACACACCAGGACAAATACACTTTTGAGGCCATGTTATGTTAGACAGAGATGTAATGTAAAGATGAAAAATCATGCAATTATACCCACAACATTTGAGGTGTTTGTTATAGTTCAAATGATCTATTTACAACAAAAAAAAATATATTTTAATTTGAAAATCTGTGTTAGAGTGTAATTTATGTGTACAACTTACTATGGAAAAATAAAATTGATAATTTAAAAGTTAGTGGATGAATAATATATTTTAACTTCTACATTTTATTATTAAATTTTAATTTATAGGAAGTTGTATCAAACAGGACTATTATCATTGTATCATAATTTCTAGCTCATGCATGATCATGATCATCATGCAAATACCCACAACATAATGATGATGATGATCATGGTTGGTAGTGTGAGCAATTGAGAGTGTCCATTCCTCTTCTCATGCGGTTGACACACACTATTAGTGTGATTATGCTAGTCTTCATTCAAACACATTCTTTCTTAACCAGTTCACCATGCGTACTGTAACTCTCAAACTCACATAATGGTGTTGTTTGTGTATGCATTGGCCATACAGCTTACAACACTTGAAGCTTAATAAATACACACACATATATGAGTAGTGTTACATAAATATAAATGCAAAACTTTTATCTAGAATGATGTACAAGAATTGGGTCCTCTCATTTAAAAACAAAGGCCATAAAATGTGATTTATATTTTAAAAAATATTATTGTCATATTATTTTAACAGAGGTGGCTCAAACCGATTCGATGGCAAGGCCAAAAAAAAAAAAAAAAGGGTCCGTTATAATTTTTAACATTGTAATTTCATTTTTTTATACTACAATGTTTATTGAAAACTCATTACGATATCTTTAACTTTCATAATCAAAATAATTTTGACAAAGAGGTTTTTTTTTTTTTTTTTTTTTTTTTCAACTAAAAAAATGAAATGGATTTAATGTGAATGTAATGGTGACTCATATTCAATAAGTGAGGTTGTTTTGCTCTATTTGACTGAGAGTCCAAGATAACTAATGAAATTATATTCTTTTTATTTTTATTTTTTATAAGTTAAGATTTAATTGTATAATTAATTAACACATAATAAGTGGGTCTCCTTTCAGTTTCGGTCCTAAATGAAGACCTAAATTGCTTAACCATAAAGCCATCCCCGTCATAAGTATGATCGTAAAAATGACTCGTGCTATTTTTTTGGTGACAAATATTTTTTGTGTGATTGTTACATTCGATGAATGCATTTTTCTTTTTCTATGAAGTCTCAAGTAAGCTCACAAAAATGCTTAAATTAATAGTTACCCTCATATAAAAAAATAAAAACCATATGAAGCAAGTGTTACAATCATTTTTTTCAAATAGAAATGCTATGTGGTTTTGATTTATATATATATTTTTGCTAGCGTTTCGATTTAAATTTAGGCCAAGTTTGGGAAGACTAAATAAGTGTACTTTTTGACTTTTTATGAAATATGGGTTGGATTTGCGTTGGGTTTGAAGTGATGTGTTAGAGAGGTGATGTGACTTAAATAGAATAGTGACTTTTTGACTTTTTAGATTTTTTTGAGGATGCCAAACTTGGCCTATGAGCCATATATATATCGAGAATCCTATCTATGCATTTTAAATTCTACAAAACTTTTCAAAGTATTTGCTTTATATATGTAGCTTGCTCTGTTTTTTTAAAGGAAACGGAGATAGGTTGCATAATTCAATGGGTATATGAGGCTTATTATGAATTCAACTCTGTTGATCCAATATGTTCGTTTAAAAAAATATATACATTTTGAACAAGAATAGAGATTTTAAAATATAAAAAAAAAATGGTAAGCCCCACAGATTTAATTGGACTATTTAGTCCACAAGGTAGAAAATGGGACATTCTTTCTATGCGTGTTGAATTTTGATCTCATAATTAAATCGGATCTTTTCATCAAAATCCTGGGAATTAAGTCGTAGATCACGTGCAGAAATAGAGAAATCCAACACCTGCATACAAAAAGAAACAAAATCGGTGGCTCGTCCATAGACACTCTGACAATTAATTCAATCAACAATATCACAAATATCTTAGTTCAAGTAAACAATTCTCAAGTAAAACATATCTTACTCACACGAGGTGTCAACCTTTTAGAATTATCAGTGCCCTCGTCCTCTTAAACTCTCACAGAACTCTTTTCCTTTCTAGGATATTACATGTCAAGGATTCTTCCAATTTAAAATATGATTAATTCTATTGACCTATCTAAACAAAGAGTCTATCGTCATTTAGGATTCTAATCCCTCATCTGAACACGTTAGATTCAGATGTGATCTAACCACGCTAATCAAAATCTCACATGATACTTCGACTAATCATGTAAACCACATGAATAACTCAAAATTATGTCCCCAAACTTTCTCAAACCCACTTGAGAAATTTTGACCATTTTGAAATTTCTCATTTTGATTTTTTTTTTGACTTTGATCGCATTAATGTGACTTTTTATTTGACTGGTGACAAAAGTGCATGGTTTTTTTTTTTTTTTGTTACAGGAAAATCTTCCCTACTCTCCCACAGGTCCAAGGCAGCACCCCTTTATAGAGATCACCAAAGTGTCCTTTTTTATCAGATAAAAAAGGAAATTCAGAAAGATTGAAAAGGGGTATGACTTTCTCTCTCGCATGGGGTAATTCTGGGCGTGCACGCCATGCCATCTGTAAATACAACCGAAATAGATTTACAGAGCATGAGTAGGACCCTATGTTTTTTTGGTGAGGTCCACTTAGGTAAATTACCATTTTAAACTGTTAAGAAAAATGTATATTTTACTTCACCCTCTATAGATTATACCTCTTTCATTTAAAAATAATCACCTAATTCATTTTTAATTTGTGTACTTTGAAGTACACTAGTAAACATTCCTTCTAACTCAACAATAAGTGTAAAACATGTACAGATATAAAGGAATTATATGTTCATTTTTATATTTTAAGAGATAAATTACATATGAAATAAAACACGAAGATTAAATTGTATTTTGCCTCCCAAAAAACTAACAAAAATATTCATAGTTTACACACTTAAGTTACTTATATAAAGAAATGTTTTAATTTTTTTATTAAATCATTAACGAATTTAACGGTACATTTCAGTTCACAAACCATAAAGGGATTATGTAATTATTTCTAAATGAGAATAAGGTAATATGTAGATAGACCAAATTATAAGGGGTGAAGTAAAATTTGTTCCAAAAAAAAAAAATCGTGAAAAACTATCTTAAACTGTGAAAAAACAAACAAGCCACATGGAAGAATCAATTGTGGATCTGATTTTGAGAATAGAAATTGATTCAGATTAATGGATCTTTCCTACAACTTAAATGCAAAGATTGATTTACGTGGTGTTGTATTTAGGGGTAGCAGAGGCAGGTTCGGGCGGGTTAAAAAGTTAAATTGTGCTGAGATTTGTCTAAGCTTAAATTGTAATCCGAGTTGTCTGTTCAAGTCCGACCTAAGTTAAACCCGAATTACTTAAATTGTAAATGAATTTTAGTTTATTTTATTTATTTTTTGTAGCTACATTATTAAATTATTAAAATTTGACTATATTTACATTTCTTTTTTATATAGAAAATCATTAATATTATCAAAACAAATAATTTATATAATGTAAGAGAGATGCCGCTATAGTAATCTTTACAATTTATGAGTGAAAATAAAAAAAAGTAAGATTTTATGTTATTTGTATGTATAATATATATTTAATATGATTTAATAATCTAAATTACTTTAATATCATGTAATGACTAATAATTTATATATATATTTAATATTTTTATATATCTATATATGTATAATTCGGATTTCGGATTACTCGGGTTATTTGACGTCTTTGTCCAATCCTGCCCAAATTTAATTCGGACTTCTGAATTTTTGTCTAAACCCATACCGAATTTAAAAATATCTTATCCAAGTTTAAAAAAAAATTGAACTAACTTCAAATTACACCCGCCTAAATTACAACCTAGTTGTATTTGAAACACTACCAAGCAATATGATTCATAGATGTAAATGTCTGTACGAGCACGAAATATTGTTCTCGTATAATCCTATTGATCAAGATTGCGCTCCTCTGTACGACGTCGCTTTACTCCCTGAAAACACAAACGTGAGCTAGCCGACGGGTGTGTGCTGGATACCTCTCCGATGCCTAAGTCAGCAAAAACAGACAAATAGATAAAAGCTCTGTGTATTCGGGAATCAAAGTTGTGTTACCTCTCTATATGTAATGCTATGAGCTTTTATAAGTTCCACGTGGCACAATCCAAGTAGGACTCTTATTCCTCCATGTAGAGTCCTCCTAGGAATCACATTCCTAAAAGATAATGCTTATCCTTCAACATCCCCTTCACTGCTTAAATCAAGTGAGATGATTTTACCATGGTCGGATTCCAATATAACCGAGGTAAGCATGGTTATGCTAAGCCGCAGAGTAGACCGAACTAAAGCCAGCTCGGTTTCTTCCATTCACTGCTCTTACCTCGGCTTCTCCTGTACAAACCATGGTGTGTTTAGACCGAGCTAAGAAATAGCAAGGTTTTGACCGAGCTAACCGCAACATGCCACGACCGGGCTAACTCTAAGTGTGGTGACCGGGCTGTCTGTAACGCTCTCTTGGACCGGGATAACAACAAGGCTTTTTGGGGACCGGGCTAACTCCAAGGGCCTTTTACTCCGCCCTTCTTACTGTGGCTCACAACGGCCCATTACCCAGCTCGGCCCAATTTATATATATAAATTACCCTCTCAATTGCCCCTTAATTCCATCTGCACAGCATGATAGGGATTACCTGTTACCAACCGAGCTAAAAAAATTTTAGCCTTCCAACCGAGCTAGAAACCGAGCTACAAAACTGTCCGGTCAAAAACGTCTCTTCAATCGCAGCAACTAAATCGCTTCTCATTCCAAGGACACGTGGCACACTCTGATTGGCCCAATGCAGCTGTCACGCCATCTTCGTATCTCGGGAATTTTGAACAGTCCCGCCCTTTTTGTCCTTCCTTCCACAAAACCAATACCCTTTGTTTTTTTAAATCATTCACACCCATTATTCATCTTCTTCTCTCTGAGTCTTCATTTCTCCCAAACACAGTGCTTGCATAAACTCGTGTTCTTGCCGAGAATGCTTCCATCCTCAGTCCCTTCTCCTCGAACTGGTATGTAACTCACAACTGTTTCCTTTCCGTTGATATCGTTCTTGTTTTGTACAACACAGCATGTATATTTGTACGTTTTTCAAAGCACATTCCATTTTTGCATCCCTTTTTTTTGAAAAACTTACGTAATAGAACCATTGCACTTAAGAACAACCTGTAGGACGATGTATTTGATCCAAAATCATACTGTAACCGAACTAAAAAGTCGTTTGTATTTAATGTCAATCTAGCCAGACTAACCAACCGAACCAACACTTCATGCTATACCAGTAGTTTCAACAAGTAAAACCCCCATTTTGATTCAATTAGCTGAGCTATCGAACCGTACTAGGTCTGCGCAGTAGCACGCCTGAAAGCCTCAACCACGACCGAGCTACAGCTCGGGGCTAAACCAGCCCTCTTAGTTCAAACCGAACTAAGAACGCTGCCCCTACAGGCTCAACCGGGCTAACAAACCCTTTGCTCAAACCGAGCTAAGACCCGTAGCATTTCACATAGCCGAGCTAGGACTTCATTTATCTTGCCTTTATTTCTTTTAGTACGGTCCAACGATCTGGGCTTAACACAACTTTGTTTTTCACTTTGCAAACTTAGGTTGCACAGGCACTCCTTTGAGCACTCAACCGAGCTACTCAGCACCATTCTTCGACCGAGCTAACACTCCAGTTTAATTTGTACATAACTTAAACCACAAATGGGGAAGTATAGATTTTTAGTAAACTCACCAGGGGCCATAGCCGAATTTCGTAAGGACTACCAAATTCCAGATAATGTCCACCTCTCACTGGCCGAACTAGAAACCGTTCCTTGGGGAAAACAAAGCTTTGTCCCTTTTAATGTTATTTCCATCGTAGAGTGCAATCTGCGATTCCCTGTACAGCCCCTCCTTTGTGAATTCCTTAGGCAAACCAAGCTCTGCCCTACCCAACTTTCCACCAATTCTTACCGTATAATAAACGGCATAGCCGAGCTAAACCGCCGGGCTGGCCTTAATCTCGGTCTAGCCGAGCTCTTCCACCAATACTCCATAGGATCAGCTGAAGATGGCTGGGTCTATTACTTAAGAATAAGACGCCGGCGTGAAAAGATAATAAAAAATACTCCGGATAAAGACGCCAATGATGATGATTTCTTCTGGGTTTCTGGGAATTTTGAGGACCACCAAGCCCAGATCCCAGGCCATAGAATAAATTGGAACAAGGGTGTAGCCGGTAGGATTACCTCGGCTGAATTCCACGCTTTTCTTTTACCTCGGTCTTAACATTCTGAACCGGACTAACCCTTGTCTTTCTTCTTTTATGCAGATTTGAACTTTCTCAAGTTATAGTACAGCTATCCCAACTTAGCCACTCTTCGTGCCGCGCTACGATATCCTACCAGAGGCTGGGCCGAGCTATTGAATTTTGAACCGACGTATAGATACAGCGGCAGGCGAAAGTCCAAGGTAACTGACTTCTTGTTGGAAGCCTCTCCTGAACCAGACCCATCCTTGCCCCAAATCAATCTCATCCCACTAACCGCCGAACAAGAAATGGCCAAGAAGAGAGCCGTGCGAGCCCTTCTGACCGAAACCAACTAGACCGAGGTACCACCAACCGGTCAAACTCAGGAGACCGTTGTGGCCCTTCCATCTCGCCCAAATAAGCGTGCCCGGACTACCCTAACCGAGCAACGCCTCGTTGATGAAGATGAAACCGTGGTCCCTCAAACCACTCCACCACGCTCTCCACCGAGCCCACAACCGGAGCGTTCGGACTGGGCTAGCTCCTCCAAGTGGGCTCCAAAGATCACTTTCCAGAACCGAGCCATCAAGGATACTGATTCGGTGGTCGCTGAAAAAGACCACTTAATGGCATTCAATCTTGCCAAAGGCGTATGCCTTCCAACCGACATGTCACACCATGACCACCTAACCGAGCTGAAAGCAATCCGTTCTTCCACAAAGTCCATGGTGCTGGTAAGTTGCCCCTTTGCTCATCTTTTTAATCTTTACAACTTTCTGCTCAGTTTTACTTTAAAAGTTTCTTACCATCCTCTTGCAGACCATACAGAAAAACCATATCGCTCACAAGCGAGTGTTAGAACTGCGAAAAGCCACAAGGCAGGCCATGGCGGAGGTTGATGCCAAAACAACCGAGCTACAGGAGTCAAGGAAGCAGATAGCCGAGCTACAGACCGAGATGGCTCATCTGACTGGGCTTGTCAGCTCGGCTGAGGCAGAGAAGAAAAAGGCCGCGGTCGTGGTAAAAGATAAGTATCTGCGCGAGCTAGCAAAGCTTGAAGGGAAGAAGAATGCCGAGATAAAGGAGTGGGAGAAGAAGGTTGAGGACGCGGAGGACATCGGTTTCAAAGAAGGTGAGGCCTTGTACATTAAGCAGTGTGAGGCGGCAAAAGACTTATTCTTTAAATGCGGATAGAGGGCGGTCGTGGAACAGCTCGGTCACGAGTTAGAGACCGAGGTCTTCAACCCTCCTCCGTATTTTATCCCGGGTTCGATGACGGAGTATGCTGCTGCTATTCAGCAATAATTTCTTCAGGCTGAGGATGACGAAGAAGAGACCAAGCCAAACAATACCCCGGTTGTTAATGACCCTGCTGTTCAATTAGCTCAGTTGGAGCCACCGGTTGAAGATCTGACGACCGAACTACTAGATGAGACCGGGCTACCAGATGAGACCGGGCTCCGAGTTGAACTTGACGCAGAAATAGATGACCTTTTTGCTTGATTTCTGTATTTTCTTCTTTCTGCTTTTGGACAATTGTAACCGGGTTGAAGTAACATCCTTGTGTACTTTTGAACTTTGAATGAATGCCTCTTTTGTTTTAACTCTTATCCCGGTTTAATCTATGCTTGCTTTACCTTTCCAACTGTAATCTGAATGATGTGTAACATTCTCCAGCCAGGATACCTATCCCGGTTTTAATCCTTGAAATCTTTGGTTTTACCTGCCAATCTCTTCAGTCTAGGTCTTTTACCTCGGCTGAAAAGCATAACAAGTGGTATTCCAGCCAACCACTCTTCAGCCTTGATCTTTATCTCTGCTGAGGAGTACTAAGTGTTGGTTTTTCCAGCCAACCACTCTTCAGCCTTGATCTTTATCTCAGTTGAAGAGTACTAAGTGTTGGTTTTTCCAACCAACCACTCTTCAGCCTTGATCCTTATCTCGGCTGAGGAGTACTAAGTGTTGGTTTTTCCAGCCAACCACTCTTCAGCTTTAATCTTTATCTCGATTGAAGAGTACTAAGTGTTGGTTTTTCCAGCCAACTACTCTTCAGCTTTGATCTTTATCTGAGCTGAAGAGAGCTCAAAGTTGGTTTTTCCTGCCAACTCTGAGTGAAGTGTTTGGTTATTCCGATCAAACGTCCTGCAGCCTGGATCCTTATCTTGGACTTAGGAGAGGTGTTGGTTATTCCAGCCAACCTCTAAGTTGGTTATTTCTACCAACCTAGAGTGAAGTGTTTGGTTATTCCAACCAAACGTCCTGCAGCCTGGATCCTTATCCTGGGCTTAGGAGGGGTGTTGGTTTTTCCAGCCAACCTCTAAGTTGGTTATTCCTGCCAACCTAGAGTAAAGTGTTTGGTTATTCCGACCAAACGTCCTGCAGCCTAGATCCTTATCCTGGGCTTAGGAGGGATGTTGGTTATTCCAGCCAACCTCTAAGTTGGTTATTTCTGCCAACCTAGAGTGAAGTGTTTGGTTATTGCGACCAAACGTCCTGCAGCCTGGATCCTTATCCTGGGCTTAGGAGAGGACAAAGTTGGTTATTCCGGCCAACTCTATTTTTGTTACTCCTAACTCACTAAAACAACTTTTACAGAATAAAACAATTATGCTGAAAAGAAAACTACTTGTTTTATTGAAAAAAAGAAAAATTACAAAAAGCTAAAAATAAAATAGTTTGAGATTGGCAGTGTTCCATGGCCTGGGAATGGCTTTGCTGTCTTCATCTTCCAAGTGGTATGCCCCTTTTCCTGCTAATCCAACCACCTTGTAAGGTCCTTCCCAATTAGACCCTAACTTGACATCTCCGGGTACCAAGGTGTTTCCCATCACTTTGCGCAGTACCCAAGCGCCGATTTTGAATTGCCTCGGATGTACTGTTTTGTTATACTTTCTGGATAACTTTGGTTGGTATGAGGCAATGTGAACCAGTACTCTTTCTCTTCTTTCTTCTGCAAGATCGAGCTCCAATGATATGGCTTCTCCATTTAAGTCCGAATCAAAATTTTCACTTCTAATTGTGGGGAGGCCAACTTCCAGTGGGATTACTGCTTCCATGCCATAGGCCAAGGAAAAGGGCGTTTCACCAGTAGACCGTCGAGGTGTGGTACGGTAAGCCCATAAAACGTGGAGAAGCTCATCAGCCCACTTTCCCTTTGCTTTCTCTAATCTTTTCTTCAATCCATCCAAGACCACTTTGTTTGATGCTTCTGCTTGACCATTTGCTTGGGGATATGCCGATGTAGAGGTGTAGAATTCTATCTTGTATTCTGCACAAAAACCTCTAAAGATTCTGCCATCAAATTGAGTGCCGTTGTCCGATATTAGAGCTTTTGGTATGCCGAACCGGGTGATGATATTTTGCCAGACGAACTTTTTCACATCCTTCTCCTTAATTGATGCCAATGCTTCTGCCTCCACCCACTTTGTGAAGTAGTCTGTTGCTGCAAGGAAGAACTTTCTGTTGCCGGGTGCCGTTGGAAGTGGTCCTACTATGTCTAGGCCCCACATTGCAAAGGGCCATGGGCTTGTCAATGGTAGGAGTTCTCTGGCTGGCTGATGTATTTGGTGTGCGAACTTCTGACATTTCTCGCACTTCTTGACATACTTCTCTGAATCTGCTTGCATGTATGGCCACCAATATCCTTGCGAAATTGCCATGTAGGCCAATGATCTTCCTCCTTGATGGCTTCCGCATACGCCTTCGTGTATTTCGAACAAGAATGCTTCCACTTTGCTGGAGTGGACACACTTTAGGTAAGGTCCTGTGAAGGATTTCTTGTACAAGGCCATAGATGGGGAGAGCCAAAATCGTTGCGACTTTGCTCTAATCTTGTTGGCTTCTTTCTTTTCTTCAGGTAAGACGCCGTCTTTTAAGAATAGTATGATGGGATCCATCCAGGAAGGGCCTAGTTTGGTACAACATACCTCTTCTACTTCGGGCTCTTCAATGCTTGGTCTTGGTAGGTAGTCGATCAGCAGCGGATGAGGGATGGATGTATCTGCCATTGAAGCGAAGCCTGCTAGTTCGTCCGCTCTACTGTTTTCTTCCCTACCGATCTGCTCTATCCGTACTACTTCAAATTTCTTGATCTCTATTTTGACTAACTCTTGGTATTTGGCCATTCCGTCGTCCTTTGCCTCGTAGTCGCCTGAAATTTGGTTTACCACCAGTCGTGAGTCACTGTAAACCATCAGCTCGGTTGCCTTCATGTAGAATGCTGATTTCAATCCTGCTAAAAGGGCTTCATACTTCGCCTCGTTGTTTGATGCTGGGAAGCCAAGGTTGACTGCTTGCTCCACTACCAGGCCATCTGGTGAGATGAGGACTATGCCTAGTGTAGACACCCCATTTTTGACCGTCCTCAAGACTTGGACGTCACCGTTTGAACACTCGGTGATTATCCATGTTCGTGTTCGTTTGGAGTTCCCGGAGTTCTCGGCTACGCGCCCTGCCTCAGGACCTCCGAACTTGACCGTTTTATGTCTGGTTTTGCACCAAACACTTGTGCTTTGCCTTGGAGGGGCAGGGAATGCCTTGTGAGGCATCCCCACACACCACCGGCAGTGGCTAGAGGCCACCGGCTGGTTAGTGTTGCCATCGGCACTATATTGTGCCGGTCGGCACTCTTTTGTGCCGGTCGGCAGTCAATTTTGTCAAAATGACAATTTTGCCCTGCCGACTACTGTGCAGTTGCTTTTTGAGATATTTTGAAGCAGCTGTATAGCATTTGTTTCCCCTCCATACACGTGTATGGAGGGATGAGCCTTTGGTTTGCTTAGCTTGTAAGCTTTGTTGCCTATAAGAGAAGGCTCTCTTCTCTTGGCTCAAAGGTTGGAGAGTTAGACTTTTTTAGAGAGAGAAGACCTCAGAGAAGCTTTGGTTTTAGGGTTTGAGTTCTATATCTATCCTATCTCTCTTTTGCTCTCTTGTTTGTGCACTAGGTGCTTTAGTCCACATTATTTCACACAAGCACCTAGTGTTTCACCTTCCCTTGGCTACTGAGGTTCCAAGAGGTTGTTCTTGGTGTTTTTGGCTGGATTAGAGCTTAAGGAAGCAACAACCTCATCTTTGGTGAAGAAGGTCAACAAGGGTGAGAAACTTGCTTTATTTCCCCCATTCTTGCATTCCATTTTTACCTATCTTTGAACTGTTTTTGTGCTTGGTGTTTAATACAAAAAAGTTCTGTTTTTTAGTCCTCTTGATAGTTTATTAAGGGTGCTTTGTGCTTTGGGGAGGTTTGACCACCCTTAGGCCTTGAAAAGGCCTCATTTTGTGCTATTTTGTGAGAGCTCCGGGATTTTGGTGTTGGGGTCTCTTCACCACTGAAATCTTGAGGGATTTCAGTGATGAAGATGATGCCTTGAAGTCCCAAGAAGGAGAGGGTCACCCCCTCTCCTTGTTGTCCTTGAAAAGGACCTATTTTGCCTCTTGAGGGAGCCCCATGTTTGGTGGTTTGTTGGTTATGCCATGGCTGTATTTTGTGCTCATATTGCCATATTATAACTTTGTATCATGTTGGTTTTGGTCCCTTATGCATGCTTAGCATAGTTGCCATATAATGCCTTGTATTGCCTTAACATGTCTTAGGTTGTTAGCCCTAATTTGAGCATGCTTTAGGCTTAGATTCATGAAGATTTTGTGCTTATCTTGACATGTTTTAGGTCTGTCCATAAGTGTTTGGGTTGGTCTTGGCATGCTTAGTATAGCCTCTTTGCATTTTAGGCTTGCTAGCCTTGAGCATGAATGTGTAGCATGCCTTGTTTGCATCATTTCAATGGTTTGAGACCATTTGCCATGTTATTTCAGTCCATTTAACATGCTCATATGTTTGCATTGCATGCCTCTTTGACGTTTCAAGAGCTCATGTTGTATGTTCCTTGAAAGTGCATTTGCGCATGCCTTTGGATTCATGTCATTTGGATGCCATCTAGGTGGTCTTTTGGACTTAGTTTTACGTGTTAAAACTCTGTTTTTGGTCGCCTAAGTATTGCCATGTGTGGTTGTACTAAGTGTAGTTCATTGCCTCTTTGGTGAGCCTCAAGTACTTGGGCCATTTGCATGCTTTAATTGCTTGAATTAGTTGGTTTGGCACCTCTATTTTGTGCAATTTCAGAGCTTATATTGCATGCTAGTTGTCCATGATATCCCCTTTCAAATGTGCTTAAGAGTTGCCTTGTTTATGCTTAAGGTGTTGGACCATAATTGCATGCATGTGTGTGTGTATTTCGGCCTTCATTTTCTTGGTTTTGGCCACTGATTTTAGGCCTATTTAGAGTTGCCTAAGTCATATTTAAGACCATCGTTTGTTTGCTTGCACGCTTACCTCATGTTTGCTTGTATACTTTGCATAAGTACATTGCATTGTTCATATTGCATGATAGCTAACATGACTAGGTTGCATTGCATCAACATGCATTCCTTGTCCCTTGATTTGGTGATAGGGATTGAGATTTTGGTTTGTTTGGTTTGCATGCATTTGAGATTGAAAGTTGCACATTTGGTTCTTTGGGCCATCATGCATGGAAATGCGTGATTGGTGGCCCGAGAATCGAGGCACATGTCCCTTTGAGTCACAAATATGATAAGGGGCATGATTGGTGCACACATTGTTGGAATTACATTGCCATGCAAGTTTTTGCCCTCTGCTGCTGTGAGTTGCAAGTTCTGCAGACATTCAGTGCCGGCCGGCAGTATTTAGTGCCGATCGGCAGTATATTTATGGCCGATGGATGTATCTTGTGCCGGTGACCTCATACTGATGCCGGTGGAAGTCCTACTCAGCCGATGATGTCCCTCAGTGTCCTGGGAGACACTCATGAGACTTTGGCAGTCTTCTGAGATGCAAAGCAGGGAAAACAGAGGCAGGCTAGGCATGGCAGTGCAATTCCGAGCAAGTCCCGAGCATGCGTTGCGTCCGGTCCTCATCTCGAGGCGGTTTACTGCTTTAATTAGATTAATTAATTTATTTGATTAATTTAGTTGGACTGTAATATTTTAATTAGCTTGCGTAGTTAATTAATCTGTATTATTCTTTTGGTCCCTCCGTGTGAGGGCATAATTGTAATAAGTGTGGGTGAGTGGTTTGTATGTCTTCCAACCCCCACTTCTTTCTTCCCTTTTATTTACCTGCTTATGATGGTAGATTAGGGCACGTCTATTTTAGCATACCTTGCAATGCATGCGTGCATCCATGCATTTGTCTAAACATGCACCGGGCTCGGTACATCATACAAACTGCATCGTACTTTCAATTCCGAATTGAATACGTGATAGTTGTAGCATTTCATGTGCCATTTTAGGGTTAGCCAAGCCTACTCTAAATTGCATCCTTGCCTGTGTTGCATTAGCCACTTAACATGACCTAGGGACATGCATGTCTGCTAACTAGTTTCTTGTTTTGGCACGGAGTACGATGTAAGTATCTTACGCTTTAGCATACCACATGCGTGTGAATGTTGCCATGACAGTATGCTTACCATACGGCTAAGTGCTTATATGTGATCAACTGTTTGAATGCTTGTGGGTGAAGGTTGGATTGCTTGAGTTGGAAAACTCATTGAAATCCGTATTTTAGCCTACTTGCGAGTAGCAAAACCCGAAACGCTTTCAAAACAAACGGATATGCAATGCTTATTTCCGAATTAGGCAATCTAGTCTATACTTGTTTGCTGCGCGCATAACATAGTAATTCTAGGATAATAATCGGAATAAGAACACATAAAGTTTTCAAAATTAGATATCATGGTTAGTAGAGGCCGGTCCTCGGACCAGGCGAAAGGGGGTGCTCATAGCTAACCTTCCCCGATCGTACCCAAGCTCCCGAGCCAAGACAACTTTGGTGATGACGGACACGTGGCCTTTGGCACCGAGTCAGGGTTTCCTAAATTCCCCCATTAAAAAATATTTAGGTGGCGACTCTGTAATCTGGCAAAGCAGTCCATGTTTGGCACTACTTTTCAAAAAATCTATTTTTCTCCAAAACGATTTGCCAGAGTTGGACTCTTTGGTTCAAGATTAAGAACCGCAACAACAAAAGGGAGTCCGAACTGTAGCGAGGTCCCCCGCGGGCTTGTTACACCTAGTCCTGCACCGTGCCTGTTGGACGCTCCATCCACGAAGAGCTTCCACATCTCGCCAACGAACAATTTCCAGCAGGTGGAGGGATCAGATGATGTCTTGGGGTCAAAAGCATTGTTGGTGTTTTCTTCAATGTCCATGCTTGCTGTTTGTCCCTTACTATCTGATTGTTCCAAGTCTTTATTTGCCGGTGAGTCTTGACTTGGTGTAGCATGGTTTGCTTCTTCCTCCCTTACTTTACTCTGGTCTGCTTTAGGATCTGACTGGGTATCCTGCACCAAGGGTTGCGCTATGCCGGCGTCAACTTCCAACCCTAGTTCGGTTGTATCAGTCAGGTCAACTAGGCAGATATGATGACTTCCTGGAGTGAATTCTGCAACAAAGTCTGCCAAGGCTTGGGCTTTTACCGCGGTTCTAGGTTGGAACTTGATGTCGAACTGTCCCAACTCTACTGCCCACTTTAGGATCTGCCCAGAAAAGTTTGCCCTCTCAAACAAAGCTTTTAATGGAAAGGCTGTGAGGACAACTATGGTGTGGGCGTGAAAGTAATGCAACAACTTTCTTGAGGCCATCATCAAGGCTAAGGCCAGTTTTTCCAGTGGTAAGTACCTTGTTTCGGCACCCAGTAATGTTTTGCTGACATAGAAAATGGGTAGATGTTGGATCCCTTCTGCTCGGACCAACACTGCGCTAATTGCGTGCTGCGAAACTGCCAGGTACAGAAAGAGTTCTTCTCCAGGTATTGGGGTTACAAGCAGTAGTGGAGAAGACATATATTCTTTCAAGCTTTCTAGAGCTCAGTCGCATTCTTCATCCCACTCGAACTTGCTTTTAATGCTTGAAAAAATGGTCGACATCTGTCCAACGACCGGCTTATGAATCGGTTGAGTGCAGCTGCCATGCCGGTGAGATGCTGCACTTCTTTCACTGAGTTAGGCCTCTCCATATCCTGAATTGCTTTGATCTGAGAGGGGTCTGCCTCAATACCTCGGTTGGTCACCAAAAAGCCTAGGAATTTGCCAAATCCTACACCGAACGCACATTTGGACGCATTGAGGCGCAGCTTGTGCTTCTTCAGGATCTGAAACATCTCACCTAGGTCCTTGAGATGGTCGTTCTTATCCTTGCTCTTGACCACCATGTCGTCGATGTAAGCCTCCATTGTTCTGCCTAACAATGGTTCAAACATCTTGGTGACCATCCGTTGGAATGTTGCCCCTGCGTTCTTTAGGCCAAAGGGCATGACCTTGTAGCAGTACAGTTCTCTTGGCATTGTAAATGATGTGACCTCCTGGTCTGGTTCATACATAGCAATCTGATGGTAGCCACTGTACACATCAAGAAAGCTAAGTCGGTTGTGCCCCGCCGTCAGGTCTACCAGTTGGTCTATCCGGGGTAGAGGAAAGCTGTCTTTTAGGCATGCCTTGTTGACTGTTTTATAGTCCACGCAGACACACCATTTTCCATTCTTTTTTGGCACCACTACTGTATTGGAGATCCATCTGAGGTAGTGCACCTCTCTGATAGCTCCTGCTTCTAGCAGGTTTTCTACTTCTTCCGCCACTATCTCGGCGTAGTGGAGTGCCGATCTGTGAGTGCGCTGAATGATTGGTCTGGCGGTTGGGTGGACGTTCAATTGGTGACAGATGAAGCTTGGGTCAATGCCTAGCATGTCATACGGCGTCCAGGCAAACACTTCAATGTTAGAGGTCAAGAATTCCATGACCTCTATTCTCTCAGTGCTGGACATAGATGAGCCAAGCAAAAAGAACTTATCCGGGTTCTTTTCATCTATTCTTACCTGTACCAAGTCTTCCACAGCCTTTTGTTCAGCGGCTTTGCCAACATCCACGAACAATTCATTGCTCTCTTGCACTTCCACCATCTGAACAAACCCCTTGGCAACTCGGCTGCCATTTACTGTGACGAAGCATTTCTTGGACATAATTTGGTCTCCAAAGACCTCTTCAATTACTCCGGCTTCGTTGGGGAACCACATTACTTGATGGTAAGATGATGCTACTAATCTCATGGCATGCAGCCATGTTCTTCCCAAGATTATGTTGTAAGTGGAAGGGACTTTCAATACCCAGAATTCCACTTGTTTCGTCACGCTTCCTGCTCTGACTGGGAGGATTATCTTGCCAACTGGCCATTCTGGCATTGAGTTGAATCCGATCAGGGGAGATACCGCAGGTGCCAAGTCTTTGTCTTCTAGTTTCAATTGTTTGAATGTTTCGTAGTACATTATCTCACATAAGCTCCCTTGGTCAATCAAAATCCGCTTGACGTCAAAATCCTTGACTCGAAGAGTGACGACCAGTGCATCATTGTGAGGGCAGTATATCCTTGCCAAGTCTCTATCTGAAAAAGATATGACGTTAGTGGCTTCTGTTTTCCCCTTTTTGATGGTAGGTTGGGCGCTTAGTACCTCCCTTAAGTGTTCAGCCTTCTTGATCATGCCCCTGAGCTCGCATACGCGCTCACGTTCGAATACCCCATGGATTACGTTGATCACGCCTTGACGTGGGGTGTCGATTGGCATTCCGTTTGGGTTGTTTTGGTCCTGAGGGGCTGGCTGCGTCCCTCCTTCTATGTACTTGTCCAGATGACCGGCTGCCACCAACTCCTCCAGATGCTGCCTCAATGGTGTGCAATTTTCAGTGCGGTGCCCCTTTTCCTTATGGAAGGTGCACCGGGATCTTTCGTCGTAATCCTTTTGCTCTTCTCCCAGCTTAGCTGGCCATCTGACGAAAGGTTCATCGCGTATCTCGCATAGAATCCGATAGATCGATTTTTTGAATACCGTGGTAATGGCAGTGCGGACTCTCAGCCATCTTTTATCTCGGTCTTCTTCGTTGTCCCGCCTGCCTCGTTCGTTCCTACTTGGACGTTCTATTGTATTGACTTTTGCCGAGGTCTTTTTATCTGGTATTGCGGTTGTACCAAACTTCATTTTAGCACGGGCGCCATCCTCCTCCACCCGAATGTGCTGGTGTACCCTCTCCATTAAGGCCTCCATTGTGAGGGGTGACATCATGGTGATTGAGTCCCTCAGCCTGTTTCCGACTGGAAAACCTCTTTTGTACTGCGCGATGGCGAGATTGGTAGGGCAATCCCCAATCTGGTTTAAGGTCTCTCAGTAGCGACTATTGTAGGATCTTAATGTCTCTTTGTCGCCCATGTCAATGGAGAGAAGCTGGTCGATCTCCATTGGCGTTTTGGTGTTCGTCCTGAACCTTGTCACGAACACCTCTGCTAATTGTGCCCAGGAGGCGATGCTGCATTCTGGTAGCCTTTCGAACCAGGTTAATCCTAGGTCGCCAAGGCTGGACGGGAATAGGATGCACATTAAAGCCTCGTTTCGTCGGTATACAGCCATAACTTGGCTCAAGTGGCTCAAGTGCGAGTAGGGGTCCGTCTTCCCCTCATACGTGGTGAATTTGGGCTGCAGGAAGCCGGAAGGTAAGGGCACGTTCTCAATTGCCAGAACGAACGGCGAGGTCTGCAGCCTCGCTAATGTTTTATCCGTAGGTTCGTAAGTAGGGCGCGGTATTGGCATTCCTACCTCGACGCTTCCATGCGTCCGAGGAGCCAACCGCTGAAGGGCAGAAACTCTGTGTGGGTCGCGCGCCCTGGCATCCTCATTCCATCGTGCCCTTTCTTTTAGCACAGTTCGTAAGTCAGACGATCTAGGTAACTCCGTCTACCTGGATGACGTCTGGTGCGTGCACGAGGGTCGATAGGTGCTTCCCTCTGTGTATGACCTCTCAAATCTCGTCATCTCAGATCTCGTCCTCTCAGACCTGGAGTGACGAGTTCTGGAAGTCCTGGATTGAGTGTCGCCTGTTCTGAGGCTCCTACTCTCTGCTTGTGATGGCGTGGTATGCCTACTGCGATCTTCTGAGTGGCGAGGGGGCGTGTTGCCTTTACGCCCCTCTCCTGTCGCCACCATTTTTCCCTTGATCTGGCGCTTCATGGCCTCCATATCCGTCGACATCTTCCTTATTAGTTCATCATGCTCTTTTACGCGATTCTCAAGAGCTTGAGGGTTGATTCTTCGCCTCTGCCTTTCAGGACTTTGAGATCGACGGGGGCTGTTTTCCGTCTCCCCCTTGCATCCCTCCGGGGGTTCTGTCACTAGGGCTCCAAGTCTGCCATGAGAGGGACAGGAGGTAAACCTTCGCGCCTCCCGCCTCCTTCTGGGGTTTGTCCGTCAATAGCGGACTGTGGCAACTCTTCATTGTGCGCCATTACTTCCGATTAGTGAGGATAACTTGATTAAGAGGTTTGTTCTTTCTGTTTATTCCCACAGACGGCGCCAATTGTGTAAGCACGAAATATTGTTCTCGTATAATCCGGTTGATCAAGATTGCGCTCCTCTGTACGACGTCGCTTTACTCCCTGAAAACACAAACGTGAGCTAGCCGGCGAGTGTGTGCCTGATACCTCTCTGATGCCTAAGTCAGCAAAAATAGACAAATAGACAAAAGCTCTGTGTATTCGGGAATCAAAGTTGTGTTACCTCTCCATATGTGATGCTATGAGCTTTTATAAGTTCCGCGTGGCACAATCCAAGTAGGACTCTTATTCCTCCATGTAGAGTCCTCCTAGGAATCACATTCCTGAAAGATAATGCTTATCCTTCAACACCCCCTTCACTGCTTAAACCAAGTAAGATGGTTTTACCATGGTCGGATTCCAATATAACCGAGGTAAGCATGGTTATGCTAAGCCGTAGAGTAGACCGAACTAAAGCCAGTTTGGTTTCTTCCATTCACTGCTCTTACCTCGGCTTCTCCTGTACAAACCATGGTGTGTTTAGACCGAGCTAAATAATAGCAAGGTTTTGACCGAGCTAACCGCAACATGCCACGATCGGGCTAACTCTGAGTGTGGTGACCGGGCTGTCTGTAACGCTCTCTTGGACCGGGATAACAACAAGGCTTTTTGGGGACCGGGCTAACTCCAAGGCCCTTTTACTCCGCCCTTCTTACTGTGGCTCACAACGGCCCATTACCCAGCTCGGCCCAATTTATATATATAAATTACCCTCTCAATGTCCATCTTGGTCGTCAGGATTGAAAGGCACAAACTTGCATGAGATGGGTCATGTTTTGCTTTGCTTATCAATACACATCAGTAACCAATGAATAGGTCTTGTAAGTAAATTTAGAGAGTAAAATAATTTGTAATCAGAAATTTTTATACAAAAAAAAAAATTATTGCACCTTTGAGTTTTTCTTAAAATAAAGATGGGTTATTTACATTGAGACCCCTTAAATTACTGAAAAAAATCACTTTAATCCTCTAAACTATAAGAACGTACAAATAGACTCCCAAAATTATTGAGAAGTATCGTTTTGCCCTATAAACTATAAAAACATATAACTAGACTCCCTAAACTATTAACGTGTTTCACTCTAATTCCTTCTATTAGAAGGTCCAATTGGTACGTCTCTGATTCCTTCTATTAGAGGGTCCAATTGGTACGTTTTTATAGTTTTGGGGGTCCAATTGTTAGATTTTATAGTTTAGAGGTCAAAATGATACTTCTCAATAGTTTAAGGGTTCTATTTGTACGTTTTTATAGTTTAGAGAGTTAAAGTAATATTTTTTTAATAATTTAGGGGTCTCCATGTAAATAACTCAATAAAGATTGTCTTATATAGTTTTGAAAATTTCTATCACCTGCTGTTAGAATAACCTATCTCCATATCACTATTGTTTATATTTTTTCATACTTCATTTTGTAGATCCTATTTTAAGCTCATAATAATGATCCGAATCATTTATCTTGTAAACATTATAGCAAAAATCGTCTATGCAAAGAATCAGTTTCATCAGGTATTAATGAATAGATGAATGAATTGCATTTTATTTTACAAAATAGTTTAAGTTTAAACTCATAGTTGTTTATTTAAAAGTTAAAAAAATAAAATACAATTTATTTATTTGTATATCTAATGAAATTGATTTTTTTGTACAAATCATCTTTATCATTAAGTTTACGAGATAAACAATTCAGATTATTATCATCGGCCGAGATAAAACCTATAAAATAGTGGATGAGAATGATATAGAGGGAAGCCATTCCCATTAGGATTTGTCTCTTAACAAGATTAACATAAATAAGAAAATTACCCTATTACTCTCCATTTAACAAAATTACCTAATTGCCCTTCTCTTTCTTACCCTCCCAAACTTGTACTGACACTACTTCCCTCTTCTCCTCTCTCACGTGCGTTACACTAATCCATTGTTAATTTTGTATTACACTTATTTTAGGAAGGAATATAAGTTAAGCTTGATGTGGTGTTAGTTTCTAGGGAAATTTATTGAAAAGTCCTATTTTGGGAACTTTTGTATCATTTAGTTTCACGTTTTAAATGGTTGATTGAGATCCTTATTAGGTGTAGTGTGTGACCAATAAGTTATTTTTCAAACATAAATGGGTATTGGTTAGACAGATATACACTCACTAGTTAATTGGGAAAGTTTATTTTTTTTTATTTTTTTTTTTGAAATGTGTGATAGGTATGGTGTGATACTCCAATATAGCATGTATTAATGTGACACTCCAACGATTGGACACTCCAAAAAATTAAAAATTCCTTAGTGTACTTTTCCTAAATGTAACAACGTGGCAGATGCGATGTGACACTTTAAAATTTTTACTCATCATTGGTGTATTTTTTCCAAATGTGATAACGTGGTAGATATGATGTGGCACTCCAAAAATATAAAAACTCCTTAGTATACTTTTTTTTTAAATGTGACAATGTGGTGGGTATGTTGTGACACTCTAAAAAAATTAAAAAAAATTCTTAGTATATTTTTCCTAAACGTGACATGTGGCATTCCAATGTGGTGGACCCAATTTGATTAAATTACTATGTGTCTTCACGTCACGTGCCAAAAAATAATTTGTAAGGGATTCATGTCCCACACTGCACGTGTTAAAAACAACCAAACTTTAAGAAGTTACTAGTGTGTTTTTCGAATAACGTGACACACAAACACCCCACAAGTTTCCCCATACATAACCACATCACATGTCCCCCAATTGTACTAACAATGGCAAAACAATTAACAAATAATTTAAGAGACCACTCAGTCACCAAAAAAATATTTAGGACCTTATGGATTACAAATTTACAAAACAAGATTTACTGGTCAATTCTCCTAGTTTTTATTAGGAAGCTTATGTGTAAATCTTAATAAATGAACTTATTATCCAATAGGTCCTATGATAATTAATAGCGTTTTTCATCAAACACTATTTTTCAGTGACATTTTAAAAATTTTGTCATAAAAAATGTCACTAATTATAAGTTTTAGCAACAATTTAAAAAAATTGTAACAAAAAAAAAATCACTAATTTTCAACTTTCAGTGACTATTTAAAAAATTCGTCACAGAAAAATATCCTTAATTGTAAGCTTTAGTGACAATTTATAAAAATCATGACAAAAAAATCATTAATTGTCAATTTTTAACAACATTTGCAAAAATCATCATAAAAATTATTTTAAGCGACGATTTTAGTAAGACTTATTTTCAATAAGACTTAGTAAAAATTAAATCTAACTATTAAGACTTATTGATAATTTATCATTTTTACTATAATGCCTTTTTAAAAAGTATATACCTTATGCAAGTTAATATTGATCATGAAGCCAAATGATAGGAGGTACATGTGATATAAGCTGATATGTATCTAAGAGCATTTTGGCAACAAGTTAGAGTATCTCCAATGCACTAGGCATATAATACTTGTTAGTTAAAATACCTAGTGTGATTCACTTTTTTCAATTCCAATGCACTAGGCATATGATTAGGTATTTTGGCTCAACTCATATTCACTAGCTACATGTAGCTAGCCTTCAATGTATTCAATCATTATGATCATTTCCCTCCATCTTTGTTGTTGACGTGGCATTCTATAAAATTACTAGTATTTGGATAAATAACTAAAATAAAGAGCATGGTTGGAGTAAAAACATAAAACAGTTGATAGGCAAAATAAAATATATACTTTATAGTAATATTTAGATAGGTAAAATGCCTACTACCGTTAGAGATGCTCTTCAAAAAGTCAATTTTTTAACTTTTTAGCTTTTTAACCAAAAAAGTCAATTTTTTTATCCAAAAAAACCCAACTTTTTACCAAAAAAGCCACCAAAAAAATAAAAAATTAATTTTTTACCAACTTCTCAAAACACTCCCTAATGTTGGTATTGATTTTGGGGTTAAAGTATAAGCATGAGGTGTACTAGTGAGAAGTGCCTTGTGTGCATTGGACTCATTTTGAGAGAAAGAGAAGGACTAAATTGAAAGGCAAGATGGGACTTGCTCCTTACCATATGAACATGATATGTTGGATAGTGAAAGAACCTCCCATCAACTGGCCTTCAATACCCACATGATTTGCTCACTCTAGTCTTATGATTTGTATTTTTCTTGGTGTGATGTGTGTTTTCGTAGAAAGAAGGGCTTATTATTGGTGATATTCACCCAAGTCTTTATGATTTGTATTTTTCTTGATGTGATTTGTTTCTTTAAAAGAAATAAAAAAAAATTTATTGGATCTATTGGCATGCGATCTTCTCTTTTATATTTTTTTTTCCTTCTCTTATGTCCTTTTATTTTAATATTAAAATAATATGAGACAATAGATTTGCATAAAAAGCCCTTGTCATGAGGTAGAGAACAATCAAAAAGAAAGGGAAAAAAAAATGTGGAAGATATATATTATGTTTATAAGTGGTAAACTCAATTTGAACCTATGACTCCATCTAATTACACCTATTTAAAACCGTTTAAATTCACTCAAATTTATTAATGTGTTACATCTTAAATTCAAATTCTTAAATTGAATATAGCTTTCATTCAGCTCAAGGCAGATAGCTCATACCTAATTTTTCAATTCAATATTTTTTTAAAAAAAAAAAAATTGGGTATAATTTCAATAAATATTAATTTTGGTGAAAATGGTGCATTGAAAAGATCTCTCATTTGCCCATTCCTATGAAATTCTTAATAATATCCTCTTGACAATATTATTGCAATAATTGTTAAGTCTCAAGTTCAACTCTCATCTCAACTGTTATTAATCTATTATTGATGTGATTATAGTAATTGTTGTAATTGTTAAATTTGTTATATATTTATGATTATGTTTATTTGGAGATTTTACAAAGTTAAAGTGACTTAAATTTTTATGATATTTATGACTTATCTGTTTTTGATAATAAAAAAAAATGGAACAATAAAATTTTGATCAAAAAATTTGTCACCAAAGCAAAAATTTGACGGCACCCACTTCACTTAAAAAATAAAAATAAACCTAGTGACAAGTTTGATGATAACTTTTCGTTGTCACCAGAATTTTTTTTTTTTTTTTTTAAAAAAAAATTGATATTGTAGTAAAAAAAAAAAAATGATTATAACGTGGATTGTACTAAAAACTGCACCGACTGAGATACAAAGTTGCCAAATTTTTCTACTGCCACGATCAATTCAATCACATCTTTTAACAACTGAAAATTACATATGAGGCATAATTAAAATTCAAGCTTAATTATGGTAGCTTTAATTAGATTTTACATTTTATCATTTTGCCTTGTATTGCAAATGATAGTTTTGTCAAATACTTTCTCTCATATTTTTTAAAAGAAATGAGAGGGAAGGAAACCCTTACCCATGCTTCTAAGAAGTACGGTCATTTATGGGTTGTTTGGCGTACACTATTTTAGTCATTCTTTTTATCTTTTTTAGATAACATCAATTAACATCTCCTCTCTACTTTTCTACACATTTTTTTATAAAAAAATTAAAAGTATACTTATTTAGAACATCCCAAATCACCCCTTAATTATAGAGGTAAACTCAAAATTTAGAAGTCACTCGAAACATGGTTAAACTCAAACTCCTAGATAGAATCCTCAAATGTAACATTATTGTATAGGATATTACTTTCTAGTATAAAATAATGATAAAATTATTTTATTATAATTTGAGTGTCATTAGTGTGAGGCCTTTTTTAGAGGTGGGTTAAAAGTTACTTTTCAGTTTTTAATCTATTTTTGGTCAAATCATCTCTCATATTTTTACACGTTTTTTCAAAAAAAATTTAAAAAAAAAAACCAAAAAAATCAACTTTTAATCATATTCTTAATACACCCCTCAAAAACAATCTTTAGACATATATAGTAATTAACATTTTTTTTAGGGTTATTGAGAGAGTTAAGGTAAGTTGATACGTTGCTTCCCATACATTTCTTCCTCTTTTTTTTTATAGATTTTTTTTAAAAAAAAAATTGGTTCACATTTAGATCATTCTATACTAGGACCTGAAAATTTTAAAAAAAAGAAAGAAAATTATTATTTTTTTTTTTTCATTTACACAAAAATATTCAGATCTTTTTTTTAACCGATTGTTAATCTAATATACATGTTATTAAAACAATTATTTTTTCATAATTGTCAACTAAAAAAGTTGTAGCGAAATTATCAAGCTTTTTTTATTATTATTTACGTAACTAACCAAAAACTGAATAAATATTGTAACTAAATAGAACATAAGAGTTCGTATATCTTACACTTTCTAAATCCTAATAATATAACTGGTAAATTACAGCGACTTGATTTGGGTAAAACATAACAAATTTCGTAATTTTAATATAATTACATTAATTTTTCTTTTTAGTAAGCCTATATAGACACTGAACTTAATACCGATAGTAAAAAAATTCAAAGATAAACAAGATCAATGTAAAGGAGATAGTATTACTATTATCACTACAAAAAAAATTGTTTTTTGCGACGGTAAAACGCCGTCGCAAATGCCCCAAATGCCGTCTCAAAAGGTTTTTGCGACGGTAAAATGACTTTTTGCGACGGCAAGTGGGGGTCGCAACAAAAGGGGTTGCAAAAGAGTTTTAGCGACTTTGCTTTTGCGACCGGAAAATTCCTTTTTTGCGACGGCAAATTTCTGTCGCCAATAATGGATGAAAATCTGAGTTTTTTGCGACGGCACAGTATTGCCGTCGCTAAAAGGGTTTTTTGCGACGGCAAAAATACCGTCGCTAAAAGTCTATTTGAGACAGCAACCTGAGTCGTCGCTAATGACTATTGTCGACGGCTATGATACCGTCGCTAAAGGCCTTATTTTTCAATTATATTCCCTACCTTTTGCGACAGTATAAGTGCCGTCGCAAAAAGTCCAATATATAAAATTAAAAAACAAATTAAAAAAATTTTAAAAAATTAAAACAAAAAACAAAAAAAAAAACCTGTAATAAAATTATTAAAAATATGAAAATGACTTGTACTAAATAAAAAATAACTATAAAAAAAAAATCAATAATTATATAATAATATAAAAAGTCCAATATATAAATAAAAATTCATCCATAATTAAAAAGCAAATTATATTCTAACATTAACAATTCCATCTTCTAGTCAAATGTAAAGTACCACTGAAACACTACAACATAAAAACAAAGCCAAGGGCCAAAAAAAATAAAAATAAAAATAAAAATAAAATGAAGGAAGGAAAAAAGATGTACATAAGATGGTCACTAGCTACATTAATACTAGAATTGCTTTAATTACATATCATATAAGATTAACCCAATCCATGCCATGATTGTAATTGTTTTCTGGCACATAAAAAATATTTCCAAACCCTTCCATCCCAAACTTCCCTAGAAAAGGAGGTGGATCCATGGCTTCCATGGAGAACAATGAAGTCGGGCTGTTGCTTGAAACACCATCACATCTCTCCAGTAGCCTCTGTATCTCCTTCTCTGCCTCGGAAAGCTGTTCCTTGAGCTTCATTACCTGTAAATTAACCAATAATTTGTTATAAGATTGTGATGGTTACTTGATTTGGTTTCCAAACCTTAGGAGTAGGGAATTATAATAAAAAACCATGAAGTGGTTGGTGGGTGTGAAAATGTAGAGTAATGCTAGACATTTTTTTAATTGTAGAAAATAAAATATGTAGACCAAAGATTCATTAATCTACATCTTACATTTTATTTTTGTGGACACTTTTTCTAGGTTTGTGGTTTATCCGGAAAGAGTTTTACTACGAATCTAGAAACCAAATACATGAATGAACACAAAAATATACAGGAATTGACTAGATTTTACAAAATTTATTGGTGCGTGGCAAATTGAGTTGATGAAGAGTTCATACCTTAATTCACTGATAAAAAGGCAAACATAATAATTCAGCTGAAGCATCATACAAATGATGTAATAGAAATTATGCAAAATTGCATCAACCCACAATGAAAGAAGATGTCTCAGAGAAACAGAACTTGACAAAATAACAGAACTCTAGGCAAAGCCCACCAATCATAGCCTTCTAATTACATCTCTTACTACTGTCATTTGATATATAGTATTAGGCAGTCTATTTGTCAAAATTTAAAAATTTAAAAATGAAAAAAGAAGAGAAGAAAAAAGTTATTCTGACAAGAATGTGAGGGAGAATGCTTATTCGCTGATATATGATTACATGACATACATATGCACGATGAGGCCTCCACTGTGGGACAGTATATGAATTATTTTGGGTTCTCGAAAACAATTATGGTTCTAAATACTTTTCTGTAATAGATAAGTGATGCATCCATCCCTAATGACGTCAAGAAAGGCAAAAAAATGATATGCTAAGAAATCCGGAGAATTAAAGCTGCATGATTGTATTTACAAATATAACAAGTTATATCATTAAAACAACACCCCAAGCCACCAAACGAGACACAAACTCGATCACCGAAGAGCTTGAACAACAAATCATATACAAATTCTTAGAAGGACAAGCAATGAATTGATACGATTCTACGATTTGAACTCGAGCAAAACTATGAAAGCAACAAACACCATATTACAGAAACAGAAGCAAAAACACAAACACTTGGCGTAGATGATATCATTTGCAGCATCAAGTCCTCAGATTGAAACCAAAAACTAATTCAATCCCTCCAAACTAATGGAAACAGCAAAGAAAGAAAATTTGAGAGAATTGAAAACAAATACAATGATGTATATGAATTGATTAAGAGAGACTAACCTATTTATGTGGGTTAGAGTTGGATTGTGCTAGAAACCCTCCCAACCCAAAGCAAGTAGCAGAAAAGCCGCTAGTTTCTCGGTCATGAATACCATTCAACAAAAGTACCTATAAAGGAAGTAAATGCATTAATACAACATAACAATGTTGAAAACCCTACATAATAAGAGCCACAATAGGTGTTTAATAGCTAGAATCTTCGAATATAATTAATGTCATCCGAACATCAAAGGAATTAAGGGCCTCAACTGAATATTTTCAGCAGAGCCAATCACAAAGGAATTAGTAACTTCTGAACTATCAACCAAATTTACAACAATTACTCGACAGACTCTTTTCTAGTCAAAGAGCATACACATGATGCCTTGATAGAAGATTACCTTGGGGCAAGACCTTGAAGCGATGATCTCCCCAATGCCAAGTAAAACCTATGTATGGAGAATGATCAGTACAAGATAGAAATTAAAAACTTTCTTTTGTTTTCCCAATTAACAAACCACTGATGACAACTGTTTCATATCAACAAAAAAAACAAGATTAGAGAACCATTACCCACAACAGTGATCAAAGTAAGGCAACAGAAAGAGTTCCAAGAACATATTTTCATTCAAATTTTAGATTAGTAGATAAGCTTAGATATAAAATGCATAATTAGTACAGTAAATAATTTAAATAAGGTGAACATAAGAATATGCCTCTGTTTATTTATGGATTCCAAGTATCTTTGTCAATAATAGTTCCGTTGAACTGATTAACTGATAGATGAACAAATTAAAACATGGAGTAGATAAGCCACCAAACCTCTAGCATGTGATAGGAGTATGACATAGCAAGTAGCAACAATAGAGATTAAAAATCCTTTAAATGACTGACAAGTTTTAATAAGACAGCAAAGAAGCATTGTTCATGTATTTTCAGCTGCTTTAATAGCCCAAGACTCACGTTTCTATAATAACCCCATAATAGCCCAAGAATCAGGCACAAGTAGTAGTGATTCAATCAGCGTCATTTGGACAAGCTAATGCAAAAAAACTGAATAAAATGGAGCTTATAGTGCTTTTTCACCACCAAATTTTGAGGAAAGTGAAACAAACATGAATTTAGAAGTATTGTATTTTATCTAACAACTGGATCTTATTTAACTAAACAAGGAATTCAACTGGTCTTGCTTGAGCCTTAATTATTTTATTTATTTTTCTTTAGTGCCAAGATATTGAAATACTGGGTCTCTAATTATGGTAGACCAACCAAACAGAGAGCAATTAAAGAACAAGTTTCAGTCAAAAAACTTCATTACATAATTCTTAGTTCCAACCACTTATAATTGGTAGTGAAGTGGGCACAAACAATAAGCAATAAACCACCATCATTGGGATATTAAACACTCTAACTAATTGCAAAATCATATGATAGGATTTAATTTGAATACATAAAAATCTCAAACCTGATAGAGACCCTCCAGAGAAATGATGCCCACCAATATGTGCCATGAGAAGACCAACCCAAGATCCTCAAAGCTCCCAATTTAGAAAGAAACCTGGTTCTATAATAGAGGCCGATGTTGTGTTGGAGGAGACACTGACTCAACTCAACTAACTACCAAAACCAACCAACAATCAATAAGTAATCAATATAACTCCAGAAATATAATTGAGAAGATCATTAATGCAATAGATGACTTCTTAGAACAGCAATTAAAGACCTCAAATACTTAGAAAGTGTCAGTTACTCTACACTTTCTGGCCTTAAATGCAGCAAAAGAAGTTTGGCTGTTCTGTGATGTCCCAAGACACAGTTCACCCAAAAAGCATGACACTTTTAACTCCTTGGAAAAAAGAAAATCTTTGCAAAGTAAAAATCACATGTTCGTTAACTCATTAATGCAATAGGGTATTCCTCAACAAAAACAGTCTTTAACCTGAATGATCTCACTTTTCCTAACCAACAACGAGAATAGTTGACCCTCAAGTGTAGATGTATTCAACTCCAACAGCAAATTCAGGATACTTTCCATCTCATAAACCATAAGTCACTGAAGCAAAATAAAACACCATCCACTAGGCAGCAAAAGTTGCATGCATCCTTGAGACTAAATTTCATGGCAAGAACTCAGAAGTATCAGATAGGCTGAATATCGGATGAATACAAGTCTCGCATTACTCAATTTTATTTGTAAGTTATTTTTAAGTCAAAATTTATTCTTTCCCCAAAATTTAAAATTATTAGCATAATGAGAATAAATCAAAAAAATGGACAAAGAAGCCAGACCAAAACTTATCCACAACTTGTCCCCAACGTTATCCACAACTCCTCTAAATCCTATTCAAAAACAGACCAAAAACAAAAACAACTACGGATATATGTATGTGTGTAACCAAGATAAGAACAACCCACAAATAAACAAAAATCTTACAAACCCAAAACCAACAGCAAACAAATACAGAGTTACATAACATAAACAAAGAAAAAGATGAAACTTTTACCGCAGATCTTGATGGGGGCTTCGAGCTCTAAGAGATTGGGTTGTTGGAGGAAGATTTCTCTCGAAACGGTGCAAAGCTGACGGATCTCACCCTCGGAGAGCTGGACCTGGACCTGGCGTACACTCTTCGCCTGCCGAAACTCCAAAAGCCGATTAATGATGTCATCAAGAACGGCAGGGTCCATCCCTTGCCCATTTTGCGCCATCAAACCTCTCTCTCTCCCTCCCTCCCTCCCTTTTCAATTAATTCTTAGGGTTTCACAGAAAAAAAAAAAACCTAAATTCCCAAACACAACGAGAAACAATGGGTGGAAAATTGAGCGACGAGAGGTGGATCGGAGGCAGAAATTAGGGTTTGAAGAGGGTGAATATGAGAGAGAGAGGGCGGGGAGGAGACGAGATCGATGATCTTTTCTCTCTCTCTCTCTCTTTTCTTTGCCTGGTTGCCCCATCAAAGACTGAACAGATTGGGGATTTTGGGTTTTTGGAGGGAGGGGGAGGGGGAGGGGAGGGGGAGCGGGAATGGAAAACAAGAAACAGATTGGGGATTTTGGGTTTTTGGGAAGGGGGGAACCGGGCGGGAATGAAAAGAAGAGGGATGGGATAGAAATTTTTTTGGATTTTTTTAATTTTTATTTTCATTACAAATAAATATTTAAATAATAAAATGACTTTTTTTTTTTTTTTTGCAACAGAGGATGTCATTGCTAAAAAAAATTATTTTTTATTAAAATAATTTTTTTTATAGTTAATGAATTTTTATTTTTATTTTTTCATTTAGTAAGGTTAAAAATTTATTTGTTTCATATTTATTTTAATGAATAAAATTTTTTTTTATTTTATTTGGTAGAAGTAGGGATAATATTTTCCATTAAAATAAAGTTAATTTTTTGTGGTCAATGTGGCATTTGCAGTGGTAGTAGTGGTAATAATGGAATGGCATTTGCAGTAGTGGTGAATGTGGTAGAGAAGATGGGTGGTGAGAGAGAGATGAGTGAGAGACAGATAGAGAAGAGAGATAGAGAGAGAGAAAGAGAGAGAGAGACAGACAGACAGACAGAGACAAAGTGATGAGCGAGAGAGAGAGAGAGAGACAAAGTGGTCGCTAAAAGTGCATTTTCTTATAGTGGAGAGCTCAGTAAATAGAGAAGAGATGAAGGAGAGAGTGAGCAAGGTAAACACAATGGGAGAGAGAGACAAGCAAACAGACAGACACATAGAGAAAAAGAGAGAGAAGAGCGAGAGACAGACAAACAGACACAGAGAGAGAAAGAGAGAGAGAGAAGAGTGATGAGTGAGAGAGAGAGAAAGAAGAGAGGTAATATTTTGTGGTAAAGAAGAGGAACCGACAGCAGTGGTGAAGGTGGTGGATAAGAGATGATGGTGGCGGTGGCGGTGGTGGTGGTGGTGGTGATGACGAAGGAGATTAGTGGTGAAGTTATGGTAGTAGTAGAGTAGATGGAGTAGTAGGGGTGAAAAAGAGGTAATGGTAGTAGTAGTAGTGGCAATAGTGGTAGTGGTGGCGATGGTAGTAGTAATGGTAGTTGTAGAAGTGAAATGGCGACCGTGGTAGTAGTGGTGGTAGTGAAATGGCGTTTGCAGTAGTGGTAAAGGTGGTAGAGCAGATGAGTGGTAAGAGAGAGAGATAAGTGAGAGGCACAGAGAGAGAGAGAGAAAAGAGATGAGAGAAGAGATAGATGAATGAGAGACACAGAGAGAGAGAGAGAGAAAGAGACAAATAGACAGACAGAGAGAGAAGAGTGATGAATGAGAGAGAGAAAGAAAATAGAGAGAAAAAGATGAAAAAATGGGTGAAAAGATATAGACAAAGAGAGAAACAGAGAGAGAGAGAAAAAAAAAGAGCGAAAAGAGATAAACGAGAGAGAGACAGAAAGAGATGAGCGAGAAAGCGAGAGAGAGAAAAAGAAGAGAGACAGAGAGAGAAGATAAATGAAAGAGATAGAGAGAAGAGATATGGACGAGAGATACAGAGAAAAAGAGAGACAGACAGATAGAAAAAAGTGATGAGTGAGAGAGAGAAAGAGAAGAGAGACAGAGACATAGAGAGAAAGAGAGAAACGGACAGACAGAGAAGAGTGATGAGTGAGATAGAGACAGAGAAGAGAGACAGAGACACATAGAGAAAGAGAGAGACAAACAGACAGACAGAGAAGAGTGATGAGTAAGAGAGGGAAAGAGAAGAGAGACAGAGACAGAGAGATAGGAAGATGAAAAAATGGGTGAAAAGAGAAATGTTCAAAAGAGTAAGACGACGTCATTTATAGTGGATTGATAAATCAAGAAGAAGCTCGATAAATAGAGAAGATGGGAGTAAGAGAGTGAGCAAGGCAAACATAGTGAGGGAGAAATAGACAAATAGACAAGTAGAGAGAGAGAGAGAGAGAGAGAAGAGTGATGAGTGAGAGAGAGACAGAGAGAGAGAGATAGACAGAAAAAAAGATAGAGAGAGAAAGAGAAAGAGAGAGATAGAGATAGAGGGAAAGATAGAAAAAGAGAGAGAAACAAGAGATGAGTGAGAGATAGACAAAAAGAGAGAGAGATAGAGCAAAAAGAGATGAGCGAGAGAGAGACACAGAAAAAGAAAGAGACAGAGAGAGAAGAGAAATGGGCGAGAGAGATAAAAAGATAAGAAAGAGAGAGAAAAGAAATGAGAGAGATAGAGAGAAGAGAGATGAGCGAGAGAGACAGAGAGAGAAAACAGATGAGAGAGATAGAAAGAAGAGAGATAGGCGAGAGACACAGAGAGAAACAGACAGACAGAGAAAGAAGAGTGATGAGTGAAAGACATAAAGAGAAGAGAGAGAGATAGAGACAGAGAGACATGAAGATGAAAAAAATGAATGAAAAGAGAAATGTTATATCAAAAGAGTAAGAAGACATTGTTTTTTCAAAAAAAATTTGCGACAGAAAAAAGTACTAGAATTTATTCAAACAATTTTGTGACTGTATATATATGAAGCTGTCTCAAAACCACAATCACTATGCTAGGTTAGAGTTTTCCAAAAACTCTTTTGAGAGAATTATACTTTCTTGTTTTCCGTGTTATATTGTTTTTACTGAATTTTTTAATATTTTAAGTTTTTTTTTTTTAATTTTTTGACACACCTAACATAAATACACTTAAAAATTAAAAAATTTGTAAAAAAAATCTTTTAAAAATTCACTAAATACCAAAAATACAATAATTCAATACATTTTTTTTTTTGTATTTTTATGTATTTATTAATTTTAAAAAATATTTTTTCATAATTTTTTTTTTAGATATATCTAAGTAAGGTGCATCTAAAAAAAATATTTAAAATTTTAAAAATATTCACTAAAAATAAAAATAAAACACGAAAGTTACTTTTTGCGACAGCAGAAAATGCCGTCTCAAAAAAGCTGAGTATTTGCGACGGCACCATTTTCCGTCTCAAAAAAGCAGAGCATTTGCGACGGTACAATTTGCCGTCTCAAAAAAATAGAGTATTTGCGACAGCAAAAAATACCGTCGCAAATGCTCTCATTTTTTGAGATGGTAAATTGTGCCGTTGCAAATGCTATGCTTTTTTGAGACGGCAAATGGTGCCGTCACAAATACTCTGTTTTTTTGAGACGGCATTTTCTGCCGTCGCAAAAAGTGATTTTTTGAGACGACAAGTGTGTTGTCGCAAATAGTCCCGTCTCATATACCCACTTTTCTTGTAGTGTATCATCTTTTCATCTATATATATTAATAGATAAAAAAATTAGTTACTATACTAATTAAAATCTTAAAATAATCTAATGTAAAAATGTTAAATTTATAAAATTTATAATTTTTAAAAAATATCAAATAAGTTAATGTAATTTATTGTAAAGAAAATATTATGCACTCAAATTGTACTTTGCTTTTAGTATAAAATGGACTACCCCACTAGAAGGCATGCAATTATGTTATATTTACCAATGTATTTTGTATCAGATTTCTGTGAACTTTCATTATCACGGCTCTTTAAAGATAAGTGGTATTATCACGGCTCTTTAAAGATAAGCGTGAACCAGCAGCCAAGTTTGAAAAATGTTGTGCGACAATTAGTGGGGTTTTGTGGCTCTTGTGTAGGAGAGGTATACCGCCAATATCAATTATATACTTGTGTTAAAAAATTAAAAACTTATTATAAATTATTATATTATTATTTAGGTAAATTATCCACGAGTCTTGTTTGGAAAGTGTGTATTTTATTTAATTTTAAAATTTTTTAGATAGATTTATCCATTTATCTTTTCCTCTCTTCTCTGCATCTTACTTCTTCTTTTTATCTCTCTATTTTTGATATCAGTTGCGACAGCGACAACCATGACCACTACCACGTACACGCCCACGCCTTCATTCTTTTTTTTCTCTTTTTAATCTATAGTCACCGACGATCGGTGACCACCATTGATTGGGGTTCACAGGCAACCACTGAGTACCAACTCCTTGCTTCATGCTCGCAGACAGCAAAAGAGATGAGTTTCGAGGAAGAAGATGAGTAAATCTACTCAAATCTGATGTAAATCTACTCAGATCTACATCAGATTTAAGTAGATCTACGTTAGATTTGATTAGATCCAAACAAAAAAATAATTTTCGGGGTACAAATATTTCTCTATATTTGTCTCTTTCCTTCGATCTCTTAGTTTTAATACTTTGTTTGTACTACACATTTCTATTTTCTTGTTATAATGGAGAAAATTTTTAAATTCTAAATAAGTTGTTTTTAAGTTTTAGTTACAGGAGGTAAAAATTGTAAAATTTTACAGTTTTAATTTTTTTTTGTGTTGAAATGAATCATTCTTTAGAATTGTAAAATTTTGCAGTTTCATAACTTTATTTAAAACTGTAAAATTTTACAATTTTATAACATGTTTTTCAGTTTGATTAATAAGAATAAATAGTTAATAAAAACATACTTTGAAACTATAATATTTTACAATTTCAAAACTTACTTTTCAGTTTGATCAATATTGAAAATTATTTACTTAAATCCTATAAAAATTGAAAATAACATATATTTTTTCCCGTTGTTGCTGTTTGTTGTTCTTAGGTTTTTTTTTCCCCTTTCAGTTTATCAATATTTAGCACATTTTATTATATTTTTTCATTTTAATTTCTCAGTTTATTCTTCTTTTTTTTGGCAATATTTTAGATATTTCGATAAGTCTCCGACGTTATTATTAGCGTCCAGCGAATATTTTAGACATTTCGATGACTTCCGGTAACGTTCACAATACTCTAGCGAACTTCCAGTGATATTCGGGTAACTTCCCGGTGATGTTGAATATTCCGACGAGTCTCCGATAACCGTATGAAGAAAATCCAGCGATGATGAGATGTAGCAGCGTCTTTAAAAAAAATAAGATTTTTTTGTAATAATTAAAAATATATAGAATTAATTGGGGCAAGTATTTTATTTTAGGACTAAATAGATTTTAAACTTTATGTATAAAACTTATAAATAAGTTTCCCCTATTCTTTTTATTTTTTTATATATCTATTTATAAAAAAATTATTAAAATAATTTATTTCCAAACAAATCCCAAGCCTGTCTTTAGCCACTTCCTACTGATCTTCCAAAGCTCGATTCCACTTATCCATATCTATCTCTTTTTCTTTTGTCTTTTTGCTTTTCGGACCCCAATCAATGTATATTACTTTCTATTGAGTTATGATAGAGACCCCCTCCAATCACCACCCCACAACTCCCACACATACGTGACGGGTGGTGATTGGAGGAGTAAGGAAAAAAGAAAAAAGAAAAAGAAAATGTAACTAATGAGAGAGAAAAGGGGTCAAAGGGGATGGAGGAAAAGGGGGCATGAAACATTTTTGTTTTCTTTATTAGTATAATATTATCTACAATCCCTTCTCTTAATTAGCATGCGTTTCTCACCAGCATTTACAAACAAAAAAATCATGTAACAAATACGTTTGATTAATATGTAGTAAAAAAAAATTAAGATAAAATTTAATATGCTTGAACATTCTACATCTTAAGTAGAACAAAAAGTGATTTCTCAATTATTTTTACTATAAATTAGTAAAAAAATATAGGGTAAATTACACTGACATCCCTTGATATGTATATTTATTACAGTTCACCCCATCACATTTGGAAAATTACATTGACCCCCCTGTTAATTTAATTTTAGGGTAAATTACACTTACCCCCCTGAGGTTTAGATTTAATACATATCACCCCCTGACGTTTGGAAAATTACACTAACCCCAATCTGTCATTATAATTATTTAGACGGAATGAAGACATTGAACTCATGCACTCTCTCTTTTTTTTGCTTTGATTTGCTTTGCTTTGCTTTACTTTCTCTTTTTTTCCCCTTTCCTTTACCTTTTTTTTTTTAATGTAATTTCCTTTGTTTTTCTATTAGGAGTTGTTACCTTTTATATAAGCAGGGGGTTTGTGAAATGAAATTATTAACCACAGGAGTGAGAATGTAATTTCTAAAACGTCAGGGGTGGGTAGTAATTGAACCAAACCTCAAGGGGCGTCAATGTAATTTACCCTTAATTTTTTATGTATGATAATCATTACGGTGAGGAGGGGAGCTGTTATGAAACTTTAAACCTCATGGGACAATCTGTAATGAAATTTTCAATCTCAGGAAGGAGGATGTAATTTTCAAAAGGTGAGGGGGGAACTGTAATAAACATAAATCTCAGGGGATGTCAATGTAATTTACCCAAAAATTATATTATGTCAACTTAATTATGTGACATGTCTATCTCATAAAATACTTTTTCTATATGATAAATAATTTTGTTTTGGGTACTGAATGCTATCCAACCATTTAAAATGTCAACAATACTAGGTGGTCTAAATTTTCATAATTCGAATGGCTCGAATATCTCAAAACAATATTATTTTGGATGTAAAATGACGTCGTTTTAATACATTCAAACTATTCAAATTACATATATTCAGGCCACCAAACATTTTTCTTAGAATGTCTAGTTAAACAAACTTTTTCATGTAGCGCACTTGGTGGTGTACCCAAACGTAGCCCACCAGACCAAAACAAAATAACCAGTAAGAATTGTTTGGTAATATTTACATTCACTGTTTTTTATTTATATTCATAGATTTTTTAAAATTATAAACAAAAACATGTTTGATTTTTGTTTTCATTTCTTTTTCTGTTTAATTTTATTTTCGTTTCTTTTTCTTATTCTCACTTTTTCTGACTACAACCCATTGCTCTCCCATCTCAATCTACCCCGTTCCTATCTCAATTTTATTTATTAAATATATTTTTATATATATAATATTTATATAATTTAAAATTTTAATAAAATAAAACTAAAATGTTAAAATATTATTAACATTCATTTTCACTCATTTATTTACCACATTACATCTTTTAACTCTCATTAATTATAAATTATTATCTATAATATACTATATTTCCCTTAATTCTTATTAATTTTTTTTAGTTTAAAGCCACAAAACTAAGGCCTTGTTTGGCATATACTAAAAAAGTCAAAAAGTCACTATCCTATTTAAGTCACATCATCTTATTTAAGTCATATCATCTCTCTACCACATTACTTCAAACATAACCCATATCCAACCCATATTTCATAAAAAGTCAAAAAGTGCACTTATTTAGATCATCCCAAATCACCTTATTCCTGACCCCGATATGATATGGAGTGGGGAGGAGGACAACAAAATCCGCTCCAAACCTGTATCGTCGCCATTCATTCTCATCACTATCGGCTACCATCATCAAGAATAACCTTATTCGTCAATCACCTTTGGCCATCACATCCCTCAATCGCTAACCACCTTCTACTGCCACCAGCTACCTCTTATTGGCGGTAACCATATTTGGCCACAACTTTTTATTAAAAACCACTTTTAACTACTACTTTAGGCTGTTGACTGGCATCATCTTCGACCATTGACAATAAATTTCGACCAACACTTCTTGTGGCCAAAAACCATTTCTGGTCATTACCAACTACCTTTTCCAGTGATAATTACTTTCAGACATTACCTCTTGTTGCCAACAAACATCTCGGGCCACTATCTTCAACCGTCGACAGTCACCTCCCGTAACTCCCATTTTTACTTCTTTTCAAAACAAAATTTTAAAATACTTATTTAACAAACATGTTTTTTATTTTTTTACTAAAAATAAACATAAACATGTTTAATATTTTTTACAAACGAAAAAAAGTAAACTATAAGTTTTGCCAAATGGCACCTTAATGTTTTTTTTATTATTATTATTATTAAATTTTTTTGAAACAAATTGAAGCAAATATTTTTATGTTCAATTATATATTTAAAAATAATTTACTAATAGTCACATTAGTGGGTGAGAGTGGGGGTGGAAGCAATGGCATGGTAAGGATCTGTTTGGTAACGTTTACGTTTTCAGTTTATATTTACAAAAATTTTATAAACTGATTTTTGTTTATTTTTAGAAAAACATAAACTACAAATGCGTTTGGTAATTGACAAAATATTTAAAAATTTTAAAAATATAAAAAAGAGTGAGAAATGGCAAGTGGTGGCAAGTAGCGGTGGAAGACGGTGGTAGAAAGTAGTGACGGTGGGTGGTGGCGGGTGATGGGTAGTGGCGGGTGGGTGGTGGTGGTGGATGGGTGGATGACGGTGGCAGGGTGGTGGTGGTGGCAGCGGCAGCGGCAGCGGGTGGCGGCAGATGGGTGGCAGATGGCGGGTGGTGGTGGGTGGGTGGTGGTGGTGGCGGGTAGTTGGCGGGTGGTGGTGGTGGGTGGGTGGTGGGTGATGGTGGCGGGTGACGGGTGGTGGTGGCAGGTGGGTGGCGGATGGCAGGTGGTAGTGGGTAGTGATGGTGGGTGGGTGGGTGACGGTGGCGGGTGGTAGCGACTGGGTGGTGGTGGTGGTGGTGGTAGTGGGTGGTGGCGGGTGGTGATGGTGGGTGGGTGACGGTGGCGGTGGTAGCGAGTGGTGGTGGTGGTGGTAGTGGTGGGGGTGGTGGGTGGTGGTGGCAGGTAGGTGGTGGTGGGTGGTGGGTGCGTGGGTGATAGTGGCAGATGATGGGTGGTAGCGAGTAGGTGGTGGTGGTGGGTTATGGGTGGTGGGTGGTGGTGACGGGTGGGTGGTGGTGGTGGCTGGTGGTGGTGGGTGGCTGGTGGTGACGGGTGGTGAATGGTGGTGGCAGGTGGGAGACGAGTGGTGGTGGTGGGCGGTGGATGGTGGTGGCGGGTGGTGGTGGTGGGCGCTGGATGGTGGTGGCGGGTGGATGGTAGGTAGGTGGTGGTGGCGGCGGCGAGGGGTGGGTGACAGGTGGCTGGTGGTGGCTGGTGGTAGTGGCAGGTGGGTGGTGAGTGGTGGTGGCAGGTGGTGGCGGGGAGTGGGTGGTGGGTGGTGGTGGTGGAAGACGGTGGTGGAAAATGGTGGCGGGTGGTGGCTAGTGTTGGGTGGTAAAAAAAAAAAAAACTTAAAACTCAAAACCGAAACACATTTTTTGAATTTATATTTTGTGGCCAAATTTATAAACTGAGACCATTTATTTATAAATCAAAAATTTACCAAACAAGTTTTTATTTGAGTTTTTAAAATTTTTGTAAATATAAACGGAAAACAAAAAACGTAAGTGTTACCAAACGGCACCTAAGAGTGTGATATTGGTGATAGTGGTGGTGATGCGATTGTGAAGGTGACAATGGCTGTGGTAGTGTAATGATATTTATAAGATTTTAATGTAAATGATTTTTACTTTTTTAAAAAGAAAAAAAATTTCGTTGATTTTCCAATTATACCAAATGTTAGAAAATGTTTTTCTATTCAAAGAAAATAAGTATAGAATTTGGGGTGCCTGCTGTGCTCTTAGCACAATAAGCACTGCTGTACGCCATATGGGTTTATTTTGGAGTCCGTTTTGATAATTTGAATCGTTCATATTTTAGAGTACATCAAGTAGAACATACCTGTCAAAAATCAAGTTAATCGAATATCTTTAACCCTTTCATCCACTCCAATTTGTATCTTCAAAAATAAATGACATTGTGATTTAAAGTATTAAAATAAATACAAATATGAGTGAATGAAATGGTTAACTATATCCAATTAACCTAATTTTTGACAGATATGTTCTATTTGATGTACTCTAAAATGTGAACGGTTCAGATTATCAAGACGTACTCCGAAATAAGTCCACCCCAAATTTGAAATATGAAGGCTTGTTTTGAGAAGATGGAAATAAGCAGTTTTTTTTTTACTTTTATTTAGTTATTTATTTATTTATTTATTGGCTTATTCACAAAAATATTTGGGAAGTGCTAAATAAATAGTTTTTTTTACTTTTCTAAAATTTATTATATGATATCACATCACTTGATAAATTATAAATTTATCATATCACATTAATGTATTTTTATCAAATGTCATACAAATGGGGGGATTTTAGTAATTTGACTTATTGATTTATTTCTCACTTTCTAAATGAATTTTTGGTAAAAATAAGTTGCCTTCAATAAGCCAAAAGCTTACTTTGTTCTTTAATCTCAAATGAAGCCAAAAAATGGGAGCAAGATCTTCCCCTTAATCCTCTCCTTGACTTTTTACTTGATGAGTCATTAGGTTCACTTTTGAGTCTAATTTCAATAATCCAAACCGTTCATATTTTAGAATTTGTCATATATAACATATCTGTAAAAAATCAAATTGATCAAATATTAGAAGAAAAAAAAATCGTTTATTAAAAAAAATGTAATAAACAGTTTTATTATTTAATAAAACTTTTAGTTCATGTGATTTTTGATATTCGATCGATTTAATTTTTTACAAGTATGATATACATGACAAATATTAAAATGTAAACGGTTCGGATCATCAAAATTGGATCCAAAAGTGGGCCTAATAACCCGTTAAGTAAGAAGTCAATGAGAGAGTTCAAGGAGAGAATCCTTACTCAAAAAATGGTCATAGAATTCAACACGATAAAAATGGTCTCGTTAATAAATTTTGTAAAATTTTATTTATTTAATGTAAATTTCATGTTTTAGTAATTAATTTTCATGTTTATGAAAAAATTATTGAATGGTCTTGAAGCAATATTTCACACCTTTTATGGAGAAGTTATTGAATATTCTTGTTCACTTATTGCTTAAAAGGCAATATAAAGGTAATAATTGTTTTACCCAATAAAAAATCAGCCGTGTTATATACGCAAAACGAATCGAATACAAATACACAAATGTTAAAAAGCAAAAAATAGTTTGGTTCCATTTTTTCAAAATTACTTTTCAAAAAATTCTATTTTCTTATTTTTTGTATTTTTTTACTGATTTTTTTAATATTTTAAGCAATTGTTTTTACTTTTCAGACATAACTAACATAAATATACCTAAAAAGTAAAAAACTTATGAAAAAAACTTTTTAAAAATTCACTAAATACCAAAAATATTAAAAAAAAAAAAGAGAATTCAGTACATTTTTTGTATTTTTATGTATTTATTAATTGTTTAAAATATTTTTCACAAATTTTTTACTTTTTAGATACATCTAAGTAAAGTGCATCTAAAAAAGTAGAAAAAAATGTTTAAAATTTTAAAAATATTCACTAAATACAAAAAAAAAACATGGAAATCAAAAAACTCAATTTTCAAAAAACTTAATCCAAAAAACTCAAACCAAACATACTGAATTGCAAATATTTTTCTCACATATGCATATTTATTGTCTATTCTTTTTAAGGTTTGGTTTATCTCATATTAGGCATCTCAATTTGAGAGAACATTTAGGTTTGGTAAGCACATTTTGGACCAATTTTGGTGATATGAATCATTTACTTTTTAGGACTCATTAAGTAAAATATTCATACAAAAAATTAAGATAATCGAATATTAATAACAATATGTTTAAATCAAATTTGAATTACAAACAATAAATAGTTTTTCTTGAAATTATATTTATCGCTCATTTTAAAAAACAAACATGATTCAAATATATATCTTATTTTTTTTACAAGAATATTCTGTTCAACGAGTCCTAAAAAGCAAACGATTCGGATCACCGAAATCAGTCCCAAAATGTGTCTACCAAGCGCAAACGCTTTCTCAAGTTAAAATGACAACTCGAAAGAAACTAAACCCTTCTTTTTAAACACAGATATTTTGATAAGGGTTGTGTTTCTCTCATTTCACATCTCAACGTGAGAACATTTGAGGGGGGCCGTATGGCCTACCATGAATCTCGTTTGATAATTCAAACAATTTATTTTATATTGTCCTTATGTATGTATTCCTTGAAAAAAAATAGTTCAATCCAATAATCGTTACATTTTGATTTTATCTCATTTGTCTGTAAAAAAATAGACGATAAATATAATTTTAAAAATAAACTATCTATTTTTTTAGAAATGAATTTGATAAAATTAAAACGTTACTGTTACCAAATTGACTTAATTTGTGTATCATATATATTGGGAGTTTTACAAAATCAAAAGTTTGGATCATCAAAATTAGACTTGTTATGGGCCTCATAGGCCACTTAATTTCTTTCATGTTGAAATATGAATATAAAAGAAATCCAACATTTTTGATAAAATATAGATTAAATTAACAACCAGTGATTTTACTAAAAAAATATTACGGATTCATGATAAAATTTATGAATTTAATTATTAATATGTATAAATTTTACCACCTATCTGTAATTATTTTTAAAACCTACACTGAAATGAAATTTTCCATCAGATATAAGTGGAAGCATCACATGAATTTTGTAATTTTCCCAATTAATGGGACAGTAGTAATTCTGGCCTTGTTTGGAAAATTAATTATTTTAGTTGATTATTTTTCTTTTTGACTATTTTAATTTGTCTAAAAAAATTGTGTTTAGAAATTTGGTTAACTTTTTTATTTTTTATTTTTTATAGTTGATTTGATAATTATGAGAAAAAAATAAAATAATTATAAATTAAATGTGATATTTTATCTTATTAATTATTTTAGTCTATTTATTCTTTTAATGGATTATTTTAACATAATTTTCTTATTTTAAAAATAAATATAGTTGGTTATTTATTTTCTTAGCTATTTTAACTTGTTTAAAAAAATTATATTTAAAAAGTTAATTAATTTTTTTTATAATTGATCTTATAATTATAAAAAAAATAGCTATAAATTAAATATAATATTTTATTTTATTTATTATTTAAATTTATTTATTTTTTAAAATTTTAACCCAATTTTCTTTCCACAAACGTCTTTGTGATCTTCGAGAAAGTGTCGTGAAAAGGAAAATTTTGGAACAATGTGACAGCTCTCACTGTTCCCTTTGACTTACTTTATCAATAATGGACTTATGATATTACTTTCTCTCTCACTAATTCCAATTGTGTCATTTTCTCTCTCGTCTATCACTGTTCTACTCTTTGTCCAAAAAATATTTTTTAAAAGAAAATTATTTAAACAAATACGATATATTATCTTTAAAGTGGAATTTCTTTTATAGAAAATAATACATTGTTTTCTAAAATAAAATAATTTTTTTAAATAATAAATTAGTTTTTAAACTTTTGCTAAATGAAGTTAAAACAAGCTTCAGTCTCAGAAATAATTACTCAAATTTTTTTGGGTAATGAAATTGTATGATGGAAATTGAATGAATATAATGTGTCCAAATATAAAAGAAATTTGAGTTTTAAATTAATGTTTCTGAATAAATTTTTTGAAATGATGGTACTATTGAATGAAGTTATATTTGTCTTTAAAAAGTAGTGCATGGAGTCTAATTTTTCATTTTTTATAAAAAAAAAAATTAAATCATTTGATTATAATCATTAAGGATTATTTTGTGTATGATTTTTTTTATTTATTATGAAAAAATATATAAAAAAAAAGAGAAGTGATATGATCAAATAAATTAATAAATAATTTTTAAATGCACTCTACATTGATTTATTTATTTTTTAAAAATTTATGATCTATACTCTAGATCTCTACATGTGGGTGTTTGAGAAGTAGTTATTTTAGTAAGCTCTTTTAGTTTTTGGTTATTTTATGAGGTTAAAATTTTTGTGTTTGGAAAGATAGTTAGATTTTTTTGTGCTTAAATGTGATATTTGTGAGAGAAAAAGTGAAATGATTATGAATTTGATGTGATATTTTATCTTATTAATTATTTTAATTTATTTTATCTTTTAATACTATTTTAATTTTTTTAAAAAAAAAACTACATTCCAAACACCCCATAGAAAAATGGAAAATGAGTGAGAACACTAATTAGTGCTACCACTAATGATGTGGCAGTGGGCCCCACCATGAATGATTTGATGTTTTGGTCGTGATGTTATATTTTTTTTCTTTCTTTATTGAGTGTCATGTCATTAGTGATCTTTTTAGAGCTCCAAAATTAGTGGTCTCTATCATTGTTGTAGAAAAATATGAGAGCTATGATAATCCCAAGTGTTATTTGAAAGTTCCCTCCATTTTGATGAAGTGGAGTTGTAAAAAGTCACTGTTGTTGGGTTTTTTCATCACATTGACGCAGAATCTTGAACGTAGATTTGATCGGACGGTTGAAGGATACTCTTCTGAGACTCTCTGACCCCAAACACTCTGTAATTTTTTGCTTTTATTCACAAATCCCATCGTCTCGGAAACTACTAATGGCTTTAATTGGCATAAAAAAAACACAGCGAATCTATCCTATCATGCGCCAGGTGTACGGCAAGGAAAGTGTTACAAGTTATTGGAAAAGTGGTAAGAAAAATGTTTGAGACTACTAATTAGTGGTAGCATTAATAATATAACAGTAGGTCTTATCTATTGTCACAGTGTTATTGTACTTGTTTTTTAAAAGTGTATATCAACTCATTAGTGGTACTTTAGAGCACCACTTTTAATGGTATATAATATTGCTGAAGTGTTAATTATCGTTTGGTTATGATTTTTTTTGTTAGATTTTTTAGTTTCGATGAAGGGGTGTTTTAAAAAATTGGTAAAAAATTAATTTTTTAATTTTTTTGACAAAAAAAACTGAATTTTTTTGACTAAATAAGCTGACTTTTTTTGTTACAAAAAGTCAAAAAGTTGGCTTTTTTAACTTTTGCCAAAAGAGCCCTAAGTCTAGTTTTTTTTTTTTTTAGATAGGATCCTAAGGCCTCGTTTAGGAACAGACTAATTTAGTAACTTTTTAGCTATTTGGCTAAAATATGAGTTAAAAAAAACTTGTAGGTTTGGGATGACTTTTTGGCTTTTTACGAAAAGATGTGCAAAAAGTAGAGAGAAAAGAAAATATTTGACTTTTTAGTATGGGTTGTTGGCTTTTTGACTTTTTTAGTAACTTTTTGACTAAATGGACTGGTTCCCAAACGAGGCCTAAGTCTAGTTTGGAAACAAGTTTTTTTAATAATTTTTTAGTTTTTTAATTAAAACACGACATAAAAAAATTAATATATTTAGGAAGATTTTTTAATTTTTTACAAAAAGATATACAAAAAATAGAGAGAAAAAATAATTTTTGATTTTTTGGTTTAAGTTGTTGGTCTTTTAATTTTTTTTAGAAACTTTTTAACTTTTAAGTGAAAAAGTAATATTGTCAAACAAGGACAAGAGCTTGTTTAGGGTATATTATATAAGGAAAATGATTTGTCCCCCTAAAAAAGCCCCCTTAATCCCCCTAATGCCCAAAACGACGTTGTTTTGGGTTTTTTTTTTTTTTTGCCTTGGTTTGAAATTTAGGGGGATTAGGGGGCCAAAAATTAGGGGGATGTAGCACAGCCCGTTATATAAATACATTTTTTATATTTTTATTTTTTTGAATGAAATCATTTTTTTATTTTTCTGAACATTATTTCGTAAAAAATTAAAAAGTGCACTTATTTAGATTATCTCAAATAACTCCTAAAAAATTTGTTTTGGTTGACTTTTTTTTATTTTTATTTTTATTTTTATTTTTTGTGAAAGAAGAAGGAAAATAATTATAATTTAGATATAATGGGTATGTTTGGTTTGTGTTTGAGAGATGTGTTTTAGAGATAAAAAGTACGAAAATATGTTTGGTTTGGTTTTTTGGGAAATTTGTTTTGGAAAATTGTTTTGAGAGAGAGTTTTGGAAAAAGTGATTGATTTGATGTGTGTGTGAGAGAGATTTGTTTGGAAAACTTATTTGATTTGTGTGTTTTGGGAAATTTTTTTGGAAAAATTTGTTTGATAGAGAAAATTTCTGAAATTTGTTTGTAGAGAAAATTTCTGAAATTTTTTTCAGAAACACAAACCAAACCTACCAAATATTTTGTTTTCTTATTAACTTATTTAATTTATTTTTATCCTTTTTTTTTTAACTCAAAAAAATCCTAACCAAACAAAGCCATAATAACTTCTTGTGACATGCCTCGTTTGGGAACTAATTATTTCAATTAAAAAGTCAAAAAAATCATTATAAATTATCATATTACTCTCTATTTTTTTATACATCTTTTCATAAAAAGTTAAAAAATTACTAAAATAATATCTTTCCAAACAAAACCTCAAATTTTAGTTAAAAACCCAAGTTCCTAGCACCGATTGTTTGCAAAAGTTAGAGTGCGTTTGGTTTTAAATTGGAATTATTATTTTAATCAAAAAAATTTAAAATTCTTTTCAAAACTTATAATTAAACACATTAAAACTCAGGTAAATTACAAATACACTCCTTGAGATTTGTTTAAAATACGAATTGTTGTCTGTGATTTGGAAAATAACAAATACCTCATTGTCAAAATTTTTATTTAACAGAATTAATCGAAAAAGTAAAATTTCTAACTGTTCACCTATATAATAATAAAAATATCTGAATTAATAATTGAAATAAAATTTTAACATTATTAAAAACGGTTAATTAACTTGATGATTTATTAATAAAATGACTTATTTATCATGAAATTGGAAACCTTAAGGGACATAATGTAATTTTTAGAACCACATGGAATAATTTGTAATTTAAGTAAATCTTAGGGGGTGTGTTTGTAATTTTCCCTTAAAACTCTTTTCAATTTTTTTTACAAAACTCTATTTTCAAAACAAAAAAAAATAAGAATTCCAATTTTTTTTGTTTATTTTGTTCATTAAAATTATTTTTTATTTTTTTGAAAAGATATTTTTTAAGAAAATATTTTTTTTTTATTTTTGATGAAAAATATTTTTTATTTTTCAAAAAAAAAAATATATTTTTTTTAAGTAATGACCAAATAATTTGTTCCAAATTTTTTTAAAATTTAAAAAAATTAAAAAAATTATCTTAAAAATAAAAGAAAATATTTAAAATAAAAATTATATATTGAAAAATAAATAAATCTCTCAAATATAGTAAATATTGTGCACATTAAAAAAATAAATAAGGAAAAAGCGTGGTAACTCAAATCGGAGGGGCTCAAATGGCCTGAATAGGTGTTGGCTGGTCGTTCGCCTGGATGACCGGCCGGACGTCTGCCCGGACGACCAGCAAGTTGAATTTCGAGCCATTCGAGCCAACCTCATATTCGGGCTACCAAGCATTGCTCAATAAATAAATATTTACAACAAAAAATATTTACCCTAAAAAAATAAAATTTAGAAATTTTTTAAATATTTTAAAAAATAAACCTAAAACAATTTCAAAATGCAATTTAAAATTCAAAACTCTTCTCAAAAATTTATTTTTCAAAACACAACTCACACTCAAATTATGGTTCTAAAATTAAACCAAACGGAGCCTTACTTGTTTGGGGGTGATTTTTTACTTTTGGCTAAAAAAGCCAAAAGGTCAAACAAAGTTATTACACCATTCTTTTTATGTTTTTTTTTAAAATGTATTTTCATAACAAATTAAAAAAATAATTAAAATAAACAATTCCAAACGAACTCTTAATTGTGATGAAATTGAATAAAGAGGTTATTAGTGTGATGAGATTGAATACGGAGATTAAGAAAAATTATCATTCTGTGATAATTTCGGAAAGTGTATTAACATTACAAAAAAGATATGTGCCTGTTTGGCAGAGCTTAATTACAGTTTATTTCAGCTTTCAGCTTAATTTAAGCTATTTTGATGTGTTTTGTTTAACTTATAACTTATAACTTTTTGGAAGTCAGAAATCAGCTTATTCTTTGAGTGGGGCAGGAGATGCTTTAAGAATAAGCTGAAAATCAGCTTAAGCTGAAAGTTATAAGCTATAAGCTGTTGAGGCATAAGCTATAAGCATTTTCCCACAGCTCTACCAAACAGGGCCTATGTGTTAACATTCCACTTTATTTTTAGGAAAAGTTGCACCTTATTTTTAGGGAAAATTACCGTTCAATGGTAATTTCAAAACCTTATTACAGATTCTTAAAAAAAATTAAATTATAATTATAAAATATTTATAAAATTATCACCCATTTGTAATTATATATTTAACTCACTTTTTTTTTTTTGAGCAAAAAAAAAAGGACTCTGTGGTGTCATCACAGCCCCGTTGGGCCCTAGCCCTGGGATAACCGGTTTCCAGCTAGGAATTAACCCCCACCAAGTAGGGGACCCACCACCAGGGCACCAATGGAGGGTAACCCCACGTCGCAGTAGAGGCCAGAGACCGAGGGGAGTAAAGGCATTGCTTACAGGGAGTGATCTCAAATGCCCCTCCCAGAAATCGACCCTAGTTCCTCGGCTGTGGAATGGGCCACGTCCTCCACCAGGGCACCTACCCTGGTGGTATATTTAACTCACTTTGGGTAAACAAATTTGCTCTACATTTAACCATGTTCTATTTATCTGTTGAATAGGAAAAAGAGAACTTAAGAAAAAGATATTTTTGTGTTAAAATTTTTGTAAGCTCATATATCGTTGAAGGTATTGAAATATACTGTTAGGTTAAGCTCATGTCTTTGAATTTATTTATTTTTTTTGGTAATATTGTTAGATTTTTTCGCCGGTCGTTCCAAGCATGTCTTTGAATTTTTTTGTTTTGTTTTGTAAGCTCATATATTGTTGAAAATGTTAAAATATATTATTATCTACAAAAAAAGATAGAGAGAGAGTAACATGATATGAAGAGAGATACCATAAAAAATTTTGTACTTCAAATTTAAAAAAAAATAAATAAATAAATTGTTGACTGGATTATTTAGGTTTCATTTTCATGCATAATTGTTTTTTTTTTTTTTTTTTAATTAGATTTTTAGACAGTAAAATCAAATAGACCTATTTCACTAATATAATCTACTTCAGACATATATCACTATTTAGGGTGATCTAAATAAGTGTACTTTTTATTTTTTACAAAAAAATGAGCAAAAAAATAGAAGAATAAAAAATATATTTATATAGCACACCCCAATAACACCTATAAATCACAAGATAACAACTGCATGCTACCCAACATATTGTATTACAATCATAATTTTCTTTTGCCTCCGTTTGGCAAGTGGGTTAGTTTTTTGGCTTTTTAATTTTTTTTGACTATTTTAACCTGGGCTAAAAAACTTGGTTTGGAAAAGATTTTTTGGTTTTTTTGACTTTTTTTATGAGAGAAGAGTGTAATGATTATGGATTGGATGTGATGTTTTGTTTGTTGTGGTTAAAATAACTTATTTTATTTTTTGTGACTAAAATAGTCAAAAAAGCCTGAAAACCTTCTTCTGAAACGATGCCTAATTAGCTTGATGATGGAATGAGTTTTTTTTTGGTGCGATGGTTACGGAGATCTCGCTATTTCAATTTCTCTGTTGAAATTTGAAACAATTCCTACTTGGATTTTCATTGTTTGTTTTTGCATCTTTTCTTTTTCAACATTCCTTTCATTTTCTATCAGACGTGCTAGTCAACTTGGTGATGGTGGAGAGGAGGATAGGGAGTTGGTCAAAGATGACAGTAATTGAGACATTGAGATGAAATCGAATGAAAATTAAGATTATGGTTAATTTAGTTTTCATAAACTTGTTACAATTTTTTTTAAAATACTAAAATTTAATTTAGTGAAAATAATAAAATATACTTATCATTTTTATATATTTTTATCGTTTATAAAGCCAAAATGATTTTTAAAAAAATTAAAAGTATTTTTTTATATTTATTTTTATCAAATTAATTTGTATTTTTTTTTGAAAAAATGATTTTTTTTCCTTAAATAGAAACCAAACACGGTTTAAGAGTATCTCTAAGGCTAAGAGACAATTTGCCTTGCAAAAGTACACATAAAAGTACATCTTCATTTTGCTTAATTTTAGCTAGTGTGCATTCGAACCACACTCTTAGTTTAGCTAGTGTGCATTCGAACCACACTCTTTATTTTAGTTAATCAATCAAACTAACTTAACTAATTTTAAAAATAAAAATATTATAAACATAGACAACTGAATAAATAATCTTTTTATAACATACTGCACATATTGACATGATATTTGCAAATATTTTTTGTAAAAATATATATATTAAATTATTTTTAAAAAAATATTTTAAAACCATCATATTTTCAAATGATAATTCTCCCCTTGGAGATGTTTTGGCACAATTCAATGATACAAAGCTATTTTGACACAATCTCAACCAAGATCAGGACATCTCCAAAGACAACCACTCTAAACTATTGAGGTGTCATTTGGGAAGTGGGTTGACTTTTTGGCTTTTTGATTTTTTTGACTATTTTAGCCTGGGCTAAAAAATATAGTTTGGGAAGGGCTTTTTGACTTTTTGACTTTTTTGACTTTTTTTTGTGAGAGAAGAGTGTAATGATTATGGATTGGATGTGATGTTTTGTTTGTTGTGACTAAAATAACCTATTTTGTCTTTTGTGACTAAAATAGCCAAAAAAGCTTCCAACCCACCTTCCCAAACGGTGCCTGAGGTCATCCATAAGACATCCACCTTGTATAATATCTGATGCAATCGGTATGTGCATATATTATTGTTGTTGTTTGATTTTGTTTAACAAAAATTTGAAAGTTTTGGTGGTGAATTCTGTTTTAATTTTTTTTTGGTGAATTTTATTTATAAAAAAAAAATGATTTGTTTTGGGGAGGTTTTTCTGGAAAATGATGAGGAAAGAAGGAAGGAAGGAAGGAAGGGAGGGAGGGAGGAGAGGAAATCAGTTGGTTTTGGCTAAACTGACATATTTGGAAACCTCTTTTTAGCGGGAAACAACATTTGCCTATCAATGAAAGTTAGGTAGATGTGGAGAGTGAAAATCAAAATAGATAAAATGCCTAATGCAAAGTCAGTTGGAGGAGAAGAAAACATGGTTCACTAGCAAAAATGCCTAACGATTTGTCTCTCTTCCCTTATAGATGCTCTAAGAGTCTTGTTTTGACAATAATGCGTTTGTTATCTTTCTCATAATTTTAATTATGCTATGAAGAATTAAATAGAGAAAAAAAAATAGTGATTAAATAATAACATATGCAACCTTTCAAAAAATAAAATAAAATTAGAATATGTATTTTTTACCTTCATTGTTTAAAAAACAGAGTATATATATATTTTTATTTTATATTAGGATTGTTTTAGAAGTCAGTTAATTTAGTTGATTTTTTACGAAAAGATATACATAAAAATAGAGAAAGCAGTTGGCTTTTCTATAGTGATTTTTTGACTAAAATAACTTATTACAAAATTTGTCCTTAATCAAATGTAAGGGTTTTGCTAAGGCCATCTCCAAGGCTACACCAAATCCATCATCAAATTCAAATTTGATGAAAAAGTCCCACTTTTTGTGCTCCAATGGTTTCATCAAACCTGTATCAAATTGAGAATATAACAAATGTTTCACCAAACTGAGGACCTAGGCACCTTTCACCATTTTACTATGCATGACCATTGCGGATGTGACCTACCGGAAGACCGGTCGGACGTCCGGCCAATTGCCTCCCCAATCATCCTGTTACTTGAACAATTCCCAGAACAGAGCAATGGTTTGGACTGTCAATAGAAATGTCTTATGACCAAAAACACTTTGGAGCACTATAAGAGCAATAGAGGAAATGTCTTAGGGGGTTTTTATTTTTATTTCCAAGCTTTTGCCAAGAAAATTAAAACCACCCTCTCTAAGTCTGTGGCTGCCTTAGCCTGACTTCATTTTGCAACTCTTCTTTTTTTTTTTCTTTTTTTTTTTTTTAAAATTTGTTGAATAACACTAACACCTTTTTCTTTGTGGAGTTTTTTTGAAACTTTGAATGCGAATATAGTGTTTTAGGGATTGAAGTTTCTGGTAGTTTTTCTTTATTTTCTTAATTTTTTTCTTGGGTTGATTTTTCTCAGATTTTGCAGTTGGGTAAAGCTTGTTCATTTGAGTGAATCCGTAGTCTTGGGTTTTCATTCTCTTCTGTAGCCAAAACTGGAAATTTCAGTTGCTTTTTGAAGTTTCAAAAAAGCATTCTCATGAGTCAGAATATACATGTGATTTTGTTTGATTTTGAGCTTCTACTTTGCTTCTTGATGTCAAGGTCTATGCTTTTCATGGAGAAGACAAACTACATAATGGGAATTACTTCAAGACTGTTCTTGATAATGGGCTCACAGTAGCTGTCAAGAGGCTTGAACCCTTTGAAAATGGATCAGGAAAATCAGTCAAGAGACGAATGTAGTAGGATGTGGAATCCATTACTAGGTTAAGAGATAGGAATTTGATGAGTTTAAGAGCTTTCGTTCGCGAATCGGATAGGTTTTCATTGGTTTATAACTATATTCCAAATGGTAGCCTTGAAGATGCCATGAACAGAGTGAGGGAAAACCAGTTGGCGCTTAATTGGGAAGTGAGGCTTTGGATTTTGGTTGGAATAGTTAAGGGGCTTCAGGTAATGAAGTAAGACACTCCAGAGCAATGGTTTGGACTCTCAGAGCAATGGAGGGAAACATATTTTTTTCATTTACTCTTGCCGGTTGACGGCTGGACCCCGGACTACCTGTGTTTTGTTGACAGTTACAAATTCACTATTAGAGTGGCTAATATCAGATAGAGAAATTCGTCATACTTTTATTCAGATTTGATGAAATATTTGGTTAACCGTTGGAAATGCCCTAACAAGCATGGCACAAGAAAACAAAAAATATGTAAATCTTGATACACTTACACTAAATTTAATACATTTTTTAAAATTCTTTTACACTTTTTCAATACATTTTTTATTACATTCATAATATTAACAAGTATTATGAAACACTTGTTAACATTTGTCTTCTTATTGTATAGGGTGAATTATACCAACAGTCCCTATAGTTTTGGACTCATATCACTTTAGTCCTTCACTTTTCAATTGTGACACATTTGATTTTGACTCTGAATTTTGAATCTTGTTTCAAATAAGGACAATTAAAGATACCATTGCTCAATTTCAATGGTAAAGTCACCAATTTGATAAAATCTAAACTAATTTGACAAAAATAAATGTTAAAAAAATATTTTTAAATTTTTAAAAATAATTTCTACCTATCAAAGATAAAATTATGTAAAATTGATAATTCTTTTAGACATTTATTTATTTATTTTACCAAATTAATTTTTATTATGTGTTTGGATGATGATAATGTAATGAGTTGTTGTTAAACGTGTAATCGATATATTTAATATATGAAATATTTTTAGTTTTAAATTTTTTTGATTTAATGGATTGGTTTAATAATGATGGGGTGTTTTGGGAAGCAAATAAAAAGCTAGCTTTTAGCTTTTTACCCATTTTGGATCACATCACCTCTCATATTTTTTACCCACAAAAGACAAAATAGACTAAAAAAGCCAAAAAGTCAATTTTTTACCAACTTCCTAAAACATCACGATATCAAAGTTGTCGCCATATTTGACTTTTGAAAAAATAGAAACTAATTTAATGAAAATAAAAACAATCATCGATTACATGATTATAATCCAAACACATAATAAAAATTAATTTGGTAAATAAAAATAAATGTCCAAAAAATTTATCAATTTTACATAATTTTATCTTTAGTGGGAAGAAATAATTTTTAAAATTTTAAAAATATTGTTTGACATTTATTTTTGTCAAATTAGTTTATATTTTATCAAATTGACGACTTTATCCTTGAAATTGAGTAATGGTATTGATGATACTGTTTGTTCCAAGGAATGGATCGGACTTGTCCAAACTCCTCCAGCCCAGACGCTGATGATCGAGTCCACCGTAGAACCTGCAAACAAGTTCAGCGGGGAACGGGGTAGTCCCCTAGTGAACCCTCCGACGAGCAAGTTAATAGAGGAAGTGGTATATATAGAGAGAGAGGGAGATTGAAGATAGATAAAAACTTAACCTTCTTCCTGTCTTCAACCTTTGCTTATATCCTTTGGTAATCATTTCACTGTCTCTGCCGACCTGCCCTCATCGCCGAAAGCCTGTGTTGTGGCTTACCTTGTTCAGGGTGAGGGGGTGCTGTTCCGGCTGAGGGGTGTTGTCGCAATAAATGCTGTGATGGGCTACATTAATGGTGATGTGCTGTGGCAATAACTTTGCAGATCTTTGTCTGGTGACGTGGCCTGTCCTACGCTTGCCACATGTCCGAATGTCATTGGCCCTTCACGCCCAGTTGGCGTCCAGCTGTCCTGGGCTTTACCAGCCGGGTTATGCAGTGGCTTCCAAATGGTGGGCTTGGGGTTGTTCACTATGGGCTGTAGACTTTGTGGGCCTGTCCATGTCAGTAGTCCCCCATTCCCGAGTGCAGCTTCAGTCCAACGAAGGGAATAATTGGGTGGAAGATGAATCCGACCGGGACGGGGTGGCCGAGTTGGTAGACCGAACGGGAGGTGGGCCGACCGCGAAAGAGCCGACCGCGTGAAGGCCGACCGTGCGAGACGACCGTGAGGAGGGCCGACCAAGCGAAGGCCGAGCGGAAGAGCCGACCGCGTGAAGGCCGACCGTGAGGAGGGCTGACCAAGCGAAGGCCGAGCGAAAGAGCCGACCGCGTAAAGGCCGACAGTGCGAGCCGACCGTGAGGAGGGCTGACCAAGTGAAGGCCGAGCGGAAGAGCCGACCGTGAGGAGGGCTGACCAAGTGAAGACCGAGCGGAAGAGCCGACCGCGTGAAGGCCGACCGTGCGAGCCGATCGTGAGGAGGGCTGACCAAGTGAAGGCCAAGCGGAAGAGCCGACCGCGTGAAGGCCGACCGTGTGAGCCGACCGTGAGGAGGGCTGACCAAGTGAAGGCCGAGCGGAAGAGCCGACCGCGTGAAGGCCGACCGTGCGAGCCGACCGTGAGGAGGGTTGACCAAGTGAAGGTCGAGCGGAAGAGCCGACCGCGTGAAGGCCGACCGTGAGGCGGGTGTGGGGCTCAAGAGGGGGCGTGGCACGTGATGATTTGAAGTGGAAAAGACAGGTTGAGGTTGGGGGGGAAAAGCAGTGCATCGTGGCCCTACACGTGGCAATAGCTTCGGAAGGTTAAGCGTTGGAGCAGAAGTGAAACGATACGTCATTATAATGTTGAAAAGACAGTTTTGGCGGATGATTTGAAAAGTTTTCAAACTGGCGAAAATTAATTGGGATCCTTGGAATACGGGGAAACCGTGGGCTTTTGGTGTCGTTCGATTCACCTATTTGTTTACAAAGACTCAAAATATCCCAAGTGTTAGTTCCTTCGTTGCTCACGACACTCCTTTGCAACATTTTCTCAATTTCCTTGCTCTTGCGTCAGAAGCAATTCGTAAACATACGCTAGAAATGGCACAAGAAGGAGCTGTGAATGTGAGGGTGGACCCACTTGGGGACGATGATGCAGAGGAGCTAGCGGCGCAGTATAGGTCAAAAAGGGTGGGGGAAATGGTGGTGCGATCCCATGGTTCTACAATGATAGCCACGCCACAACCGATCAGCCAGGTGGAATCAGATCACTGGCACACGAAAGCTGACAAGTCCACGATTACGGCGGCGGAGTTAGAAGTTATCCGCGAAAAATACCAGATTCCGGCTGAAGTGGAGCTGTCGTTGCCGACATCTACAGAAAGGGCGTCTGATGCCAGGCCAGGAGAGTTTTCCCTTTATGAGGAAGCTCTGAAGGGGGGGTTGAGGTTGCCATTGCCGCAAGTGGTGGTGGACGTGCTCAATCGTCTAGAGGTAGCGCCAGGCCAGCTGATGCCCAACGCGTGGAAGATTCTACTGGCTTGTGCAAGCGCGTGGCCATTGGCGAATGAAGGGGCGGCCATGACTGTGAATGAATTCTTTGGGTGTTACAAAGCGGCTGGGCAGCAGGAGACTTGGGTTACCCTGTAGGCAGCAATATGGAGGGGTTTAGTGGTTGGGCTGCCGACGTTAATCAAAGGATGGAGAGCGCGGTGGTTTTATGTGTCCATCAATGGAGGTGCTGGGGTGCGCACGGAGTGGAGGGTGCCCAACAGATCTGTGGAACCGAAGTTAGGGGCTGCAGCAGAGGAGAGGATAAAGAAAGTGAAGGCCTGGAGGGAGAAGGAGGGGGTAAAGTGGGATAAACTTGTCCAGCTTTCAGCGCTATTTGCAGTGGGGTTGGGTCCGCAACCGAATAGTGAGGATGTAGGACAAGCGGAATTGGAGACAAGGAGGAAAGCACAGGAGGCTGAGGATAGGGCCATACTGGCCAGAGCCACGAAGTTCAAAGAAACGCAAGAAGACTGACCGCCTTAACCGATCGCGCGGGAAAGGATCCGACCGCGCCCAAGGCTACTGGGGGGAAAGGACTTAAGCAGTTTCGAGCCACGACCGCCCCCAGTGGATCCTGTGAGAGAACAGGCCAGAAAGGAGGGGGAGGCTCTGAGGAGGAAGAAGAAGAAGAATAGGAGTATCCCAGAAGGGGCTGCAGATGAGCCTGGGTCTAAGAAGGCTAAGGGCGTCCCAGTTGTTGTGGAGGCCCCTGTGGTCAAGGATACCCCAGAGGTGGTGGGGGTCATCCCAACACTGGAGGTTGTGGAGATTGCCCCAGCAATACAAGTAGGAGTTGGGGTGGCTAGGGCTGAACCGAGTGGGAGGGAACAGACCCAAAGGGGCCCTACACCCCAGGAAGGAGGAGTCGGTCTGGCCACAGCAATCTATCATGCCCGTGCGGTAGCCGGACGGCTGGAGGGAGAAGAAGGCCCAGCCAGGGCGGGGGCAGACCGCCTGGTGAAGATTGTGGAGGAGGCAGCTTTGCGCTCGGCGTCTAGATTCAGTGAGGCTGACCTGCTGAGGGAGTTATGCTCCGCTCAAATGGAGGTAACCACCTTGGCAGGGGCCCTTCTGAGGAAGGCGGGGGTTGCCAAACTAAAGGCAGAGGAGGCCAAGGCTCAACTCGCAAAATTGAAGGAAGAGAGTGCAAGCTGGGAGAGTGCTCATGCCGATCTGCAAGTGGCCAAGGTGGAGCTGGAGAACGCACGCCGCCAGGTTGTGTCGCTCGAGTTCCAACTAGCTGGCGAGCAGAAGAAGGTGGATGAGGCCCAGAAAGCTTGCGCAGTCGCAGTCGAACGCCATGAAGAGGCGATGAGCAACAATGAAGAGCTAGTCAGGCAAAAAGATGAGGCGGATGTGAAAGTTGACGCTCTGCAAAAAGAGCTGGAGGGCGAGCGTGCCAAGCAATAGAGCAGAGGGAGAGCCTGCGTAAGGAGTTGGAGGCAGAGAGAGGACGAGCGACTGTTAAAAGGGAGACTCTGTAGAAGGAGTTGGAGGCGGAGAGAGTGAGGGCAGTCGTTGAAATGGAGGCTCTGCGTAGAGAGCTGGAGGCTGAGAGGGCCAAGGCCTCCTCTGAGAAGGCGATCCTACAGAAAGAGCTGGATGAAGAAAGGGCGAAGGCAGCCTCTGAAAGGGCGGCCTACCCCGACCTGTACATTGCAGCAGTTGATCAATTCAAAGGATCGCTTGAATTTCAGATGGCGGTTGATGCCACAGTCGCTATCAGCTTGGCTAGGGAGGAATCTGGTGGGGCTGGCCCATCAAGGACGACTGCTGGGGGAAGATCTGAGTCTGAAGTCATTGAGAGTTTCCAGCAGTTAGACTTCTACAAGCACGAAATGACTGAGTACTGGGACAGCGGGTGGAAGATGTTCAAACGTAGGGCTGAGGAGCTGTTCCGAGAGCTTGACCTGAGTAGTGTTACGATTGGGGAGGATGACGTGGCCCAGACCCCCCTGGATGAAGGAGTTGAAGAAGCAGATCTCGTCTCTAGTGAGGAAGAGGAGTGAATTGAAGATGTGTGTATTTAAGAGTTTTTGTTTTCTTTTTGTGTACACATTGTATCTTCTTTTTTTTTTTTTTTTTGAAGTACTGTAGTGGACTGATGTACACATTTCTGAATAAATGAAATTTTAATTTTGTTTTGCAATTGAGTATGTTTACCCATGCGTCTGAAATAGATGAACATTTGTAATAGAAACTGGTGATAATAGTTGAGTAAGGCTAGGGACGCCTAAATGCAGAATGAAATTGAATTCGCAATAATACAGAGTTAAGTTAGAAATTCCGCTTTGTATAGTGAAACTGAATTTGTAATAATGTAAAGTGAAGTTAGGAATTTCTCAATGTAGAGGGAAACTGAACTTGTAATAATGATTCAATGTAGATCAAAGTTGGAGTATTGAACTTGTGATGGACTTGTGTGTTGGTGTTCACCGTATTGCTGAGGAAATAATCTGATTGGTGAAGAAAAAGTGAAAGAAAGTCTCTGAGAGTTTAACTAAGTAAAGGGTGGTATAAAAATGTTGACTTCAAATTGTGACTAAGTGTGCTACTAAGGGTAAATTTAAGCAATTTTCTGGACCTGAGGCGATGGCACTCCGTTTGGCTGAGGTGATCATGGTGCTCAGTCTGACTGAGACTTTGGAAATGCTCAGTCTGGCTGAGGCTTTTGCAGTGCTCAGTCTGGCTGAGGCTTTGGAAGTGCTCAGTTTGACTAAGGCTTTTGCAGTGCTCAGTCTGCCTGAGGCTTTTGAAGTGCTCGGTAGGCTTTTGCAGTGCTCAGTCTGGCTGAGGCTTTTGAAGTGCTCGGTCTGGCCGAGGACTGAGACTTTGGAAGTGCTCAGTCTGGCTGAGGCTTTGGAAGTGCTCGGTCTGGCCGAGGCTTTTGCAGTGCTTAATTTGGCTGAGACTTTTGAAGTGCTCGGTCTGGCCGAGGCTTTTGCAGTGCTCAGTCTGGCTGAGGCTTTGGAAGTGCTCGGTCTGGCCAAGGCTTTTGCAGTGCTCAGTCTGGCTGAGGCTTTGGAAGTGCTGCAAATGAGGATGTTATTGAGACAAATCATAGAGAGCTAAGGTATAGAAATGTTGTCATAGACAGTGTAATTCAGTCGATCCCAGGTTACATTATGTAATGAAAAGAAAATACAACAACCGAGCATTACAACAGCACGAACTCATTGGAAGTAGCGCTTCAGGTGTTCAGCATTCCAAGGGTGGGCGAGATCTCGACCTTCCATGTCCTGAAGTCGGTAAGTGCCTGGACGGGGTCGGGCTTTCACAATGTAAGGCCCCTCCCATTTAGCTGCCAGTTTACCCTCAGTTGGATTTTTGGTGGCAAGGGTTGTTTCCCTCAAAACTAGGTCTCCTACAGCGAATTCTCTAAGTCGAACCTTGCGGTTGTAATGTATTCTCATTTTCTGTTGGTATAAGGCCAATCTGACTGCAGCGGTCTCCTTGAGTTCTTCAATTAGGTCTAGGTCTACCCAGCGGAGTTCTTCAGTGAGTGCTGGATTCGGATGTAGGACCCTGGGGGTAGGCAGACCGATTTCCATCGGAATAACCGCCTCGGCGCCGTATGTTAGCCGAAAGGGGGTTTCCCCAGTAGGGGTCCGAGCTGTAGTCCGGTAAGCCCAGAGTACATTCGGTAATTCCTCTGCCCAAAGTCCCTTGGCAGCTTCCAGTTTAGTCTTGATGATCTTCAGGAGAGAACGGTTGGTGATCTCGACCTGGCCATTGGCTTGGGGATGGCCTGGGGAAGAGAAACATGGTTGAATCTGAAGGTCTGCGCAGAACTTCCTGTACTTGGCGTTGTCGAATTGCTTGCCGTTGTCGGAGACGATGGCTTGAGGGACGCCAAACCTGCAAACAATCGACTGCCAGATGAATTTGGTAGTGTTCTGTTCGGTGATGGTGGCCAGGGGCTCTGCTTCTACCCACTTGGTAAAGTAGTCGATGGCGACAATTGCGAACTTGGTCTGGCCTCGGCCATTGGGAAGTGGACCAACCAGGTCGATCCCCCATTTGGCGAACGGGTAGCGGCTGCAGAGTGTGATTAGCTCAGTGGGAGGAGCATGGTGGATGTGGGCGAAGCGCTGACACTTGTTGCATTTGAGCACAAAATCAGTGGCATCTTGGTTGAGAGTCGGCCAGAAATAACCTGTACGGAGTATTTTGTGGGTGAGAGACCTGCCACCCGAATGATTGCCACAGATTCCCTCATGGATTTCTTGCATTACATAGGTTGCTTGGGCTGAGTTGAGGCATCGTAGGTATGGCGCGTGAAAAACCACGCTTGTACAGGACGCCGTCGACCAGAGCATAGTTAGATGACCGAGCTCTGACCTTGGCGGCCTGCTGTTGGTCATTCGGGAGTTCTCCTGTGGTCAAAAATAGGAAGATGTCGGATGCCCAAGGGATGGGTTCATTTTGGAGGAACTGCACTTCTTGTAGGTCGGACGAGATGGCTGGGTGGGCTAGGTATTCAAGGCGGACGCCGTAGCTGAGGTCGGACTGGTCTGCAGAGGCCAACTGAGCCATTTCATCTGCCTTGGAGTTTTCTGCCCGGGGTATGTACTTGATGTGGAAGGTATTGAAGAGACGAACAAGAGGGAGTGCTAGATCCCTGTAAGCCCGCATTGTGTCCTCCTTGGCGTCGAATTCCCCCGTGATCTGGCCGACGATGAGCTGAGAGTCACTGAACACTCGAATATGGTTGACACCGATGTCCTTGGCAAGGCGGAGTCCCGCTATCAAGGCCTCATATTCGGCCTCATTGTTGCTGGCATCAAACAAGAGGCGGAGAGCACATTTGAAATAGCCACCCTCAGGGGAGGTGAGGATGAGGCCAGCCCCACTACCTTCCCTTCGGGATGACCCGTCAACGTTGAGAGTCCAAGAATGGGGGTCTTCTGGCTCGGCAGGAGTTGGTGGGGGTGGAGAGGCGGTGGTTAGGGTCGGGTTGGTAAACTCCAGGATGTTCGAGGGCGGTAGGAGATATCAAACTGGCTGAGTTCTACGGACCACTGCATAAGTCGGCCAGAAAGTTCTGGTTGCTGCATAACCTTCTTCAGGGGTTGGTCAGTGAGGACCACTATGGAATGGGCCTGGAAGTAGGGACGAAGTCGTCTGGAAGCGGTGACCAAGGCCAGGGACAATTTTTCTAGCAATGGATAATTCTACTCTGCTCCCCTGAGAGCTCGACTGATGTAGTAGACCGGCCGTTGGACTGAGCCGTCTTCCCTGATAAGAGCTGCACTAACCGCGGTGCTTGATACTGCTAGATAGAGGAAGAGGGGTTCGCCCGTAACTGCCTGTGAAAGGAGGGGAGGGTTGGCCATGCATTGCTTTAACTGCTGAAAAGCCTCTTCGGATTCGGTTGTCCATTCAAAAGTCTGCCGAAGAACTTTGAAGAATGGTAAGCACTTATCTGTTGCGCGGGAAATGAAGCGGTTGAGGGCCGCCACTCGGCCGGTTAGTCTTTGAACTTCTTTGACCGTTTTGGGTGACTGCATTTCAATCAAGGCCTTGATCTTCTCAGGATTGGCTTCAATGCCGCGCTGGCTGACCATAAAACCCAAGAACTTTCCAGATCCTACGCCGAAGGCGCACTTCTATGGGTTGAGTTTCATTTGGTACTTGCGGAGGGTGACGAAGGTTTCTCGGAGGTCAGACAGATGATCAATGGAGAGTTTGCTCTTGACCAGCATGTCGTCGACGTACACTTCCATGTTCCGACCTATCTGGTGTTGGAAAACTGCATTGACTAGCCGTTGGTAGGTGGCCCCAGCATTCTTTAGTCCGAACGGCATCACGCGGTAGTGGTAAGTTCCTCGATCAGTAATGAAAGAGGTATGTTCTTAGTCGGACGGGTGCATCAGGATTTGGTTATATCTAGAAAAAGCATCCATGAAACTGAGCATCTGATGACCGGCTGTGGCGTCGACAAGCAGATCGATACGGGGAAGAGGGTAGCTGTCCTTGGGGCAGGCTCGGTTCAGGTCGGAGTAGTCGACACAGAGTCGCCATTTGCCGTTGTTTTTGCGGACTAGGACCATGTTTGACAACCATTTAGGGTAGTCTACGTTTGTGATAAACTGGGCCTCAAGGAGCTTGTCGACCTCTGCTGCAATAAGAGTATTGCGCTCTGGATGGAAGATGCGCTGCTTCTGGCGGTAAGGTCGGAAATGAGGTTCAATACTGAGGCGATGGGTTATAAAAGATGGGTCAATACCTGGCATGTCTGAATGGGTCCAGGCGAATACATCTTTGTGCTCGGTCAGGAGGGCAATAAGGTCGGCTTTGGCTTGGGGAGATAGCTGACTGCCGATCTTGGCAGTTTTCATTGGGTTGGTAGGGTCGATGGGAACCTCAATGAGCTCATCAACAGGTTCTCCTCTGACCAGTTCATCTTCGTCTCGGACATCAAGTCCTTCAATAATCATGGCCTCCTTCAGTTTAATTTCCTTGAGTGAGGCGACATAGCATTCTCTGGCCACGGTTTGTTCTCCCCTCACTGTTCTGACCCCGAGATCAGTGGGAAACTTGATGGCCAGGTGGTAGGTGGAAGTGATCGCTTGGAAGGCGTTGAGGGTAGTGCGACCAAGGATGATGTTGTAGGCAAAGGGGCAGTCGACAACAAGGAAGGTAAGCAACTTCGTGGTCTGTCGAGGATATTCGCCGATGGTGATGGGGAGATCAATGGAGCCGATGGAGGTCACCCAGTCGCCAGTGAAACCGACCAAGGGGGTTTGGAGGAGAGACAGACTTTCCTCTCCGATCTTGAGCTGGCGGAAGCAGTTGAGGAATATGATGTCTGAAGAGCTTCCATTGTCGATTAGGACTCGTCTGACCTTATAGTTGGAGAGGATGGCGGAAATGACGAGAGGATCATCATGAGGATAACGGATGCCTGTACAGTCGGCGTCCGTGAAGGTGATGGGCTCTGTCCACTGCTTGGGCTGTTTGGGGGGTCGGTCTACCGTGGTGATTGCCTTTTCTGAGCCCTGCCTTATTTTTCTAAGTTCTGCCTTTTGAGCCGAGCGAGATGGTCCCCCACAAGCAAGGCCACCTGAAATAACTCTAATTTCACCAACGGGTGGAGGCGGATTACCTTGTGGCCGAGGTTATTGGGGAGGTCGATCATGGCCTTGATGCGGTTGAGCTGGCAGCCGCGGTGGGGTGTGCCGGCGATTGTCTCTGTGGGGTTCGGTTCTTTGCCTCTGCTGAGGGCGGGTGTCTGTGAATCGGCTTAGACGCCCCTGGCGAATGAGGGTCTCCACCTGATCCTTGAGGTTGATGCAGTCATCAGTGTTATGGCCATGGTCCTGGTGGAAACGACAATATTTGGACTGGTCTTTCCGGTTGGAAGGGTTCCGTAGAGGGGGAGGCCATTTGAGGGGGTAATCCCATTGGATCTGGTTGAGGACATGTTCCATGGGAGAATTGAGGGGTGTATACCGCTCGAACCGACCAGGCGGTCGGGCTGGTACCGACCGGTCTGCACGAGGGGGTCGGTCTATATAGCGGGGTGTTTGGCTATTATACTGGGCGTTTCTGGGTTCTGAGTTTTTTCTCTTTTCTCTGGGGGTCGGGTTTTTAGCTGTTGGATCCTGCCGAGCGGCTAGTGAATCCTTGGCATTCATGTATTTTTGGGCTTTGGAGAGTAGGACTGCCATTGAGGTCGGGGGGTTTTTAGAGAGGGAGAAAAGGAAATCAGACGACCGCAGACCGGCCATGAAAGCTGTAAGGATGACCTTGTCGTCATTTTCCGCAACTTGCAGGGCTTCGGTGTTGAAGCGAGTAACGAAGCTGCGTAGTGATTCCCCCTCGGTCTGACGAATATTGAGGAGTTGGGTGGCTGGGCGTCGTTGGCGCTGGGCTCCGATAAAATGGCTCAGGAAAGAGTCACTGAGATGCTGAAAGGTGGAGACAGAGTCTGCTAGTAACTGGCTAAACCACAGCCGAGCCGATCCCTTCAATGTCACGGGGAAAGCTCGGCACATGATCTCGTCAAGAAAGGCATGAAGAATCATGAGAGTGCGGTAGGTTTCCAGATGGTCGACCGGGTCCATGGTCCCGTCAAAGGAGTCAATGATGGGCATTTTGAACTTGGCGGGTAGAGGTTTGTCTCGGATGGAGGCAACGAATGGTGAATTTGCCATGGTGGAGGGTTTATGTGGGATGTTCTGCATGACCCCCTGGAGTTGGAGCTTCATGGCTCGGAGTTCAGCGTCCCAGAGGGGTATGTTGTCGCCACCAGAGGGAGGTAGGTGTTGGACGCTGCTGGCTTCGCCTTCGGGGGCTGGGGGCGGAGGTGGTGGAATTTCATGTGGGTGAGGGGGTTGCAAACCTTCCAGGTTAGGTGGATTGGGTGGCGGGACAATATGGCCCGGAGTTTGTTCTGGATTGGGTGGGATATCTGGAGGTGGTGGTGGAGGAATGGGGAGGTTTCTTTGGAGCAGAGAGTTTATTAGGGCCTGGTTTTGCTCGGCCATACGATTGATGCTGTTGGTAAGTTCGATAAAATACTATGGCGGGTTGTTTGGATTGGGAGGGTCGGTTTGATGATCAGCAGCGTTATGGTGGGAAGCCATGGATCTAGTCGTGACCATACACTTGGATGGGTAAGAGAAAAAGATTTTTAGGACAAGGTCTCCGGCGACGATGAGCACAACTGACGTCCGGATAAGAACCAGTTTCCTACAGACGGCGCCAACTGATGATATTGTTTGTTCCAAGGAATGGATCGGACTTGTCCAAACTCCTCCAGCCCAGACGCTGATGATCGAGTCCACCGTAGAACCTGCAAACAAGTTCAGCGGGGAACGGGGTAGTCCCCCAGTGAACCCTCCGACGAGCAAGTTAATAGAGGAAATGGTATATAGAGAGAGAGAGGGAGATTGGAGATAGATAAAAACTTAACCTTCTTCCTGTTTTCAACCTTTGCTTATATCCTTTGGTAATCATTTCACTGTCCCTGCCGACCTGCCCTCATCGCCGAAAGCCTGTGTTGTGGCTTACCTTGTTCAGGATGAAGGAGTGCTATTCCGGCTGAGGGGTGTTGTCGCAATAAATGCTGTGATGGGCTACATTAATGGTGATGTGCTATGGCAATAACTTTGCAGATCTTTATCTGCTAACGTGGCCTGTCCTACGCCTGCCACATGTCCGAATGTCATTGGCCCTTCACACCCAGTTGGCGTCCAGCTGTCCTGGGCTTTACCAGCCGGGTTATGCAGTGGCTTCCAAATGGTGGGCTTGGGGTTGTTCACTATAGGCTGTAGACTTTGTGGGCCTGTCCATGTCAGTATGTGGGCCTGTCCATGTCAGGTATCTTCAATTGTCATTATTTAGAATAAGATTCAAAATTCAGTACCAAATGTGTCACAATTAAAAAGTCAATGATCAAAATGACACAAAACCCAAGCTATAGAGATCGTTAGTGTAATTCGCCCTATTATATATTTCATTTCTTTCTTATTTAATCACATAGTAAATTTTATTGGAGAAATTGTAATTCAATGAATTTTTGAAAAATTATTTATAAATACATGAAAAAGTTTAAAATTTTAATTATTAATGTTTATAAGTTTTACTAATAATGTGTAATTTTTTTTCTAAATCTACACTAAGGTTTTGGAAAGTTTGCTTATCGGCTAAAAAAGTCATGTCTTTTTCGATTTTTTTTTTGGGTCTTTAGTGACGTTTTTTTTTTTTTTCCCCCTTTTTCAAATTATGTTAATTTTTATTTTTTTGATCTGTCTTGTGTAGATAAATCTAAAAAGTGAAAAAAATTAAAAAAATCAAACTAAACCAAAAAAACTCTATTGGCTCCGTTTGGTTTAGTTTCAAAATTTATTCTAAAAGATAAGTTTTTAAAAAGTGTTTTTAAAATTTAAAACTTGTTTGGTTATGAGTTTTGAAATTAGTTTTTGAATTGTATATTGAAAATAGCTTTTAGAAATTTGCAAATTGAAAACTTGGTTAGGAGTTTTCAAAACTAGTTTTTAATTTGGATTTTTTTTTTTTGGTGTCTTGTAGTTAAAACTTTTTACAATATTATAGTCAATTTTGTTTACTTCTTTTACACAAGTAGTCAAAACTTTTTACAATATTATACTCAATTTTATTTTTATTTTATTTACTTATTTTACATATGTAATCTAAATAAACTTTGTAACTAAATCTAATATAATCTATAGAGCAAAGTTTTATATGTATATATTCGTAAGCATGTTTTTAAAATTTTAAAACTAGTATTTATTTATTTATATCCACTCAAATTACATATATTTAAAATGTTTCATATTTATTACATTCGTTTTTCATTTCTTCACATTTTGTTTATTGTTTATGTATATTTTTTTGGATCACCCATATATATCTAAGAGTATCCATAGTGGGATAGCTAAAAAAATGTGTTAAGGTGTATGTTATATAACAAAAAATGATAAAAGTAAGACTAAAAAATGTGTGTTAAGAGTTTGTTAATTTTAGAGAGTGAGTGGTGATGCAATAGATGTGTTAAGGTGTGTATTAAGAATATATATATGTATATATAATAAATAAAATAAATAAATAAATAATTTAATTAAATTAAAAATTTCAAGTCCATAATTAAATTTCAAGTCAAAAAAAAAAAAAAAAACCAACAAGTAAAAAAAAAAAAAAATTTAGTTGATGGTCAGTCCCAAATTTTTTTATTTTTTATTTTTTATTTTTCCCTTTTCTTGAAGGGTCCGGACGTTTTGGGTGGACTTCCGACAGGACGTCCGGGAGGATTTCTCCAAGCACACAACTCTCTCTCTTTCCCACGTCCCTCTCTCTCTCTCGTTGGCTAAAATGCTAGCCAAAGTTAACAAGGAAGTAAATAACTGACACTAACACACTTCTTAACACTTCCATTGTGAACTCAAAAGTTATGTCTCCCCTAAATTTTGGCCACCGACACTAATACACTCACTATCACGTCCATTATGGATGCTCTAAAACATACCAAATTATTTGGGCAACACTTAGAAAAAAAAATTTAAAATCACTTTTCTTTCTATTTCATATCAATCAATAATTTTTTCTCTATCATCTCTCTTTCTCAATCAATTTTTTCCCCTCTCACATCCATATATCCAATTACAAAAAGATATTAAATCATCTCAAAAAAAAAAAAAAATTTATCAAAATCTAAAACTATTTTCAAAATATAATCAAACAAAATTTTAAATTTTCTAAACTCTCTCTATAAAATTCTTTTTGAAATAATATCTCAAAACATAAACCAAACAATGTCAAATTTAAAACTTATTTGGTTATGAATTTTAAAAATTTATAATTTATTTGATTATGAGTTTTGAAAAGAATTTTTAAATGGTTGAGTTGAATATAGATTTGAAAACCCAAAACTAAATAGGTTTTTGAATTTTAAACTATCAAATTATGATTTGAAAAGTAAACCAAACAAAATAATTTTGAATTTTTTTTCTTTTTTTATTTAAATTTTCGATTCGTCCTTGAGTGTAAAAGTCTAAAAACTTTTAAATTTTTTTAAAAAATATTAAAAATAAGTTTAAAAAAAAACTAACCCCAAACACACATCGAAGTGTATTTCTCCAAATTTATTTCCGCAATTCTATCAATAATCACATAACATTTAGGGTGTGTTTGTTTAAACGGACTGGATAAGGAGGGATTGTAATCCATCGGACTGTTAGTCTTGGGATACATTGTTCCAGGACTATTTTGTTGCATTAGATTTGTATCATATGTTTGTTTAGTCATGGGATTAAATGTCTGGATTTGACTATTTTTAGTGAATCCAATGTTTGGTTAGACAGACTGGATAAGGATAAATGTTCAAAAAACTATTTTACCCTTGTAATTTATAATTTTTATTTAATATATAATTTTAAATTTGTAATCTATAATTTATAATTTATAATTTAACAACACTAAAAAAATTTAATTTATAAGGCCATAATTTTTAATTTATTATTTTCAATTAAATTAAATTTATAATTTATATTTTTTATTTAATATATAATTTTAAATTAATGACAATAAAAAATAATTTTATTTAATAAATAAATTAAATTTTCAACGACACTAAAAAAATTTAATTTATGAGGCCATAATTTATAATTTATTATTTTTAAATAAATTTAATTTATAATTTATATTTTTTATTTAATATATAATTTTAAATTAACAATACTAAAAAAATAATTTTATTTAATATTTAAATTTAATTTTTTAACAACACTAAAAAAAATTTAATTTATAAGGCCATAATTTTTAATTTATTATTTTTAATTAAATTTAATTTATAATTTATAATTTATAATTTAAATTTTTTTATTTAATATATAATTTTAAATTAACAACACTAAAAAAATAATTTCTAAATGTTCAAAAAACTATTTTACCATTTTCTAATTGTTTACTAAGTAATAGCATAGAGGGTAAAATGGATATGTCACAAAACAATCCCATGGGATACCAATCCCATGGTTTCTATCCCACCCTTCCCCATAGGATAGGATAGTCCCATATTTGTGGGACTAATAATCCGGAGGGACTATTAGTCCGGAGCAAAATTTTTCAAACAAACAATGGACTATTAGTCCGGTGGGACTAATAGTCCAATCCCACACCCTTATCCTTCAAAACAAACATACTCTTAAGGGTTGGTTTGGGAAGTGGGTTGGCTTTTTGACTTTTTTGATTATTTTAGCCTGAGCTAAAAACTTTGGTTTGGGAAGGGCTTTGGTTTTTTGGCTTTCTTGACTTTTTTTGTGAAAGAATAGTATAATGATTATGGGTTGGATGTGATGTTTTGTTTGTTGTGGCTAAAATAGCCTATTTTTGTTTTTTGTGACTATTTTAGCCACAAACTATCTTTCCAAACGGACCTCCTTTTCAAGTTGGTTTCCCAACTAGGATGGGCTGTTGGGCCTTTGTAACTCATCACAAATTTCACAGATAATTTAAATCGTTCAATATATACGATTTGTTAAACATTTTATTTTTGTAAAAAATTATGTTGATTGAATATTAATAATCATATGATTGAATTATATTTGTGTAAATAATTTATTTTTTGGGTAGTTACACTAACACCACCTAAGATTTCTAATAAAAATCTCCTTCACATTTGAAAAATTACATTATCCTCTTTGAGATTTGTAATCTCATTACAAATTGTCCTTAGATTGTTGATGTCACACTCTAAAATTTTCTAAATGACTATCTTACCCTTTTTCTTTCTATTATCATGACTATATTCTATGGGGTGATTTGGAAAGTTGGCTAAAAGTTAACTTTTTATTATTTTTTTTGACTTTTTTTTTGTCCTTTTGTGTGTAAAAAATATGAGAGATGATGTGGCCCCAAGATGGGTTAAAAGTTAAAAGTTAACTTTTAGCTAGCTTCCCAAATTACCCCTATAACTTTCAATCATTAAATTTTACTAGCACATATTCTTATTGAGTGATGATATGCAAATATAAATTTTATATAGAATTTTCAAACACAATGATATAGTTTAATGGTGACCTTTCACTTTAAAACAAAATACCTATAAACATGATTTATATTTACAACAATGTTACTATCACAATATTTTTATGATATTTTTTGTATAAATTTTTAGATATGAATATAATTTTTCATTTTTATTTCCACTATTACATCACAAAATATTATACTTCTTAAATATATCTAAATTATGTATATCTACAAAATAAAAAATTGCTTAAAATATTAAAAAAAAATCAATAAAAATAAAAAATAAAAAAACTTAATCTTATGTGTGAGTTAATTTAATTTGCTTAAAATATTAAAAAAAATCAATAAAAATAAAAAATAAAAAAACTTAATCTTATGTGTGAGTTAATTTAAAGGAGATGATTGTGATTTTTCTTAAAATGACATTAACAAAATATTTATAATATTATATTATTTTAGATGTATAAAAATTAAGAAACGAATATGTCATTTTAATTTGACAAGAGGTAAGTGTAATTTTCAAATGTGAAGGGGATCTGTACTAAATAGAAATATCAAGGGGTGTCAATGTAATTTACTCTTATTTTTAAAATTATAATTACTGTTGACATAAATTTGATCTATTCAAATTATTATTGATATCCGATTAAGGTTATTTTTGGAAAGAATAAAGGCTGCATTTGGTAAAGTTTTAGAATTATGATTAGAGAATGTGAATTTTGAAATTATTATTTGAGTGTGAAAAATTTGTTTGGTTATAGTTTTGAAAAGAATTTTGAATTGAGTTTGGATTAATTGATGTGGCATATAAGATTTGATTCAAAAATTTACAACTCATAACCGAACACACAACTCAAGATTTTATTCAAAACTCATAAAAAATTTAAAAAAATTCAAAACATATTTTTATTTAATATATAAAAAATAACAGGTGTCAATTGTCAAAAAAAATAAAAATTTACATTGTTCTGGTCAACTGCCCGAACATTTGGAAGGACGATTGAGTAGGCCAAAATTCAAAATTCAAATCTTACCTGTAATATGAGTATAGAATCATGATTAGAACTAGGGGTATGCGCGGTGCGGGTCGGTGCGGTTTGAGAGAAAAATAGAAACCGTATGGCGGGTGGCGGATTGATAAAAGTGTCACTAGAATTTGTCATTTTCTTTATCAAAAACCGGCGGTTCGGTTGGCAAATAATGGCGGATTTGCCTTGGCGGTTCGGGCGGATTGGTGATTTATAAAAAATATAATTCAAATTACAAAACTTAAATCAAAGAGTAAAAAAAAGACGAGAGATATCGTGATGTTAACCATCTTGCGAAACTTTCTTCTGATGCAGGAAGTGTAGCAACAACATGATAATATCAACGACTATACCATCAGTTCATTACAAGCATCTGTGGAAGCTATAATGATCAAATACAATACATAAAATTAATATCATTCAGGGTTTACAATATATTGAAAATGTTTACTGTTGAAAAGTATTTAGATTAAAAAGTGAGCTGATGCAAGTTTACAACATGGCCAGAAAAAAAAAAGATTGAAAAGTGAATTGGAATCCAACTTTATTTTGGATGACTGACCTCTTGAATTCCCCTCGAGCAGTAATGTAATACTACATTCTAAGGTATAGAACAACAAGCAAACTTAATTAAAAAAGAATTTTTAGAATCTTATAAAATATGATTTAATAGCGGTGCGGGTCGGTGCGGTTTGGAAGAAAAATAGAAACCGGCGGATTGATAAAAGTGTCACTAGAATTTGTCATTTTTCTTATCAAAAACCGGCGGTTCGATTGGCTAATAATAACGAATTTGCCTTGGCGGTGCAGCTCGGTGCGGTTTTGGCGGTATTATGCACACCCCTAATTAGAACTCTACACTAAGGCCTTGATTGGCATGATCTAAAAAAGTTAAAAAGTCAAAAAGTCACTATCTTATTTAAATCACATCATTTTATTTAAGTCATATCACCTCTCTAACAGATCACTTCAAACTCAACATATATCCAATCCATATTTCATAAAAAGTCAAAAAATATATTTATTTAAGGGTTGTTTGGAATGATCTAAATAAATGCACTTTTTATCTTTTTACGAAAAGATGTATAAAAAAATAAAGAAGTAATGTGATGAAAAAAAGATAAAAAGATAAATTATTTAGAAAATATCAAACTACCCCTTAGATTATCTCAAACCATCCTTAAATACAATCAAAATATTTGACAAATCGTAAATATTAAATCGTTCGAATCATTAACGTGAAAATCCATCAACACGTTGGAATTCGATTTTGAATTTATCTTAAAAATTAAAATAAAAAGAAAAAGAAAAGCAATTTACCAAATTAGAAAGAAACAAAATGCTTCCTCTCCATTAAATTCGAAGAATAAAGATTTTACCTGCCTGTACGCAGTCGCTGGTTCAAATAACACAATTGTCGGCTATTATAGCCCTTCCCATCCCACCTCCACCCCCAACCCAACCCCCTTAAAGCATCAGCTAATGCGTGACTCTCTCACTACTCCATTGTCTCTCTCTCTCTCTCTCTCTCTCTCTCATACACTTTTCACGATATAAAATGTCTGATTTAACAATGGCTCAGCCTCCATTGTAGTATTGCATTGCAGTATCAATTTACCCTCAACTCAACCCTCCGATTCCATTTTCCCCCTCGAGATCCGTACTTTTCTTGAATCTTTCTTGGACCCAGCTGTATGTATACTATACACAACCACATATACACTCTTACATTGGGTCTGTAATAACCAAGTTCATTTCTTCAATCTCTGTTCAATCCTGAAGAAGAAACAAACAATAATGCTTCTTCTGCTGGTAGTACTTCTTTTTCACTATCCCCATCTGGGTCACTCTCTGAACCAAGAGGGACTCTATCTTCAACAACTTAAGCTCAATTTCGATGACCCAGATGCTGTTTTCTCGAACTGGAATGACAGAGACGATAATCCCTGTAACTGGCATGGAGTTTTCTGTGATTCATCCACTCATTCCGTCACCTCCATCGACCTCTCTTCCACCAACATCGCCGGACCTTTCCCTTCTCTCCTCTGCCGCCTCCAAAACCTCACTTCCATCTCTCTCTTCAACAACTCAATCAGCTCAACTCTCCCGGAAAATCTCACAGACTGTAAAAGCCTCCAACATCTCAATCTCGCCCAAAACTTGCTTACTGGTACTCTACCCAGCTCCATAGCTGACCTCCCGGAGCTCAAACACCTCGATTTGACCGGAAACAACTTCTCCGGACAGATTCCGGCTACTTTTGGGAACTTCCGGCGACTCCAAGTTCTCTCTCTGGTTGAAAATCTTCTCGACGGTACGGTACCGGCGTTTCTCGGGAACGTTTCGTCTCTCAGGCAGCTGAACCTTTCGTACAACCCGTTTTCGCCGGGTCGGATACCGTCGGAGCTCGGAAACTTGACGAACCTGGAGATCTTGTGGCTCACTGGGTGTAACTTGGTGGGTTCGATTCCTGACTCGTTGGGTCGGCTCAAACGACTCACTGATTTGGACTTGGCTGTCAACAACTTGAATGGACTGGTTCCGAGTTCGCTCACTGGCTTGTCGAGTGTGGTTCAAATAGAGCTGTATAATAACTCGTTGTCCGGTGAGTTACAGGCGATTGGGTGGTCGAATTTGACGGCATTAAGATTGCTCGACGCTTCGATGAACGGGTTGACTGGGACGATTCCGGACGAGTTGTGTTCGTTGCCACTCGAATCGCTGAATCTCTACGAGAATCAATTCGAAGGAAACGTACCGGAAAGTCTCGCGAAATCACCAAATCTGTATGAGCTAAGGTTGTTCGAAAACCGACTCAATGGAACATTGCCGAGAGATCTAGGAAAAGATTCCCCATTGTCATTGATTGACGTGTCGAGCAATCAATTTTCCGGCGAAATTCCATCTGGGTTGTGCGAAAAGGGCGTTTTAGAAGAGCTTCTAATGATACACAACTCGTTTTCCGGCACTATTCCGGCGAGTTTCGGCGAATGCCGGAGCTTGACTCGGGTCAGGTTGGGAAACAATAACTTCTCCGGCGAAGTTCCGGTGCGGTTTTGGGGGCTACCCCATGTTTACCTTCTCGAGCTGATCGAAAACTCGTTTTCCGGCGAAATCGCAAAGACGATCGCCGGAGCTGGGAATTTGTCTGCTTTAATTATCTCGAATAACAAATTTTCCGGCAACATTCCCGACGAGATTGGGTTTTTGGATAATTTGGTGGAGTTCACCGGAAATGATAACCAGTTCACCGGGTCTTTACCAGCGAGTATAGTGAATCTTCGGCAGTTAGGGAAGCTAGATCTTCACAATAATGGTTTATCTGGTGAAATTCCAAGTGGAATTCATTCTTGGAAGAAGCTGAATGAGTTAAATTTAGCGGATAACGTCTTTTCTGGGAATATTCCTGATGAAATTGGAAGTTTGTCTGTGCTTAACTACCTTGATCTATCTGGAAACCAATTTTCCGGGAAAATCCCACTTGGGTTGCAGAATCTAAAGCTCAATCAGCTCAATTTGTCGAATAATCGCCTTTCAGGTGATATTCCTCCTTTGTATGCTAAGGAAATCTATAAGTCTAGCTTTGTGGGTAATCCTGGTTTGTGTGGTGACATAGCTGGTTTGTGTGATACCAGAAGTGAAGCTAAAAACTTGGGTTATGTTTGGTTACTTAGATCAATCTTTATACTTGCTGGATTGGTGTTTATTGTGGGTGTTGTTTGGTTCTATTGGAAGTATAGGAATTTTAAGAAAGCAAGCAGAGCAATTGACAAATCAAAATGGACATTGATGTCGTTTCACAAATTGGGTTTTAGTGAATATGAAATTTTGGATTGTCTTGACGAGGATAATGTGATTGGAAGTGGGTCTTCTGGGAAAGTTTACAAAGCTGTTCTTAGCAATGGTGAGGCTGTTGCTGTGAAAAAGCTTTGGGGAGGGTCGAAAATGGTGGATGAGAGTGGTGATGTCGAGAAGGGTCAAATCCAAGACAATGGGTTCGAAGCAGAGGTCGAGACATTGGGGAAGATTAGGCATAAAAACATTGTGAAACTATGGTGTTGTTGTACTACTAGGGATTGTAAGCTTTTGGTTTACGAGTACATGCCTAATGGAAGTTTGGGCGATTTGCTTCACAGCAACAAGAGTGGATTGTTGGATTGGCTTACGCGCCATAAGATAGCTAGCGATGCAGCGGAGGGACTTTCGTATTTGCATCATGATTGTGTTCCTCCGATTGTGCATAGGGACGTTAAGTCGAATAACATCTTGTTGGATGGGGATTTTGGTGCTCGTGTGGCGGATTTTGGGGTAGCGAAAGTGGTTGATGCGATTGGGAAGGGGACGAAATCGATGTCTGTCATCGCGGGCTCTTGTGGTTACATTGCACCAGGTTAGTGTGTTCATGTATTATTTGATCATATACTTTAAATGCACTGTTCTTTAGTTCTTTTGCTAATGTTTGTTGATTGATCTTGTCGATGAGTCAAGTCATGATTATATTAGTATGAAACTTAGATTGTTGTAGTCATTGATAGTTAGTTAGCGATCTCTATATCTATTTGTGTTCTAAAACACACGTTAAAAACATTGAGCTTCAAATGGAAATGTTATTTTTAGGTTATTTTCTAATTACTAACATAATTGTGGTTATCTGATCTTTCTAATTCCAATCAAGTTAGAACTTGGAAGAGCAAATAACTGCAATTTAGTTTCAATTTCTCTCTTTCAACTTGTATGCTCATCATGAGCACAAAACTTGGATTTGAGAATATTATTCTAATTGAACAATGTGATACGCCATCTCTGTTTTTTTCTTTCTAAACCTAGACGGTGACGTATAGCATTTTTGTAAATTAGACCTACTATATTATATTCGGTCCAAGCAAGTGTCGCTTTTAAATGCTCTAAGCTTTTTAGTTGTGATTATTTCAAGTTTTTCCTTTTCTTATCTCCATATGAAACATATACTTGTTCTTTGCAGAATATGCGTACACACTGCGAGTGAACGAGAAGAGCGACATATACAGCTTCGGTGTTGTGATTCTTGAGTTGGTCACTGGGAGGCTCCCAGTTGATCCTGAATTTGGGGAAAAAGATTTGGTCAAATGGGTATGCACTACTTTGGACCAGAAAGGCATAGACCATGTCATCGACCCAAAACTTGATTCCTGTTTCAAGGAATCGATTTGCAAAGTCCTCAACATCGGCCTCCTCTGCACTAGCCCACTCCCTATCAACCGCCCCTCAATGAGGAGGGTGGTGAAAATGTTGCAAGAAGTGGGGGCCGAAAGCCAGTCTAAGGTCGGCAAAGATGGCAAATTGACACCCTATTACTACGAAGATGCCTCGGATCAAGGAAGTGTTGCTTGAGAAATTTTGTTGTGTCACACTAATGATGGATATGAGAGGAGAGGAGAGGAGAGGGAGAGAAATTGTGCTTGTTTTTTTTTATTTTTATTTTTTTTATTAGGTAAATTCTCAATTCTCATCCCTTCTTGGTGTTTGGGGGAAAAGAAAGGAGAGTGTTATTAGAGGTGGTGCATGGTTATCAATTCTCATCCCCTCTTGGTGTTTGGGGGAAAAGAAAGGAAGTATTAGTAGAGGGGGTGCATTTTCTAAAGAGAGAAAGTTGCTATGGAGTTCCAAGTATGGTTGTACATTGTAAAAACTACTAATTAACCATCAAAGGGCTATTTTGAAAAAATGGTAAAAAGTAACTTTTTGACTTTTAATCAAGTTTTTGATTTTTTTAGACAAATGATTTGGAAACTTGATAAAAAGTTGTTTTTGATTTTTTGATTAATATTTGTTTATGATATCAAATCACAAGTAAATGACCAAACTACCCTCATTAATTTAAAATATTTATAATTTTACTTATATAGTACATTTTGACTCATGAGAGGTAGAATTGTAATTTCATCCGTCGCTAAAAATCAACTTTTCAAATGAAAAATAATGTAAAAAGTCCATTTTTAATTTTTTGTTACAAACTTAGGCCAAGTTTGGCATTTTCAAAAAAAAATTAAAAAGTCAAAAAGTCACTATTCTATTTAAATCACATCATCTTATTTAAGTCACATCACCTTTCTATCACATCACTTCAAATTCAATCCATATTTCATAAAAAGTCAAAAAGTACACTTATTTAGAACATCCCAAACAATCCCTTAAAAAAAAGTATTTAAAAGTCAACTTTCCAAAATAATTCAAAGTTTTACCCTCTATCAAGTTTGAAAATACCTCCTTTGAATGCACTTATTGTACAGTTTCTTTCTTGACGTTGATTTGTCTCTGGCATCTCTCAGGTGATTTCTCTTTCATCTAATAAAAAAATGGTGGCGATTCATCTCACTAATTTTTGGACCACTAATAGTACTAATGAACTAAAAAAATAAATAAATAAATAAACTCAAGCCAAAACATCACATCACTTTGGTGGAGTCTCTTGTGCCACATCATTAGTGATGTTCTAATATTCCCAATTTAAAACTCTAAAACATTATTCATAAAAAAATCTTTGCATTGGGAACTTGTACCTTTAATGGTTAAATAAACACTACTAGTCTGTGTACTAATAATCTGAAATATCTCAGGAATAGAATCTCAATTTTCCAGGGTAAATTCTTAACCACTCTGTGTCTTTCTCTGAATTAATATTTAAAGTGATCATAGCCCCTCTATTTCACCATTTGCAGAGGACAGCTACATATCATAACAATATATTAATGAGGGTTGTTAAATAGGGCAGGTCCTAAATGGGCCCTTCTCATTTAAGCCTTTAGGGTCCCTAAGAATTTATGCGTGACATGATATTACAGTTTACGGTCGCAAATGTGTTGAGTCAAGCTTTATCAGTTGTATGTTTGGTTTGAAAATTTTATTAGTTTTACTCTTTTTTTTTTTTTCTTCAAGTTTAATATGAGTTAAGTCAAGCTTATTAGTTGTATGTTTGGTTTGAAAATTTTATTAGTTTTACTTTTTTATTTTTTGAAGTTTAATAGGAGTATGTTTTGAGTTGATTTTAAATGAATTTTAATTAAAATCAATTAAGAGTTAAACTTGAGTAGTTTATTTATTTATTTTTATAATTTATAAAATTAGTCGAGTTGAGTAATAAATTATTTAAGTTTAGTTACAAGACTAACTGTAAGATGCGTTCACAAAATGGAATGAGTCAAATTCTAATTACTTGGTTTGTTTATAGACCTTGACTTTTTGGGAAGATGGGTCTCGACTCTTATACATATTTTAAAATATATATTTGTATTTTCAATTTATTTTTATTTTTTGATTTTTATAAATTTGTTGTATATGTTACACATGATTATTTGGCGTAAATTATAATTATTGAAATAAATTTTGAACATTTTCGATTAGCAACACTATTAATTTATTTACATTTTTTCCTGACGTAGTAAGCGAAATTATAAAATTTTATTAACTTCAATTTAAAAAAAAAATAAAATTCTCCAAAAGCAATCTTAACTCGTATAGTCAAATAATATTCTATAAATAATTCATACTTTTCATAAGCAACTATTTATTATTCTTAAATAATTCACCAATTAATTTTTTTTTTTGTGTGTGTGAACAAATTCAATTTTTATTTAAATCTTCATTTTTTAACTACAAATATTATAATGTAATGTTTGATTCACTGAAATAAAATTGAATTGAATGGAATTCCTTAGTTTATAAAATTAATATTCCCTATTAATGGTGAATGATAATTTTGTTTGTAATCTTTTTTGGTAAATCAAATGTGAATAAATATTATGATAAGATGATTACTCTATTCAACTTAATTTTAATAAACCAAACATAAATTAAGACCAAAATAATTAATCAAATATAACGTAAGATCAAAATTATTTTAGGACCCTATTTTTTAGACATAATTGAAGGGCCTTGCCCGCCTTACCGGCGTTAGAGACCTGTGTGATTGACTCTTGGGGACGTTAGGACAGTGTTTGTCACGACCCAAACCCGCTCCTATGGGTTTAGCATTGTAACCGGCCAGTAATCCGTGGTTACCGAAGGCCTGCTTAACAGTAAGACAGTATTACAGAGAACAGGGGCATGACGGAAGCCAAAACAGTAAATAAACAATGTTCAATGAGCTGTGACAGTCTGTATGCAAAAAGACTTTTCATACATATAAACAAACAGTGCAAAACAGTATGTACAACATTTACACTTATTCAGGACAGGGACCTAATCCCTATTAAGCAGTACAGTATCAGTCTCAACAGTCATTACAAAACAGATGCAGAGACAGATGGGGGAAATAAAACACCCCTAAGCCATAGCTTGGCAGGCTCGGAACTTCGCGGTGAGGCACAGTGGTTGGCTTGACAAAAAGGGGAGTCTAACCCACGCTTCTAGCTCCAGTCTGGTGCCTGAACACCTACATATATATATAAACAGTGAGCTAAAGCCCAGTGAATAACATAATGCGTAAAGAGGTTAAGAATGAATGTCCTTATAGTAATGAAAACAGTTCATTGATTCAGTATATCAGTCATTTAGTCATATGTGGTACATCCATTAGCATAACAGTACAGTAAACAGTAGACCTTAAAAGACCGAACAGTCAATGATGGTCATCGTAACAGTAAACAGAAGTTCCATGATAGGAATTGACAGAGATCTCTGTAACAGTAGCAGTAACAGTAACAGTAGTTGCTATGGATGCCACAATACAGTTCAGAATAGAGGACATACATTCATTCGGTTAACAGTATCAATTCAGAAACAGTACAGTTTAACCATTCAGAAGATATTCATATTTGAACATATCTTTACACAGTTGTTACTCACAGAGTTCTGGGCTATAAGCAGCTAGAGCGCGTCTCCGGAAGCCAACCCTAAACAGTGACAGAATGAACACACGCTAAGTTACACAGTCGGGAATCAAGGACTTAGTCTCTACTTAAACTCGGTGTGGTTCTACATCTATATCCTCATTAAGATGCCTTAAACTAGGCCTAAGAATGCCTAGGATGGAATGAGGATGCAAAGATGCACTTTAAAAGCATTTTCAGAATTTTCAGAAAACAGGGGTCCCGCTCGAGCGTGGAGTTCCCCGCTCGAGCGTCACTTCCCACGCTCGAGCGGACTCCAAAACATGGCAAAAGTACTGGATGTGCGAAAATCACGCTCGATTGAGCGCTCGACACCCGCTCGAGCGTAAGACACAATGTCCCGCTCGAGCGTAAATTACCCCGCTCGAGCGGACTTCAAAACACAACAAAATGCTGGGAGCACGATTTTCACGCTCGAGTGCTAGTAACCCCGCTCGAGCGGACTGCAAAACACAACAAAATGCTGGGAGCACGATTTTCACGCTCGAGCGCCAGTAACCCTGCTCGAGCGTGAGTTCAAAATCTGGAATCTCTAGATTTGAACCTCAAGCTCAAGTTCAACTTCAAATGTATCAAATTCGATCCTCTTGGGCTAATTTTTTGGAAAACACTTGTAAACTCATAGTATAATATGTTTCAAAGCTCAATTTAAGAAATCAAAGCCCAAGGGTGGCTCAATTAAACTCAACTTCAAACCAATTTTCATGAATATGACTTCAATTAAACATGCATGCATTAAACTAGCTTCCAAGCTTCCAAACATGCTCTAATGAGCCAATTCTTTCAAAAACAAGATGAAATCATGGACTTAAACATAAATATGAGCATGCATGTAACAATCTTCCATGAAAACAACTTAAAACTCATCAATATAGGCATGCATGCAAGGAATGAGCTTCAATTCAACATTAAAGACCAATTCTTGACTTAGCTCTTTAAACTACCATAATCCATGCTAGATAGAACTTAAATACACAATTAAGAGGATAAAATTCATACCTAGGTTCCTCAATTACAAGTCTAGAGGTTCAATTATGCAAAACTCCTTCAATTCCTCAAGATTTCAAGCAAAACCATCAAGAACAACTCAATTCCCTCGCACTCTCCCTCTCTTCTCTCTTGGTCGGCTATAACAAGGAATTTGGCTGAGGAAATGTTTTGTTTGAGTGTAAGGAGGCTCAAATATGTTTAGGTAGTGGGCCACTAGTGTGGCATTTAAGTAAATAAGTCCAACTCTTATAAATTAGTATTATTCAATCTAATTTAATCATACCAAATCACATTTAACTGAATATATCATAAAATCACATAAATTACAACATCAATTAATTTCGAATTCGGCCGCCAATAAGGCCTTCAATTTGCAGTTTAAAGCATACAACATAAACAGATAATTTTAACAGTCAACAGATAGGTATGCATTTCAACTAGCACATTCAATCAGTTAGTTCAGTACTTCAATCAATTCGATTACTAATCATATTCAGTCTCAGTTTAGCAGTAATCAATAGGGTTATCAGTGATCAGTGGTGAGGGTTATTACAGTGTTAGCTTACAATAAGGGATTATTTAGTTGTGTTTTCACTTTCTATTTTAATTTTCAAGAAATACATAAATTTATTTGTTGAATTGTTTTTGAAATTTCATTTTTAAACAATCCACTTTTTAGGTAGTACATAAAAGTAGTTTTCGAATTTTTGAAGATTATTTTTGCACAAAAATAAAAAGATAAGTGTTTTTAAACTTTTTATTATTTTGTTTTTAAAAATACAAAAAAAAGAAAAAGAAGAAAAGAAAAGTGAGATAAGGCGTTTGACACTCTAGGGTCCCCACTGCACCTGTTATCTCTCTTCTGCAGTGGTACTTCAAAATAACAAAAGAAGCTTAAGAGGTTGTCCAGAGTGGCCTTTGGCAATATAACCTACGAAGCATTTCATTTTGTCGCACATGTTTCTGTTTGTTTGTCAGATTCTGAAAAGAAAATTGCTTAGTGTTTGCCACAAGTAGGAAAATTCATCAGAACACAATTCTTTTGGGTACAAATTGTATTTTATTAAATATGTGTACTCTACCTCTGCTTTGAAGTCATTATGGTAAACTAAAAACAATAATATAAATATTTATAGGTTAAATATATTTTCTTGGGCAGGTCTAGGTACAATAGTAAAATTGTTTCATTTTGATTCAAGTGTCACTTGGTTTCAAACTAGAAATAGGCTACCACATGCGATAGTAATTTATATACATCTTATTATCTCCAGACCCACAACAATTAGAGTGTAAAAACTATTCTTTTTAATCTTAAATTTTGTTTGATTCTTGAGATGATGGAGGAAAAGAAGTGGAGTCATTGTGAAAGCAATTTCTTGCTAAGATGATATTCAATTAACTAATTTCCAATATGAAAGCATTCTCTCCCATTCACAAAATTAACTTGACTATATTGGTTGGGCTCATTATGGGTTCACTTCAGTGATTTAATTTATTCATTTTGTAGCTTTTTATGGGTAGATCATCAAGAGAAAAAAAATAATGATCGATTAGTAGCCTCATAAGTTTATTAGATTTGATTTTTTAAAAATAAACCATAAGTATGAATTTTAAAATAGACCACTAATTGTTTTAAGGCAAATGTAACAAAATTTTTTGGTTCTGATTATCATCAATTTGATTTTTCTTTTTAATCTTATTTTTAATTTTTGCATAGTGAACCTAAACCTCTATTGAACTAACAAACAATAGTACTTCCTAACTGGTAAATATAAAGGATCTGCCTTGGGGTTTTTGGTGCAATTTTTACAAATTAAAAGTTGATAATCAAAAAATTAAAATTAAAATACCATTTTCTTCTTCTTCTCAATAATAATTTTGAAAAAAAATTATTTAAGTTATATATGTCTTATAAACTGGAAGTATAAATTATACCAAACACTTTGATATATATATATATATATAAGCCTTATAAAATAACACGAAACAAACAATAGCCTTGTCCAAAAAATGTTTTAACAGAGTCTGGTCCCAAGTTCCATCGTAGTTCAATAAAAAAGTACTTGGAACCATTATGGGCCTCAGGGGTATGAGTAAAGGTCCACATGAAATAGGCCCAATCAAAAAGCCCACAGTTCTGGTAACAGCCCATCAAACATCTACTTTAACCACCAGAAATTATCTAATAAGGCCTCGTTTGGCAAGTAGCTGTTTTAGTCTAGAAGTCAAAAAGTTATTAAAAAAGTCAAAACGCCTATAACCTATATCAAAAAGTCAAAGATTATTTTTTCTCTCTACTTTTTGCACATCTTTTCGTAAAAAATTAAAAAATTACCCCAAACATACTAGTTTTTTTTACCTCATATTTTAGCTAAAAAGACAAAAAGTTACCTCATTATATGATTATATGCTTGGTCTATTATATATATATATATATGCTTGGTCTTTGTAGACAGATATTACCATTTTATCTAATCACGTATTTTATAAGTCGGACCAGTTGATCAAGTTGTGACACATCATGATAAATGCATGCATAAGTTTGTGTGGATCACAAAATAAGTTTTTTTTACACATTTTAAATTTTCTGTACTTTTTTAAGTAATTTTTTTAATTTGGGTATGTTAGGATTTCCCGTAATAGTTTTGTTTTTGTAATCTAATGACTTATGTTTAAAGTTAAAGCAAAATTACAACATTTTAAGATGTGTGATTTTAAAGTCATTTTATTTCAGTTTTAATAGAAATTGTTAAAATTATGTGTTTTGATGTGATAAGATTAAGAAAAAGGGAAATAACAATACAGTGTTACCAGTTAAAAAAATTACAGAATTATGAAAAAGTATAACATTTTAATTATTAAAATACATAAAATTTATTACTATTTTTTTTTTTATACTGTTACGCTGTATTGTTATTTCCTATTAAGAAAATGGGTTAGTCTTCTCTCAAGTTCAAGTCTGAACATGATCGTCATGTTTAGACTCGTGGAGCTTATCATAGGGTCTCATTTTGATGAGTTGAACCATTCATTTAAAGATCCCTCTGTATATATCAACTATGAAAAATTTATATTGATATAATAATTGTAACCTTTACATTTTATTGAGTTTATCTTTGAAAAAATAGATAACAAGTATGTTTCTAAAAATATAACATATTTTTTTAGAGACAAATATGATAGAATAAAAATGCTATAATTATTAGATCAATTTATCTATATATATATATATATATATATATTCTTTTGTAAATGAATGATTCACGGAGGATACTACACTTTTTTGCATGTACGTGGAGAATTTTATAAAATAAATAATTTAAATTATCGAAATAAAATTTGTTACAAGTCTTATGAGTTCAAACATGATGGTTAAGTTCAAATTTATATTTAAAAGAAAATCATGACGGGTAAAATCAGTGGCAGAGCCATAGCAAGGCTAAGGGGGTCACGTGCCTCAATTTTGAATTTTTTTTTTTGTTGCATTGTTCACACACAATATGTAGTTTATTTAGTACTCTTGGAGCGCCATGTGATGTTATTTATGTGGTGGTCTAAATCAATAATATGGTGTCAAAATTTATAAATGGAACATAGTAACTCATTATTGTTAGGTAATTGGAAGATAATAGGTGAATCATTTACGCTGTGTTTGGTTGGGAGATTTGGTGAGGGATTTGGAAAGGAAAAGGGAAAAGGTGTGTGAAACTAGGTGAAATATAGGTATGTTTTATTCACATTTAACCTACCTTTTCCATTTTCCTTTTCAAATCCCTCCTCAAATCCCCCAACCAAACACAGCATTAGTGTGAGTTGTGATTTCTTATATCCAAAGTTTCACGTTATCAACACCACATAATATTTTGAGATTATCTAATAATTTCTATTCAAAACACATTTTTATAATCAATACTATTTTTCTAATATTTTTCTATCAAATAAAAATTATAGAAATTTTATAATGATTTGTGCTATAGATGATTTGCTTCTATTTTCTAAAATTAAGAATTTTAATTTGTAATTTTTTGTGCTAAAATTGCACAATTACATTACTATTATGTCCGAGTTATTCTATATTATTATAGAATTTTGATTAGTTGCTATTAATAATAAATAATTAAATTTTTATACTTAAATTTAGCTCATAAAATTATTATTATTTTATTATTAATCACCAAAAAAAAATTAAAATTATAAAATACACCCTTCACTTTAATTTTGTAATTCCGCCGCTGGATAAAATATTACTGGTGAGTTTGCAGTTCAACCTTATTCAATGCCATGCCAACAGGCATAGGTAAAGACATAACTGGCCCAATTATTGAGGGTATATGAATTGTAACCTCTCACAGTTAATGCAAAATCGTTTATGATTGAATTAAGGTTGCCAACTCCCAAGGACTCTCTCTCTCTCTCTCTCTCTCTCATACATTAACCATCATCAACCTAACAAATCTGATTTCCAAAGGACTCTCTCTCTCTCTCTCTCTCTCTCTCTCTCTCTGTTAATGTATTAAGCATCAACCTAACAAATCTGATTTCAAGAACTGGCATGCTGAGAATTTTTTAATATTAAGTAAATTTACTTCTTTGCGGACCAAGACAGAGCCTCATTTAATTAATGGGTTACCAACCCAGTACATTTTCTTTTAAATTTTGGGCCTCATTTTCAATGATTTCAGAGTTAAGGCTGCAAATCTTTTTTCATTTTAATGTTTGAAATTTATACTGCGTTTGATTGGGGGATTTGAAGAGAGATTTGGAAAGAAAAATGAAAAAGATAGGTAAAATGTGAATAAAGTATGCCTATATTTCACCTAATTTCACACATCTTTTCCCTTTCCTTCTCCAAATTCCTCCCCAAACCCCCCAACCAAACACAGCGTTAAAGTCCTACAGTTGATATGCTTTAGTTAGAGATGGGCCTATTAATGGTAAACTAATGAATGCACAGATAGATGGGCCCATTTTAGTTTCCCCTAAATGAGAATTGGGCCATTGGAATTCGCTCATTTATAAGTTCATAATTAGATTTCTTCTAATGTACAAATTATCAAAGTTAAAATGAATATTATTCTTCTTCATTTCCCCCCCCTCAATTTTATTATTTTTATTTTTTTCCTATATGCATGGGAAACAAGACATTGAGAAAAAACATTACTTCAAGAAACTAATAAAGTCCTTGGAATTTTCATTAGCCTTGTCTAAAAGCATTTTAAAGAGTTTGGTTCCAAGGCCCATCCATGTAATTCAATATCATAGTTCATGGAATTTTTTATGGGCTCTCAAGGGTATGAATAAAGGTCCACATGAAGCAGGCCCAATTACAAACCCAATTGTTCATAGCCCACAACACTCTATCGAGAAATTATCTGATAAGTTTAGCCTATCAGATAACTATATATCCTCCGGCCTTAATGTAGGGTGACTTGACTATCATGTTCGAAGATGGAATAAGAGAGGGTGTGTTTGATTGGACGGATTGGAAAATGGGGGATTAGAATCCATCGGACTTGAGTCCTGGGACTGTGAATCTCCCGGACTATTTGGTTGGATTTGATATGTATCCTGTGTTTGTTTTTTCATGGGATTAGATGTCTGGATAGGACTATTTTCAGTGAATCCAACGTTTGGTTGGACAGACTGGATAGGATAAATGAACAAAAGACTATTTTACTCTTTTTTCAATTGTTTACTAAGTAATAGGAATATTAAACATATCTTTAATATTTTAATTATTTTTAGTAAACATTAAACATACTAATGGTTAAATTTTGGGGGGATGCACCAATAAATCCTAAATTAATAACTTATACACTGTTTAGTCCCAAAAGTTTTCTTATAGACTGAAAGGTCCCATTACAATGTTTCAAACATCAGATTAATGTTTCGAACATTAGATTGATGTGCAAATGGGACTAAATGGAGCATAAGAAAACTTTTAGGACTGAATGGTTCAACTTTTCAGAAACTAGGATTTATGGGTAAATTTTCCTAAATTTTGTTTAAAGATATTTAAACATACAAATATTGATAAAATTTTTTGACTGGTATAGATTATTTTTATTTAAACAAATAAAATTTTTTAGTAAACATTATTAGATGTTTAAATTTTTATTTAAACAATTAACATTGAAATTATTTTGATGTACAGATTATGTTTAAACAATTAACAATTAACAATTAAATAAATGTTGATGTACAGATTATGTTTAAACAATTAACAAATGTTGATGTAATTAATAATTAACAAATGTTGATGTAATCAAATGTTGATGTATTAAAACATAATTTAATAGATGTTAAATAAATATACATGTTGATGTACAGATGTTGAAATAATCTAATAAACATGTTGATGTACAGATGTTTAAATGTTTAAATAAAACATAATTCAAATAAATGAAATTATTTATTGTTGAAATTAAACATTTAATTGTTTAAATAAAACATATATTAAATTTAAATAATGAAATTAAATAAAACATAAACAAAATTTTAAAATAAAACATCAATAAAATATCTATAAAAAATTATTTTAAAAAATTAAATAAATAAAACATTAATAAAAAGTTAAATAAAATTATTTTATTTTTAAATTGAGACATTTAAATTTTATTAAATATAATACATAATTAAATAGTAGAGGGTCAAAATTGTCATTTTCGCATTTAATCCAAACAGTGATTAGTCCCCTCAAAACAATCCCACCCCTCCTCCCCCCAGGACAGGATAGTCCCCCATATGGGGGACATGGAGTCCGGCGGACTAAAAAAAAATCAAACGACGGATAAGGAGAGAGGTCGGACATGGAGTCCAAATAGTGGATAGTCCCCCTCCCCCCTTATCCCCCAATCAAACACACTCTAAATGTTAATGAGTTTTCTACGTTGGACTAGTTGATCAAGTTGTAACCTCTTAAACCCAAATAAGTGAAATTCGAAAAGTACTACTTGGTAGAAATTAAAAGAAGAAATTTAAAATAGTACTCAAAATTTAAATTTGTAATGTAAATTTGAAACTTGATGTAATGTGAATTACATTCAGAATAGAACTAATCTAAACATTTTAAAATTTCATTAATTTTTGTAAATATGTTTTCTAAATCCGTAGTATTCCCATTGATTTTTCAAGTTCACCATTACAATATTTATGCCCTATGAATAGATATAGGTAAAGTCATAACTGCCCAAGTTGAATTTCAAGCTCACCATTACAATATGCCATATGAATAGTTATAGGTATGACAGTTATAGGTAAAGTCATAACTGCCCAAGTTGAATTTCAAGCTCACCATTACAATATGCCATATGAATAGTTATAGGTAAAGTCATAACTGCCCAAATTATTGTATGTCTACCCTCTCACCTATGCCAAGTAAGGACTCTTCCCCTCTCTCTCTCTCTCTCTCACACACACACACACTAAGCATAAACCTAGCAAGTCTGATCTGTGTGGGCCAATGCAGAGCCTTGATGGGGGATTTTATTTACAGTCAAAATTATTAAGTAATCCCAATCCCTCAGTATATCCTATTGAATTATTTAGGATTATAATTTCTTTTCAATATATTCTATTTTTTTTTCTTAAATTACTATTTAAGGTACACTTAAATAATGAACAAATCAAAAATCTTAAATTACACCACTTAAAAAAATTCGTTCAAAAATCCAGTGGTCTTATTAATCATCAAATCATGAAGGAGGCTTTTGTCCTAGAACAAGACACTGTTTTAATGTGAATTCTATTTCTAACATGTTTGAATTTCAGATTTGGACCTTGATGGTTAATGGCTCATGGAGGAAGGACAACTTGGCTGCTGGTTTTGCTTGGGTATGTTACAATAATGATCAATGGCCTACGTCTCAGACTCGAAAGCACGGATATGGATATGAAGTACGGATACGGTGATACATCAAAATTTTAAAAAGTATGATACAGATACGGTTAGGATACGTTTATAAAAAATAAAAAATAAAAAAATTATTAGCAGTGAGTTACACATAAACTCAAGAATATTGAGAAACCACAGTAATTTTATAATGCAAAATACTAATATTTAAGAATTAGGTATTAATTTAAGCCAGTAGCTAGTTTAGTTTTTAAATTTTCAATAAGTCTTGTAAATATTTCATTTCAATATTAAGTCTAACATGTTGATATTATAATATCAAAACAATCCACAACTTGACCTTATGCTTTTTCCTTTTGCACTAGTTAAAAATATTCTATACAAGTTTATTTGCTTATTTATTTATTGATATTTAATTTTACTATTGTTATATTATCTTATTAATCCTTACTTCTATGTAGTTATAGGGGATATGCATGATAAAATAAAGATATGTCAATTTGATGAATTCTATTACTTTAGCTTACTATGTTATTTTTATAAAAAAACTAAGCAAAGTATTGTAAAAATATTCTATTTATCCTCGCAATTATATTATATTATGATGTTATGCAAGAAGAAAAATGCTTGAGACCCCCTTTTTTTGGAGACCTTCACAATCCCTTTTAGATCTCAACCATTGATGTATGTGTGGAATCTACTCATGTATGTGTGGGGCCTATACCATCAATGATTGAGATCCAAAAGGGGTTGTAGGGGTCTCCAAAAAAAGGGGGTCTCAATCATTGTTGATGCAAGAAATGATACAATTCTAATTTCGTAAAATGAGTAATATGTGACTTGGAGCATTTGATACTTCAAAATTAATTAAGAAGTATCCGATAATATATGACTTGGAGCATCTGATACTATCTGATGATGTATCATTTCTTGATATTAATTGTATCATTATCATCAAAATTAATTAAGAAGTATCCAATAAATTCAATATACTATCGGATACAACCCCAAAAGAATAAAAGTTAAAAATCCATATAATGATGTTGATGATAATGGTGAATTTTGATGGGATGGATTAAAGTTTTAGAGTGAGGAAGAAGATGAAGAGTGTTATGAAAGTAGAAAGACTGTATATTGAATTGTATAATGAAATACAAGAAGCATGTATTTATAGGTTGAGAAGAAACTTAGATAAGTGTAGAAAAGAAAATGGAGATACATTAGAGATAAGTATAGAAAAGGAGATGAGATACATCTGCAATACAGATAGATAAATATAAATAATAAATATATATATATAACACCCCTCCCTCAAGTTCAAGGTGGTAAGTCATATATCAACATGAGCTTGGAGAGGAGATCAGAGAAGCGTCCTGGAAGATGAGCTTTGGTGAAGAGGTCAGCAGTCTGATCAACAGAGGTAACAAAGAGAAGACGAACATGGCCACTAGTAACATGTTGTTGTATGAAGTGGCAATCGATCTCAATATGCTTGGTGCGATCATGGAAGATATTGTTATGTGCAATCTGAATAGCACTTTGATTGTCACAACAAAGATTGGTGGCAGTAGAATGAGAAACATCCATGTCAGAAAGAAGCCAACGAAGCCACACAAGCTCCTGAGTAGTGTCAGCAAGAGCACGATACTCAGCCTCGGTACTAGAACGAGCAACAAGGGTTTGCTTATTGCTATGCTAGGAAATGAGAGAGCTGCCCAAGAAGAAGCAAAACCCAGTAGTGGAACGACGATCAGTGGGATCCCCTGCAAAATCGGCATCAGAAAAGGCATGCAGCTATAGAGAAGAGTGAGGGGAGTAATGAAGACCATGAAACAGAGTTCCTTTGAGATAGCGCAAAATGCGAACTAGAGCAGCATAGTGTGGAGAGCGAGGAGCAGTCATAAATTAACTGACAATGTGAATAGCATAAGCAATATCTAGACGAGTAACTATGAGATAGACAAGACTATCAACTAGCTGACGATATGAAGTGGCATTAGACAATAGGGGGCCGTCAAGAAGTGTAAGACGAGTCTGAGGATCAACTGGAGCAGTGACAGTCTTGTAATTGGTAAGGCTAGCACGAGTCAAGAGATCAGAAGTATACTTGGCCTGAGTAAGAAAATAACCAGAGGAATCTTGAGAAATTTCCAAGCCAAGGAAGTAGCTAAGTGAACCCAAATCTTTCATCTCAAACTAGCGATGGAGAAACTGTTTGAGACTAGAAATACCCATTGTGTCATCTCCAGTGATAATCATATCATCCGCATAGAGGAGAAGGAGAATAGTACCGCACTCTGTCTTACGGATAAACAAGGCAGAATCATAGGCACTGGAAGAAAAACCAAAGTCACGAATGGTAGAGTTGAACTTGGCAAACCAGGCACGTGGAGCTTGTTTCAAACCATACAAAGCACGGCGGAGTTTGCAAACCTTGTTTGAAGGAACAGAAGAACCAGGAGGGGGTTGCATATAAACTTCCTCAGTGAGATCACCATTGAGAAATGCATTCTTGACATCCATTTGATAAAGACTCCAGTGGCGAGCAGCAACAACGGCAAGTAAGCTGCGAACTGAAGTAAGATGGGCAACAAGAGCAAATATTTCCTCATAGTCAATCCCATATTTTTGACTAAATCCCCGGGCAACAAGGCAATCTTTGTAACACTCAATGGAACCATCATAATGAGTTTTGATCTTGTAAACCCATTTGCAACTAATAGTACGCTTTCCAGGAGAAAGATTAACTACATCCCAGGTATGAGTTTGATCGAAAGGCTGTAGTTCATTAGTCATAACTTGTTACCAAAGAGGGTTAGAAGAAGCTTCCCGATAAGAAGTAGGTTCATGAGAGTAAAAGGCAGTGGAACTAACAATATAATCATGGAGAAGAACATAAGATTGCCTTACCTGTTTAGAATGACGCTCAGGTGGAGGAGGAACCTCAATGGAAGTAAGTTCCGGAGGAACCTCCATTGGATCTGGAGAAGGCGTAGGGCCATCAGCAAACACAAAATCCTCAGGATGGACGATAGGCATAGGCGGCTGTGGAAGCATGGGGCCAGAATCTGCATTAAAGTCATCAGAAAATAGATCTACAGAAATATCAGTGAAGACCGGTGAGAGGGTAGATTGTGGGAGGTGAAACTTAGAAAGAGTTGAGAACATTTTGTGTTCCCAGAAGACCACATGATGAGAAATACGAAGACGCTTGGAGATAGGATCCCAACAACGATACCCTTTATGTTCTATACCATACCCCAAAAAACAACAAAAACGAGAACGAGGTTCTAGTTTAGTGTGTTCATGAGACTGAAGTAGAACAAAACAAGCAGAACCAAAAACTTTAAGAGTGGTATAATCAGGAGGAGAACCATACAAGCGCTCGTAAGGAGAAGTGTTAGCTATTACAGGGGTAGGGACTCGATTGATGGTGTGAATGGCAGTGAGGGCAGCTTCCCCCTAAAATTTTTTAGGACAAGAAGAAGAGAGGAGAAGAGCCCGAGTAGTGTTTAGAATATGACGGTGCTTTCTTTCGGCTCGTCCATTTTGTTGGGAAGTGCCTACACAAAATTGATGAGAGAGAGTACCATGAGCCCGAAGAAAAGAAAGAAAATCAAAATCCAAGTACTCCTTGGCATTATCAGTGTTAATCATATTGTTTAATTTTGATGATATCTAAAATATTATTTGAAAACTTTGGATTTTTAATACACGTATTCTATATTATTTGACACAAAATATTATCTGTTTAAAATATAAGTTGTATGATATATTTTTTATAACTATTATTTAAATGGAAATATTTTGAAAATTTTACTATTCACTTTTTGAAAAATTAGGCTGATCACTATTCATCTTTTGACAAATTGATTAGTTGTATTATTTTGACAAATTTGATATTGATGGATTGTTTTGTTTTGACAAAATTGATATAGAGTGGTAGGATATATTTAATTTAAAAATCTCTACAACATATACAATTTTTGAAAGAGGGCATATATTTTCAGATCCATCATAAATATTATTTAAAGAGATTTTTCTGTGTATGCAAATATTTGATTAGAACATTATATATATAATGCATATAATACAAATAGCATACATCACGGGAGCAATTAGATTTTTTTTACACAACATTGATTGTATCATATATATTAGTATGTGGAAACATTGATTGTATCATATATATTAGCATGTGGAAAGTCATACATGACATAATTTCAATTAACTTTTCTTTTTGCTTTTTTTGTACACTTTTGACTAAAGACTAAAAGTATTCAAATTTGCAAGATTGCAAATTTTTCCTTCCACGTGATTCTCTTCCAAATTGATTCAGCTGACTTCTTGAGGAGCGTCTGTCTCTTCCAACGGGTATATTTTTGGGTATAAATAGAAGTGTTGTGTGTTGAGAAAAATCAAGAACTTGAAGTGAAAAAATTTCTGTGTGCTCCAAAATTTTGAGTATATTGTATTCTGCTCTTTCACTTTCAAATCTAAGTGTAGCCTTTGTTCTTACACTTTCATATCTACTCTTTATGAGAGAATTATTGTAAAAGAAGGTTTAAGTACCACTTATTTTTGTTCATTATTTTTGTGAGAGAGATTTTTGTAAGGGTGAGGCATTTATTATTGAGTGAGGCTCAATAGATAAGAGTAAGTCCTGTGCAAAATCCATAAGTTTGGTGAAAACTTGGTGGTGTATTAATTCATTTTGATAGTAAAGAAATTCTCAAGGAGGTTCCTTGGGGAGTGGACGTAGCCAAACCACTATAAATCTGAGTGTTTGATTTTCTTTCCCTATCTCTCTTATTTTTTTTATATTGATAATTATTATTTTGTTTTTTATTTGTTAAAATTTTGAATATTGTGTTTATAAATTTTAATATTGTAAAATTTTTAAATAACCCAATTCACCCCCCTCTGGGGTTGCTTACCTGGGATAACAATCAGAACGAAAAAGCTTAATAGTTTGAGAAAACTGAGTGTGGACCATAGTAGAGAAATCATAGTAAATCTATTTAAGTTCAGAGTGGTTTTTGAGAAGAAAAAGCCAAGTATAGCAAGAAAAATCATTAACAAAAATCACAAAATATCTGGACCCCCCCACGATAGGTGTGGGGGAAGGTCCCCAAATATTTGAATGCACAAGATCAAAAGGAGCAGTAGAAATAGAATTACTTTTATTAAAAGGTAAGGCATGTTGTTTAGCAATTTGACAAGATAAACAATCGACATCTTCAAGACGGACACGACCTAACTGACCACTAGAAACTAAAATTTTCAAACGACTAAAGGAGACATGTCCTAAGCGACAATGCCAAAGATGAAAAGAAGACATAGTAGATGCAGCAGCAACAGTAGATGATTTGTGCGGACTGCGAGGATGGATAAGCTCAAACAGACGTCCATGCTTACGGTCTATCCTAAGGATCTGTCTCGTCTAAGGGTCCTGCACCAAACAACCATTAGCAGAGAAGATAATAGTGAGACTAAGTTCACATAATTGACCAACAGAGATAAGGTTCATTTTAAGAGAATGAATATGGTAAGCATCAGAAAGAGACACAATGGAAGTAGAGATTTGGCTAATATAACTAATAGGCATATGAGAACCTTCAACAGTGTGTATAGTGGGAGCAAAATAGGATGATGACAAAGAAGAAAATAGAGTGGAGTTAGAAGTCATGTGATTACAACATGCGGAATCAAAATACCATGAAGAGTTACCTGAGGTAACTGAAAGAGCAGTAGAGGAAGGAGTACTAGATTTGTTGAGCACCTAGTGGATAATGGACTCAACATCATCCATAGAGAAAGAAGGAGCAGAAGAACCCTCAGAGGCAACAGCAGCAGAGCGAGAACCGTGGCCAGATTTGGACTGAGATCCAAAACGAGAAGCCCTTTTCTTAGATGAAGTAGTCTCGAGGAAAATTGCTTTGGAGATGGCTTGGAGCAGTCTTGTGACAAGTTAAACATTCGCGAACCTGGCAGTGAACAAGAGAATGATTGGCTGGCAGGCCTCGGTTGCGACAATAACTGCATATGATTGGCTGTAAAGCTGAGGAACTCTGAGAAGATGGCGTAGCAAGAACAGAATCCACGGCTGGAGATCTGAGACTCCCAAAACAAGTCTCTTCTGATAGGAGCTCAGTAATGGCTTGCTCTAAAGTGGGCAAGGGCAAACGATGGAGCAAAGAAGCACGCACAGGCTCAAAAGTGCTATGAAGAGCCATAAGAAACTGTAATAGGCGCTTATGATTCTGATAAATAATAAATAGTTGTGTATCATCAGAATGAGCCCATGGAGGTTCAGAAAGAGCGAGTTAGTCCCAAACATATGACATTTGGGAAAGGAAGTCATTGAGAGACTGACCAGGTGCCTGGAGCATGTGATGAAGAGTCTGCAACAGTTGATACTGATGAGCATATCCAGTGGTCTGATAACGTTCCTTCAAGAAATCCCAAATTGCTTTGGTAAGAGAGGTAAGGGAGTCATCATCCTGAAAGCGTCCAAATTGAAGGTTGATGGAAGGAACTAAGGTAGCCCGAAACCATGTGATAATTTAATAATTCTTACTTTCCCATTCGTCAAGACGGTTATCGAATGCAGAGTCCATCTCATCCTCTTTCTGGTTGGGTTTGGGAAGAGCACCAGTAATTGTCACGACCCAAACCTGCCCCTATGGGTTTAGTACCGTAACCGGCCAGTAATCCGAGATTACCGAAGGCCTGCTTAACAGTAATACAGTAAAACAGAGTACAGGGGCATGGCGGAAGCCATTACAGTAATAAAACAGTGTCCAATGAGCTGTGACAGTCTGTATGCAAAAGGATTTCATACATACACATATATACGGTACAGAACTGTATGCACAATATTTACAATCATACAAAACAGGGGCCTAATCCCCATAAGACAGTACAGTAACAGTCAGTCTATACAGTCACTATGAAACAGAACAGAAGGGGGAAACTAAAACACCCCATAGCCTAAGCTTGGCAGGCTCGGAACCTCGCAGTAAGGCACAGTGGTTGGCTTGACAAAACTGGAGTTTACCCCGACGCTTCTAGCATTGGTCCGGTGCCTGTACACCTACATATATATATGAGCAGTGAGCTAAAGCCCAGTGAATAACACAATGCGTAAAGAGGTTTAAAATGAATGTCCTTACAGTAATGAAAACAGTTCATTTCAATCAGTATATCAGTTGTTCAGTACAGTAAATAGTCATATGTGGTACATCCATTAGCATAACAGTAAATAGTAGGTCTTAAAAGAACGAACAGTCAATGATGGCCATCAATCAGTAAACAGTAGTGGTTCCAACGAGGGAACCGACAGAGATCTCTGTAACAGTAACAGTCAGTAACAGTAGTTGCTAAGGATGCCACAATACAGTTCAGAATATAGGACACACATTCATTCAGTTAACAGTATTAGTTCAGAAAGCAGTATAGTTCAGTATTCAGAAGATAATCATTTTGAACATATCTTTACACAATTGTTACTCACAGAGTTCTGGGCTACGGTAAGCTAGAGCGTCTCCTCGAAATGCCAACCCTAAACAGTACAGAATGAACACACACTAAGCTACACAGTTGGGAAGGATAATAATAATTTAATCCCTAATTGCCTCGGTGTGTTCTACATTTATATCCTCATTAAGATGTCTTAAACTAGGCCTAAGAATGCTTAGGATGGGATAAGGATGCAAAGATGTATTCAGAAAACATTTTCAGAATTTTCAGAAAAATAGAGTCCCGCTCGAGCCTAAACTCCACCGCTCGAGCGGACCAAAAAGTACTGGATGCTCAAAAATTACGCTCGATTGGGCGCTCGATAGTCGCTCGAGCGCAAGACACAAGGTCCCGCTCGAGCGCCAAATACCCCGCTCGAGCGGACTGTAATACAGTGCAAAGTACTGGGAGCTCGAATTTCCCGCTCGAGCGCTCGAGCGGAAGTGCAAAATCTGGAAAATCCAGATTGCACCTTCAAGCCAAAAACTAAGCTTAAATGCATCAAATTCGATCCTCTTGGGCTAATTTTCTGGAAAACACTTGTAAACACATAGAACAACATGATCCAAAGATCAATTTGATAAATCAAAGCCCAAGGGTGTTTAATTAAATCCATTTTCAAACCTAATTTTCATGAACATGCTACAAACATGACATGCATGGATTTAAACCATTTCAAAACTTCAAAACATGCTCTAATGAGCTCAAATCTTTCAAATTCAAGATGAAATCATGGACTTAACATAATTATGAGCATGCATGTAACATTTAGCCATGAAAACAACTTAAAACTCAACAATCCAAACATGCATGCATGAATTAAGCTATAATTCCACACTATTGAACCAAAACATGCCTTAGATCACTAAAGACCCATGATTCATGCAAGAATAAATTCAAATGCACAATAAGAAAGGTTAATGATCTACCTTAGGTCTCCAATGTAAGATACACAAGTTCAAAATGTGATCTATACTTCAATTCCTTCAAGTTTCAACCAAAATGACAAGATGAACTCAAGTTCTCCTCTCTCTCTCTCTCCAACGGTTATAACAAGAAGAATGGTTGAACAAGAGATGCATCTAAGTGTAATAAGGCCCAATATTATAATAAACAAAGGCCCACTCATCATGGCAATTTGGTAGATAAGGCAACTTATGTGTTTTACATTATTTAATCTAGATTAATCATACAAAATCAATTTTCAATTAAATACACCATAAAATCATATAAATTCTAACGATCCTAAATCATCAATCAATTTCCGGTTCGGCCGCCGATAAGGCCTTCAATTAGCAGTTTAAACATAAAACATGAACAGATAATCAAACAGTCAAACAGATAGGAATGCAATTCAAACAAATACAATCAATCAATCAGTTCCAGATTTCAGTCAGTCAGTTCAGTATTTCAGTTGATTCATTACTTATCATAATCAGTCTCAGTTAAGCGGTAATCTGTAATTAATCGGTAAGCAGTGGTGAGGGTTATTACAGTAATGATCCACCAAAGGCATTTGCCTTTGATGAAACTTGAGAGAGCTTGAGCCCAACTAACATAATTGGACCCATCAAGGATAAGAGAAACAGATTGGATGTTCTTTATACGATCCATAAATGCCAAAACGGAGGTCACCAATAGATTTAGAAGGCTGAAAAACCTTAGGGACAGGTAGGGCTGATATTAGCACTGTGGTTGTGATGATGTCAGCAGCGAGGTAGTAGCGGAGTAGAGCTGACTTCAACGGCTGAGGAGGGCTGACGTCAGTGGCTGAAGAATAAGGAAAACGGCTGAGAAAAGCCAACCGGAAGCCAAGGGGAGGCGGTTGATGCGGACGTCGAGTTCGGCTAATGCGAAAGCCGATGGGCAAGCTGATGTCAAATTGATTGAGGCGCTGGGGTGGAAGTCGACGGCGGCTAATGCCAAAGCCGATAGACAAGCTGACGTCGGATCGGCTAAGGCGCTGGCGCGGAAGGACAGCTGATGCGAAAGTTGATGGGCAAGTCGAGGGAAGTCGGCTGAGACAACGCGTGTGGGAGCGTGCTGAGAGTGGAGGTGGCGTCAACCGACGCGTTGGGTTTTGGGAGGCGCGTGAGGGCACGTGCGGTGTCCGCTGGAGGTGAATCTGGTGGCGTTGGCTTCGTCATGAAGAGACGAAGATGTGGGTATAGTCCAAACATTGAAAGAGGAATGGACGAGATACTCAAAAACTAGCAGAAAATGACAGAGGACAGAAGAAATTTGCCAAAAAAACAGGTGGAAAAAAAAATGCTAGGAGAGAACCCTAGGCTATGATACTATGTTATGAAAGTAGAGAGACTATATATTGAATTGTATAATGAAATACAAGAAGCCTGTATTTATAGGCTGAGAAGAAACCTAGATAAGTGTAGAAAAGAAGATAGAGATACATCAGAGATAAGTATAGAAAAGGAGATGAGATACATCTACAATACAGATAGATAAATATAAATAATAATATATATATATCTAACAAAGAGAAAAAAAAATTGAAATTTAGGAAAAAAGATGAAGTGAGTTGAATATGAACAATATGTTAAGTGATTTGGATGTACTATGAGAAAAGAAATAATATTTTATTTTAGGGTTTAATATATATTGTCTTTATTAATAAATTTATATTAAGATATAATAAAAATTAAAAATTTAATATTTTAATTAAGCGTACAAAGTTGTTGTTTAAATACAAATAGAATCACCCGCCTTAATGGGTCACCAACCCAGGACAATTCTTTTAATTTTGGGCCTTCTTTTGAATGATATCAGAGAAGGTTGAAAATCACAGTTTTGAAGCCCCACAATTAATATGCTTTTGTAAAAGTTGGGCCTATTACCAGATGGGCCCATTTGGTTGTTCCCCAAATAAGGACTGGGCCTTGTTAAATTAGCTCATATGTATTAGGTACTATTTGACATCGTATTTTTTTTTAGGGCAATGGTAGGGAGCCCGAAATTAGGTGGCTCAAATTGGCTCAAATTTCCCTATCAGGTAAGAAAAACAAAAAAAAAAAAAATAAAGTTACCAAAACAGGAAATTTGAGCCAATTTGAGCCACAGTTTTAGGGCCACCAAACATTATTCTTTTTTTTAATATCTTTTTATCTTTTTTGAGTTACAACATCTCTTTATATCTTTTCGTAAAAAGTCAAAAAATATACTTATTTAGATCATTCTAAACACCCTCTTAGATGTGTTAACAATGAAACAAGTTATAATTGATAATATTCTTTTCTTTTTTTTTTGTTGTGTCGATACATGTAGGCTGTGTTTGGTTAAAGAATTTGATGAGAAAAATAAAAAAATGAAAATACAATCTCACTTTTTGTTTGGTTATAATAGGGAAAAAGAAAGTGAGGGAAATGAATCACACTTTTTGTCTTTTGAGTTCACTTATGCTGTGTTTAGTTGGGAGATTTGGGGAGAGATTTGGAAATGAAAATGGAAATGATAGGTAAAATATGAATAAAATATACTTACATTTCACGTAGTTTCATATACATTTTCTCTTTTCTCTTTCTTTTTCCAAATCTTTCCCCAAATCCCTTAACCAAATACAATGTTAGACTCTTTTCTTCTTCCATGTTTCAATCAATCAAATATAGTTTAAAATTCAAATTCTATCAATTCTTTCTCATTTTCTTTATATTTTTCTTTTCTTTTTTTATTTCGCTCATCAAATTCTCCCACCAAAACGGAAGGGTGATTCAGCAATGTGGTCATTTGGGTCTAGGAGGATTGTAAAAAGACCCTTAAAACGACTCATTGAGCTTATTTTGTTTGGACAGCTTTGACTCCAAACTTAGAAAAAGTCAAAAAGACACCTTTTTCGATAGCTCTATGATTCTAATGCCATCAACCATACCAAAGTTAGTTAGGAATCAATCGATTTAACATGTTTTTGGTTTTTCTGCTCTCTTCTCTCTATTTTTTTTTAAAATTTTAAAATTATCCAAATTTTGTAATGATTTAAGACAACTTGCTGGTTAATAAAATTTCGAATTCGCCTCTCTTTTGCTTTTAGCTGGTAGTTTGTACTCCCTCCGTCCCAAAATATTAGTCCCTTATTTCATTTTTTATTGTCCCAAAATATTAGTCCCTCTTCAAAAATCAAGTACAAAAATAATATAAATTTCCTATTTTGCCCTTCTTTTAAATTAATAAACAATATAAAAAGTACAATTATGACATTGATATTCCCAAAAAATGTACTATCAAAAGGATAATTTTGGAAAATCAACTTTTTCAAATGTAATAATTGTACTACCAAAAAAAGTTAGATTCCCCAAAAGGGACCATTATTTTGGGACGGAGGGAGTATGAATTAATCAATTATTGATGTGTTGTTTTGAAAAATTGGTTGAAAGCTTATTTTTTTGGTTTTTTTTTTTTTTGATTTCTTTTGAAAAAATGTACAAAAAAGTAAAGAAGTGATGCGACTCAAAATAGGTCAAAAGTTGACTTTTGGATTCTAACCAAGTTCCCAAATTGAGGCTTAATCTCAATATTTTATAAAGCCAACAAATTTATAGAAGAATTTTATTAATGTATTCATTCTTCAATCAACGTACACGAAACATTCCCCAGTTTGTTCCCACTACATTTAAAACCACGACTGGGCCAATGATGAAACCAAACACCGGGCTAAGACCTTAGGTTGAGTTTGGCAATCAATACCAATTCATGTTTGGAGAAATCCACTAGTACTAGCAGAATAGGCATGCCGATGGCCTTGTGACCTAATGGCATGGGTGTGTAGGACTTAGATGCTTGCATTGCAATGGTGAGGTTGGAAGTTCGACTCTCCAATGTACTAATTTAATAACTAATAATTGAATTTTACCGATAAAAAAAAAAACAAAAAAACAAAATAGGCATAGTTGTTCAAAAAAGTAAATAAATAAATAGTTATTCTAGAACAACAAAAAAGGAAAAAAGATTAAAAAAAACAAAAATAGTCATAGTTGTTTAGACAAGGCAACTAAAACACTTCAAATATAAGACCAGGTGACAGACCTTTCATGAATAAAGAAGGGTACAAACTTTTATTATTATTATAATTAATAAGATTTGAATTTTGGGATTTTCTAACTCTTATATTACTACTTTAATTATCTGAATCATTCATCTTATAAGACCTGTTAAAAATACTATTCATATAAAAAATCAGGTTGACCGAACAATAATAGTGGCATGATAGGATCACAAAATCATGCAAAATCAATTGGCGTTGATGTTTGATCAATTTGAATTTTTTGCATGCATCATGTTATCAAAATGGACCCAAAATAAGAGTATAATAAGCAAACTGTTCCGTTAGTCTAAATACATGAATTGGAGGGAAACTGGGTCCATTTTTAAATAATGCTACATATAAACAGATTATACATTTTTCTTATCATGAGGCACAAAGGCAGTAGAACTTATATTAATAAATACATATGTGACTCATTTTTTTTTTTGTATATAATAGCAAAAAAATTAGGTTAAAAATATGTTTAACATTTTCCTTTAATTTTTGAAATAAATATGAAAAGGTCCTTGCATGTGACACGGACTTTGTGCTTGTTAATTAAGTTGAAAACTTTACGTCAATCAATTGATTTTACATTTTAGCCAAAAATTAAAATTCAACCTCAAATGTGTACTAGATTTGATTCACATTATTTTGTTCAACCATTGATACAGTAGGAATTGCTTTGAAATTCATAGAAGATTAATTTCTTTTACATTGTAATCAAAGACAATTTTTAGATTATCCAAGGTGTTCATACGCCATTAACTCAATCATTTCTTTCATGTTGTAATCAAAGATAGACCATTTTTAGATTATCCAATGCGTTCATACCATTAACTCAGTATTATATGATGAACAAGTTGATAGAAATGTTTTTGAAAGTTTTGGAAAAACATAATTTTTCCTCAACTTTGGTCTAATTTTTAGGTGAGACCCATGCGTCGAATTTCGCCGGTCTAAGTGGTAACGCGTTCTATGCTGTGTTATAATTCACGTAGTATATTTGGTTGCTCAAAACCATTATCGGGTGAATGGGAAATTGAAACCAAAGAGAGCTCCATGAAAATGGTGTTTTTGGTGAAATTTCCTAAACATTTGGCTTAAGGCTTGTCCCACATCGATTTGGTAGACAAGTTTTGAGTGGGTTTATAAGACATGAGCTTGGAACTTGGGGTAGGCCCCAAGAGGCACCCTAGTTTTGTACAGAGGGAGGTTATGGGCAAAATGAGCTAGACCCATTGGACCCAAAAATCACCACGCGCGCTGCCGTTAGGCTGGGCTTGGGCGCGGGTGCGTGGTTGGGTTGGGCTTGTTCGGCCCAATACCTATCTTTTTGGGCCAAAAACATTTGAAATTTATTTTCTAAAATTAAATTCTAATTTTTTGGAATTTGAATTTCAAAAATTGAATTCAAAATGGGCTCCATTTTTCCCCCCACCCGGACAGATTCAAATCTGTTAAACACGGGTTTTATCTGTTCAAATTTTGAACCCAACAGATTTGTATCTGTTTATTCAAACCGAACAGGTACCATACCTGTTCATTCAAATCTGTACCTGTTTAATTTAAATTAAATAGCCACCACTCCATCTATAAATAGGCAGTTCCTCATTTGATGTTTTCACTCCAATTTTTCGTTCTTCTCTGCTGCAATTCATCTCTGCATTTTGCTGCATTAATTCCATTAATTTTCTGTGAGAAAGAGTGTATACACTAAGTGTGTTCGTTGTACGAAAAATTTGTAGTGCTACAATTTTTCGTTGATTGATCATTTTATCCTGGGAGATAGACGTTCACAATCTGAAAGCACCGTGGAGAGGACGAATCTGTCTTAAGGATACAGTGTCAAATACTGGACTTGATCAGAAAATTTGTTCAAAAAATTAATCATGTAAGTTGTTAATTTATTTTCTATTTTATTATTATTTATTTAAATCAGATTTTCATTTTGTTTTTGTAAAAAAATAAAAATATGTTTTTATTTATTTATTGGTTTGATTTTTGTAATCAAACAATCGCTCTCATTTCCTATATATATTTTTTATTATTTCCGTTTGTTGTTTAGTACACAAACAGAATTTATTTCATTAAATACAGTGAAGATTGTCTAACAATCTTAAGACAGATTCTTTTTGGTATCTTCATTGTATTTATTTTTCTGTGTTTTCACAAAGTGATATTCTGGTTGGAAAATATAAATAGTAGTAATATACTGTTTATTTTCTTTGACAACTAGTAGTAATATACTAGTGTCATTAACAATTGCAGAATATTAATTTGTGTTATAAAAAATTATTGTGGTATTTTATTTTTCTAGTTTTAGTAACAAGGAAAATAAAATTATTGTGTTATAATTTATTTTTTGGTTTTAGTAACTAGAAAATTAATTTGTGTTTTGGTTTTTTCTGATTTTTGTAATCAGATATTGTGGCTACTGCAATTGAAAATGCAACTGGAAGTGGTACTCCAATTGTTACACCGATTCCGGTCCCTATCCAGAACCATGTTCAAGTTCCAATAAATCATGGAGGAAAATTGAAAAAATTTAACGGCACTAAGTTTAAGAGATGGCAGCAAGAAATGTTATTTTATCTTATAACTCTAAATCTCGCCCGGTTTCTCTGTGAAGAGGCTTCAACACTTAAACAGGGTGAAAGTGATCGGCAAGTTGTTGCCGTTGCAGACGCTTGGAAGCATTCTGATTTCTTGTGCAGAAATTACATCCTCAATGGCCTTGATAACATGCTGTATAATGTTTACAGTCCTCTGAAAATAAAAAAAGAATTGTGGGATTCTTTGGAGAAAAAATACAAGACAGAGGATGCCGTCACAAAGAAATTTGTTGTCGGTAAATTTCCGGACTTCGTTATGGTAAACTCTCAGACGGTAATTTCTCAAGTTCAAAGTTTTCAATTAATTTTGGATGATATTCATTTTGAAGATATGTCTCTTAGCGAGTCTTTCCAAGTCGCTGCTTTAGTGGAAAAGTTACTACCAGCTTGGAAAGATTTAAAAAATTAGTTAAAACATAAACACAGAGAGATGACCATGGATGAACTTATTGTAAGACTGAGAATTAAGGAAGATAATCGGAAGACTGAAAAGAGGAATGGTAAAAATCCCATTGAGTCCAAGGCTAATGTGGTTGAACAAGTGTACAAACCACATAACAAAAAGAGAAAGTTTGCTGGAGATGGTCCTAAACAAGGCGACAACAATGGTAATAAGAAGTTCAAAGGAAAATGCTATAATAGAGAGATTGATGTCATTTACCCCGTCAGAGATGTAATATAATTCTATCACATTGGCTTGATTGGTGGTCTTCTTGCTTGTACTTCCGCGATCCTTCTTAGGGGGGCGAACAAGAAATGGGGCAACTCGACACATTTACGCAGACAAGAAGATGTTCACTACTTACAATAAGGCTGCAAATGGTGAACAACTTTTCACGGGAAATTCTTCTACTTCTACTGTGGCTGGACATGGAAAGGTGAACTTGAAGATGACATTAGGGAGAGAACTTACCCTCAACAACGTACTGCATGTACCAGACATCCGGAAGAATTTAGTTTCTGGTTCTTTGTTAAGTAAAAATGGTTTCAGACTTGTATTTGAGTCTGATAAATTTGTATTAACAAAGAGTGGTATGTATATTGGTAAGGGATACATGAGTGATGGTCTCTTCAAGTTGAATGTAATGACGGTTGTACCAAAACTTGCTATTAATGAGAATAACACATTTTTTGCTTATATTCTTGAATCGAATTTATGGCATAGTAGATTAGAACATGTAAATTTTGATGCTTTGCGTAGATTAATTGATTTGGATTATATACCAAAGTTTGAAATTGATCCTAATCACAAATGTGAGATTTGTGTAGAAGCGAAACTAACTAAGGCTCCATTTAAATCGGTTGAAAGAAAAACCGAACCTCTAGAATTAATTCATATTGATGTATGTGATCTTAAATTTGTTCAAACTAGAGACGACAAAAAGTATTTCATAACATTTATCGATAATTGCATAAGATATTATTATGTATATTTACTGAGAAGTAAAGATGGAGCATTAGAAATGTTTAAATTCTACAAAACTGAAGTTGAAAATCAACTTGAAAAAATCATTAAAATGGTTAGAAGTGATAGGGGTGGTGAATATGATGCACCATTAAATGAATTTTGTACACAACATGGCATTATTTACTAAACTACGGTACCCTATTCTCCACAGCAAAATGGAATTGCTGAAAGGAAGAATAGAACCCTTACAAAAATAATGAATGCCATGTTACTAAGTTCAGGCTTACCGCAGAACTTGTGGGGGGAAGCAATATTGTCTGCTAATTATGTTCTTAACAGAATACCCCACAAGAAATCCAACAGCACTCCTTATGAATTATGGAAAGGTCGACCACATTTCTATAAATACTTAAAAGTGTGGGGGTGTTTGGCAAAAGTTGAAGTTCTTGTTCCTTAAAAGACTAAGATAGGACCAAAAACAATGGATTATGTGTTTATTGGTTATGCTTAGAATAGCAGTGCATATCGGTTTCTGATTTATAAATCAGAAATACCTGATATAAATGTGAACACTATTATAGAGTCAAGGAATGCTGTGTTTTTTGAACATGTCTTTCCTTACAAGAAAGGACAGGAATTAAGTTCACAGAAAAGAACTTATGATTATACACAAAGTCAAGAGACTAATGACAATCAAACATAAGAGACTAGTAATGGTCTCGACCAACAGGATTTAACTGATGATGAACCAAGACGAAGTAAGAGAGCAAGAACATCAAAATCCTTTGGTCCAGATTTTCTGACATACCTGTTAGAAAATGAACCTCAAAGCTTTAAGGAAGCAATGACAGGTCCTGAAGCACCTCTGTGGAAAGAGGTTGTTAATAATGAAATTGAATCCATTATGCAAAATCATACTTGGAAATTGGTGGATCTTCCATCTGGTTCTAAGCCTTTTGGATATAAGTGGATATTTAAGAGAAAAATGAAAGCAAATGGTTCAATAGACAAGTATAAAGCAAAACTGGTAGTAAAAAGTTACAGATAAAAGGAAGGTCTAGATTATTTTGACACATATTCCCCTGTGATAAGAATAACATCCATTTGCATGCTTATTGCTATAGCAGTGTTGTATAATTTAGAAATACATCAAATGGATGTTAAGACAGCTTTCTTAAATGGTGATCTAAATGAAAAGATCTATATGGAGCAACCCAAAGGGTTTGTAGTGCCGGGGTAAGAAAAGAAAGTTTGTCAGCTTGTAAAATCTCTTTACGGATTAAAACAAGCACTTAAGTAATGGCATGAAAAATTTGATCATGCAATGCTTACTAATAGGTTTAAGATAAACGAATGTGACAAGTGCATCTATGTTAAAAACAATGACCAAGGATATGTCATAGTTTGTCTTTATGTGGATGACATGCTTGTTATTGGAAGTAGTCAAAACATGATCAAATCAACTAAGCAAATGTTGAACAAAAGATTTGATATGAAAAATATGGGGGTTGAAGATATAATATTAGGAATAAAAATTACTAAAACATCTGACGGATATGCATTATCTCAATCACATTATATTGAGAAAATTCTTGGTAAATTTATCAAGAATGATATGAATGTAGTTAGAACACCTTTAGATATCAGTCTTTATTTATCAAAAAATAAAGATGATGCGGTGTCTCAGTTAAAATACTCCCAAATCATTAGAAGCCTAATGTACCTAAATTAAGTAGGTATATTAGTAACCCCGGCAAAGACCATTGGAAAGCAATCATTCGGGTTCTTAGATATCTAAGATTTACCTGTGATCATGGTTTGAACTTTACTCGAAATCCAGCAGTACTCGAAAGTTATTGTGATGCCAATTGGATATCGGATACTAAAGATTCAAAATCTACTAGTGGATATGTCTTTACTCTGGGAGGCGCTGTTGTTTCTTGGAAATCCACGAAACAAACATGTATCGCACGATCCATAATAGAATCCGAGTTTATTGCTTTAGATAAAGCAGGAGAAGAAGCAGAATGACTTCGTCACTTCTTAGAAGAGACTCCAATGTGGCCAAAACCTGTGCCAGCTATTTGCATTCATTGTGATAGTCAATCTGTAATAGGCAGGGCACATAATCATATGTATAATGGTAAGTCACGATATATTCGTCGTCGACATAATACCGTAAGACAATTGCTCTCAAATGGAATAATCTCAATAGATTATATAAAATCTAAAGAGAATATTGAAGATCCATTAACAAAATGTTTGACAAAAGAGCAAGTGTATAGTTCATCGAAGGGGATGGGATTAAAGCCTATTACATAAGAGTCATCACACTACAAGAAAATTAGGTTTTAGCAGCGTTTTTTATTGCAGCAGCCTGAAAAACGCTGCTATAGATGGGCTATTGTAGCGGTTATTGACCACAACTAAAAATTAAATTTTTAGTAGCAGTTTTTTCCTAAAACGCTGCCATATGTTTTTTTTATAGTGATGGGTTGTACTCAACCGTCACAAAAAGTCAAGTAAATTAAAGGCCCGCCAAATTCAACTATTTCTCGCGAAATCAGAATTATTTATTTATTTATTTTTTGTGGGTGAATAACATATTAGAATTTCAGCTCAAAAATAAACCGTTCAACTCACAATTTGTGCCCTACTCCACAACACTTCTTTGGCGAAGTATCAGAGTTCATCCTTCCCGCGGTGTATTGACGACATCAAGCTTAGCATCACTGGGATTTCACGGTCAGTCTGCTCTCTTTCTCTATCCCTCTCTTTCTTCTTGTCTCTCGGTTTATCTCTCTACCCTTCTCTCTTTCTTCTACTGTCTCTGTTTCTCCGTTTCCCTTACTGTCTTCGGTCAAGTTTGAGTGAATGAAATTCATTGTTAACCTAAGACTTGCCATTCCATTTATTGCTTCTAATATCTCCAAAACTTCTCTACTTTGAATGATTTCATGAACATCTTGAATGATTTTGATTTGGGAAAATAATTTACAAAATAGATTGATTAACACGTTTGGTATTCTGGTTTTTGTTATGATATTCATATTTTAACCAATATAATTAGTGAAGTGAATGGATTGTTGTTGATGCTACATAATAAAATCTCATGCTTGAGGATTCATTATGTATGCTAGGTGTTTGATAAAATGCTACAATGGAGTAATAATGCGTACATTTTTGTTTATTGGTTTGAACATGATCTTAACAACAACAATCATTATAATGATCATAATAATCATAGTAATAAAGATGCTCACAAGATCATGATAGAGACAATTCATAAGTCCTCATTCATTCCTCATCCCAAGTATATGGAAAGGTAATACTGAAATTGATCAACTAGTCCATCCTATTAGGGCTATGTTTTATTCCAATTAAGTGGGACTGAGTTCACCCACGACACTTCATCAAAAAGCCACTTCTTATTTTGCACAGTTGTATTTCCTAGTCTCATGCTCATTAATAGACATCATTACCCAATATAGTTGATATTTCCAGATAAATATTCCAATCATATATATTGCCTCTTACACATATATATACATACATCTATGTTTTTCTTAGCCTCAAAGTACTTGCTTTATTTTGTAGTGTTGCCATTTTATTATCCCAAATATTCAAAATCTCATTTGTATATGAAATATTGCATGAAAAACATTGCCTATTAACTCTTTTTATCCACATCAAGTATGTTAATTACATGATGTCAATCATCTATGTCATGCCTCAGGTACTTTTGATATCCCACTTACCAAAAAAATGTGACCGAGTTACCAACATAGTTGACTATGAATTATTCCAAATAAGAATTTGTAGCTTTAAAAATAATATTTTAGGGACATGTACCAACTCATTTTAATGCTTCCAGTGTGTTATTGAAACCTATACATTTATGTATGCCCGAACTCTTTTACTATAATAATCCAAAGACAATAAGGACCTATCTGTATAAGGGATACATGAAACAACAAAATTAGTGAACTTACTACTCTTTCCTTTCATTTCTTCAATCATAGAAGTTTGATTTACTTTAGTAAAGCTGCATCAAAATAGACATTTATGGCTTCATTATAAACAACTCATGGCCATTCTTACCAATTTCCTGTTCAATATCAACTATGAAGCAAATTTGAAAGTATGAAATTGGTCATTATAGATGTGAAGGTTCAATTGATACAGCTGAACATAGAAAAAAACAAGTAGACCTCCCAAATTGAAATTCAACAAATTATAACTTTCCATCTCCTACCCATTGTTGAACCCAGTTATGAAATACTAGTGCACACATGAGTCTACTATTTTATGGAACAGTTGCGAATTTCTACTGTTAGATATGTTTTGTTTCATTTGTGTGCAGCCAGGGCATCTAATATCATTTTCATAGACACTAGTTTTGGGTTCTTACTGAATTGCATGCCACCTCAACAATGTCAAGTTCTATATATCAATATGCAAGACGACACAACTAGTTCTCTATTTTTATTTTTATTTTTTTGTGTTAAGAAAATTGTTGTTTATGAATTTAATGCACAGTTTGTAATGTTTTGTTGGCTTAATAATGTGATGAGAGAAAATTGTTGCCACTTTTTATTGTCATTGCTTCTTGTTTATGAAAGCATTCGTGCATTGAACCATGAGATAAATACTCCTGTTTTATGAATCAGGAGTATTTTAAAAATTTCCAGATTTTCTTTTCATGTAGTGTATTGGTAAGCTCATGAGTCGTAGTAACGATCAAGTTAGGTTATTGGATCTTTTTATTTATATAGTTCTTAGGGGTTTTAATAGTCAAGATAGGGCATATATGGAGTTAACTATAAGTAGTGCTATAATTGCCTATAAGTCCATAGCTAATACTGATTTTTCAATCAACAAAGAGAACAAGTTTCAGGGGTATTTTTAGCAACTATGCACTTTTAGGATTGTGATGCAAGTCAACCCTTGTTGTGAACTATGATACCTAGAAGTGATTCCTTGACTCATCTCGTCTTTCCTCTTCCGCTCTTTAATTTTCTGCTCTATGTTACCCGTTAAAATCCAAAACCAGAACTTGACCACTTTTCCTAACTTTAAACCTATTTTACAAGCCTAACACAATATATATATATATATATATATTTTCCCAACTATTCAAATATAACATATGAAGATAATCCAAATCAGCACCAAGTACTATTTTGTCACCTACAGTTCACAGGAATCCTTCACAACCCAGAAGATACCATAGTCTCTTCAAATGGCACTTGGTGTGTTCTGTAACTTAGGAGCTGCTCCTCCAAAAAAAGGTGTTACATTAAACATAATCCTCTTATAAAATAGTTCATTTTTGGGGGAAAAAAAATATAGAGAAGTCATACAAAAATAGTGCCTACCTTTTTATATGTTTTCTACATTAACATTGCTTATCTTGTTTGAACATATAACTTTTTCCCTTATCTAATTTGCATGTTTCAATGGTTTTGAATCAGCCAATCATACCATCGTCTTTAGATTTAGTTCAGAACCTCCTGTTTCTTTGACTAATGCATTCCTTATTTTTTTTTCAGCTTTTTTTAAATTTTTTATTTTTTTGAGAAAATTGTTGTCCATGAATTTAATGCATAGTATACTTGTAATGTTTTGTTGGCCTAATAATGTGATTAGAGGAAATTCAACATTCATGTGTGCCTTTTTTTTTTGTTGAATCTAAAGCCAATTAAAGAAGATTTATCATCAACATAAAAACTTTAAAATATTCCACCCTTTTAATTACTTTAACAACCATAAAGCAAATACCCAAATACATATCTTCATATGATTGAAACCAATCTCAAACCACCAACAACCAAACCTTCAAAATCATTGGGACAAGCCCAAGAAATAGTGTATTATATTAGAGATTTTTCTTATCTATTATGTAATACTTGAATTTAATCATTGAGTTTAAACCATATAATGTATTATATAAGAGATTTTTCTTAACCCTCAATAACCAAACTTTCACTATGTATTTGCATGTGCACGTGAAAGACAGTAAAAAATCATAACTACACCAAATTAAGTCTTAAGTTCCATCAAATGGGGTCGATAGAGTAAAAAAATCATAACTTATAAAAATTAAGGGGTGTTTGGGAAGTTTGGTTTTGGGTTTTTTTTTTGGTTTTTTTCACTAAAAGACAAATTAGTTACAAAACTAAAAAAAACCAATCCAAACAAAATATCACATCAAACTCCATAATCATTTCACTTTTTATCTCACAAACATCACATCCAACCACAAAAAAATCCAACTATCTTCCCAAACACAAATTTTTTTTTCTCCAATAATATCCTACAACTAAAAAAACCTACAAAAAAACCCACTTCCCAAACACCCACTAAAATGCTACATAAATTGTGAAAATGAAATCTAAGGAAACAATAAAAAATAAAATGAAACGTATCAATATAAAATAGTTCAATTTTAGGAAAAGATATACAGGAAAAGTCATATACAAATAATTCAATTATGTGTACCTACACTAAATTGTGTAGTGCTTTTTTATGTTAGTATATATAACTCTTTATATAATATATTTAACTTTTTATTTTGTTTCGTGGTACTTCAATTTAGTTAATTATCAATTGATAAGAGTTGGATGAAGAAGAGTAGATTGTCAAGAGATTATATGCAAGAAATTAACACTACAACAAGTTGGGTCTTGAATGACGAATTTTTTTTGTCTTCAAAGAGCTAATTTCGTCACTATAGATATTTGTGACGAAATATTTTCGTCACCGGTTTCGTCATTGAATGTTTGTCACTAAAGACCAACGTGACGAAAAATAATTTCGTCACCAATGAAATTACTTCAGCGACGAAATTTTTTGTCACCAATAAAAGAACATTTTGTCACCCAAAATTCTCATTTTCGTCACCAAATAGTTATTCAGTACCATATTTATAACTTTAGTTGACGAATAAATTTGTCACGCATGTTGATCATTGATGAGGAAATAATTTCGTCACAATAAGATGCAAAGGTGACGAAATTTTTCGTCTTCAAAAGTCATAATTTTTTGTCACCAATAAAAAAATATTTTGTCGCCAAAAATTCTCATTTTCGTCACCAAATAGTTGTTCAGTACCATATTTATAACTTTAGTTGACGAATAAATTTGTCACGCATGTTGATCATTGATGAGGAAATAATTTCGTCATAATAAGATGTAAAGGCGACGAAATTTTTCGTCTTCAAAAGTCATACATGGGTGACGAAATATATTTCGTCACAAATATATATACGTGACGAAATTTTTAGTCACCAAACAACAAAATAAATAAAAACTTTCATCTATAAACTGTAGTAAATTTTGTCACAAAAAAAGTTTATTAGTGACGAATAATCACTTTGTCATAATAACAAGTACAAATGACGAAAAAATTCGTCACTAAACTTGTTCCATATTTTATATTCAATTTAAATTATTATTTCACAAATATCCCTGCTCATATCCCAATAACCTTTTAATTGCACTAAGAAATCCACTAGCTATTATACACCACTCCACACAAAAATTCACTAAACCATTATATTATAAATCAAAATGTATCCATCAAACAACTTTAATAATAATCCATTATGTATAACAAAAAAATCATCAAAGCAAATCCCAAAATGAACTAACATGGGAGTCCACAAAAAAAATCAACACTCAATCTTGATTTACAATTACAACTAAGTATCAATTCAGGAAATAAATAAATAATTCAACACTTGATCTTGATTTGCAAATATGCTTCCAAACGTCATCAAAAACCAATCTGCAAAGAAAATAAATAGGAAAGACATTAATATATTATTAATTACATCTAAAATCATATTTAAATAATTTTATTTTATAAACCAATTTAATAGAAATACATATAACAATCCAAAACTTCAAAGAGTTGAAGTGATCCTTAATGATAAGCAACACAGATAACAGAAGATGACAAAAGATTGCAAGAATACCATGTATCACTAGCACTAATGCCAACAAGCATCAAAGAGAATCACATGACGTGTTCACAAACTAATCAATCCATAGTTTTTATAGGAGTTACCATTTTCATTTAAATCTAAATATGTTCCTATTTTATTTTTAACTTCAACGAGGTAAAAGGTCAAAACACACATGCAAACAAACATAAAAACAAAAACAAATACACACGAATAGATATTGAAATAAAAACACAATTAGACCTCCAAACAGTTTGGGTTAATTATATTTTATATGGTTTTGTCCTAAAACACTTTACCTCCTTCATGTTTAAAAATATACACATAACCCTCTTGAAATTTGGAGTAAAGTGCAAACGTTGCAAATTCTGGTTAAGTTACCATGCGTTAACACACACTAAATTGAGCGTGTGTTAAGAAATATATATAATGATACTTTTGCCCCTTTTTCAATTTGCCTCTTTTTCAATTTGCCTTTTTCTATTCTTTTCTTCTTCATTCCCTCTCCCTCCTCCTCCTTTCTATAGCAGCAGACCCACTCGCCATTCCCCTTCTCACTTCCTCCTATATTTCACATGCCACCACCAACCAATAGCCTCATGGGCCACCATGGCTATCAACCACCTCTAAAACAAAACCCAGTATCCACTTCCCCAAACACCTAGGTAGGGTGACTTAGCAAGACACAGTCCACCAGGACACCACCATGCATGGCCAAACCCAACCCTAACACCTAGTGGACAAGCACATTTCACCCTCTCATCTTTCTCTCCCTTGCAGGGAATTAAAATTTTAAACTCATCTCCCTCTAACAACCTAAAAACAGAAAGTTCTAAACACAAGTCTAAAGGCAACGAATCACCTTTTAAGTTCTGAACTGTGAAAACTCCAAGAAAAGAAAAACAATGAAAATGAAAATGGGGTAGAAAATTTAGGGAAAAATGCTATATAGTTGAGTACGAGACTGAGGAGAGACATTGCCATTTTTTAAGACAGCTAAGCTGAGAACAATTAAGATGTTATTAACGAAATCATTAAACCAATGATGTGTATTGATCAATCACTATAGCCAAACTTTATGTTAGGAACAAAAGCAATTACTAACAATTAACAATAGACTACTTAAATTAGTACTGAGAAAAAAAATCACTGTAAATAAATTAATCCCTCACGGCAAGAGGAGCTGTGTAGGTGTCATATGAGAGGAGGGAGAGGAATGATATGAGACAGACCATGGGACAAGAAACGGAAGAATGGGAATAAAAACAAAAGGAAAGAGTCCCATCTAACACTTTATTATTGACCTTGAACTATGTTTTTTGAAGAATTAAACAAAAATCAAGTTAGGTTTTCTTCAGTCAGAGTCTACAAGTCAACAGTTAACATTTAACATATGTTGTGATCTAATGTTCCCCATGACAACAAAACAATGTGCAATAAGTATATGCATTCAATAATCCAACACTCTATTGTCCATTTGGAGGTATTGACATCAACTTAAATAACCAAAATGTCCAGAAGGACCCAATTGACATCAACTTAAATAACTACAATGTCCAGAAGGACATCAACATAACAATGTGCAATAAGTATATGCTAAGTGATTTCTATTAATATGAAATAGGACTAGACCATAGTAGGTATACTAAGTGATTTCATTAATATGATCTATCTTCCACATACACAAAAAAACAATGTTCAATGCTCAGATGCCAATGGGAAGATAAGATCCATGACAATCTAGTTTCTTGTATTTTGCATCCTATAATTTTAGTTTTTTATTTTTTTAAAAGAAAAAGACTAACTAGATTCTTGTGCTTGCTTACTTGCTTTGTTTACCTTGTGATTTGCATGATATCTCTAATTTGCATGGGTTGTATCAACAAAATCCAAAATTTGATCCAGGTTATGGCACTCCTCAGGCTATACATACACTTCTCGCTTCCACGGAAAGATCTCCTATTACCCTCACCTCAAATAATCCTCATGATGCACAAAGGGGCCAATGTCACATGTAAAGTTTTATTCAAGCTGCAAGTAGCAATTGTTTACTCCTCATATTTATCAACCTCAGTATTTTGCTGAACCAATATAAATAGATCCTCTGGAAGATGTGATACAAATGTTGATGAATAAGGAAATCTTTTAGCCAAATCTACTAGTGTAATAGATACCTTAGTTCCAACTTTATATGTAATTTTTTCATGAAAATGAAGACCTGGCAGAATGTTTGCATCCCCCTGCATTGCTTTTCTTTCAACCTCCATGTGAACCTAATATAAACCCCAAGCAACCACAATAATTTTAATGAAGCAAGAAAACGTAAATATGGAACAGATAAGAGTGCTTTTAACCAAGAAGCAGCATACGAGGAAGATGAGGAGGAAAATTTTTTTGATTTAATAAGATGTAATTTAACCAATTTAAGGAATATGTAGGTTATCGGTCATCAACCATTTCAATCATCTAATCTACGCTCAAAGGAGAAAAACAACAAACAGGAAAATCCAGTCACATCAAAAGCCTTCAATAGAAAAATACCCGCTCTCTTATTGTAGGTAACAACCCGTCATTCCATTGCTCACCATCTAAACAAATTTCTGCAAAATAAACAACTTTTTATTAAAGAAGCAATATATCACACTTAATCATATGCAATGGGTGCTCAAAAAAATCAAAATTAAAAATCAAAGAAAGAGTGAGAGTTTGCAAGAGCTACGATAGTTAAACGGTAATGCAACAACTAGACTGCCAAATCTGTTTATGCATCCGCGTGAAGTGTCCTCTAAATACCATACTTTAAAAACCAGTATAGCTCATGTACTACAGGCATCAAGCACACTCCAAAAAAAGGTGACCACAGCTATGCATAAGACAGAAAATCTGACAGACAGGAAGCTGTTTCTTATTAACACAAGCATTCAACATTATAGTAAAGCAGTACTAAAAAAATAAGTTTAAATCAAAAAGTAAAACCTGAAGCACTTGAGCAGCATATCTCTGAGCTGCTGCATCTTGCTCAGCAAATCTGTGAGCATCTTCTGTAACCCTTTGTTCTTGCTCTACCCTCATCAAAACCTATCAGATAAGTCATAATCAATATATTGTTAGAAATCTTTATCACATAAGAGAGAACAAGAACCAATTTTTTACATATTTAATTGTCAAACATAAAGCAATGCAAAACCTGAAGCATGACATTTTCTTGTTCTTGCTTATCAGCAAGGGCATGTCGAAGCTCAGCAACCTCTCGCTCCAATTGTTCAACCTGAAGCTCATAAGCAAATAGTTAATATGAAAAATATTTTATTTAACATTTTAAACTAGGTAGAAAATAAATAAGAACTCAACCACTAAACAAGCATCTTGCTTACAAAAATTTTAATAACTACATCAAACAATTTTAGCAGATTTCGAGTAGAAAAAGGTGAAAAACTTAGTAGGAATTCCCCACCTCTCTCTCTTTCCTCTTCGATTCAAAAACCACAAAATATGATCAGGAAAAAGAAATCAAAATACACCACAAAGAAGGTGAGGAATTTTGGCTGAATTCAATGAGTTATGGGAAAATAATTAAACAAATTAAGAAAACTCACAGTGGAATGGAAATGCAGGGCCAGGCATAAGCTCACAGAGGAGTCGTGATCAACATGGAATCATTCAGTGGAATGGAAATGCAGGTTTACATTGGAAAACATCCTCATGTAGATGTCTATGGTGGCAAATTGTGGATTAATATCCTGCATGAAAGCCTGAAACATGGGTTAGCACCGAAGTCTTGGACAGATTACCTACATCTCACAGTTGGCGGTACTTTGTCAAATGCAGGGATTAGTGGGCAGGCATTCCGTCATGGTCCTCAGATCAGTAATGTCCACCAGTTGGAAGCAGTTACAGGTTTGTACCCAAAAAATAAATAAATAAATAAATTTGTAACAGGACAGCATCGCATGTTCATAGATTGCATGGGCCTGCTTGGTGCGATTTATTAACTCTTTTAATTTTGGGAATCTGTGCCACTGTGCCTGGTGCAATCTATCAAAAAGTTGAGGAAATGATGTTTTTAACTTCTGCTTATTGATTATCAACTTTCAATATAAAAAATAGGGATAATTACACTAAGATCCCATCTACTATTTGGAGAAATCAGCTTACCCCTCATCTATGAACATGTACATTTTGATCCCTTCAACTATAAAATGTATTACTTTCACCCCCTCTAGACCACCTTTTAGAAGGGGGCAATTGAACGATTTTTATAGTTAAGAGGTCAATATGTAAGAGTTCATAGATGATGAGGATTAAGATGATATTCACTAATAGTTTAGGGGATCTTGGAATAATTAACCATAAAAAATACTGCACCAAACAAGCTCATTACGCAATTTGAGAACTAGATCAACATATGACACATGTAAGATTAAGATGGAAAAACCATACAACAACTTCAACTTTAACTTTGTTCCACCTGTTTTCCATTCATTAAAAACTGGACTAGGAAGTTTCCAGTTTTCCTCATCATATTGTCCGAGAATCAGACCTTGTTTTCATAAAAGATAAATAACCATTGGTCACTGAATAGCAGTTCATCACATTCTTAGAATTTGTATTTGCATTCAAAATTTACTGAAATTGTGTAGGAAAAGGGGAGGTAGTAAATTGTTCAGAGAAGCAGAATGCAAACCTCTTTCATGGTGTCCTTGGAGGACTTGGCCAGTTTGGCATAATCACACGAGCAAGAATTTCTCTAGAACCAGCACCAAAAATGGTAAAAACACACCCACAGAGGATAAAATCTGTCACCAACCACACTAAATAACTAATTCACTAGGATGTAACAATCATCCTAGGACACAACCACACTGAATAATTAACTAAGTTGTATAAAAAACACACCCACAGAGGATAAAATCTGTCTTCTTCTTCAAAGAACAGAATGAAACCAAAGCAAATAAAATTGATAGCCACATGCGACAATTCCAATGAATGGCCCGAGACTATAATTCAGTACATATGGCCTGTTACTGCAGTTAGTACTCTGTTTGATTTTCTCTTTACTCAACTATATACGAAGTCCAGAGAAGTTAAAGCAAGATATGCTAATTTAAGGGTGTAATATTCCAATTTTCATTAAATCGATAGTTATGAGAGGAAAAATAATTAATTAATAATATAGAGTAAAAACCTATAGATCTAAATTTTTATATAAAACAACGCCCAATTAATACACATTAATATCTAATGAAATGTTTCCAGAGTCTGTCAAATGAGTATGCCATACAGTGTTCCCATTAAGATATTGCATAACTAACCAAATATATGCCACCAACATAAGATGTATGAATTTAAAAATAAATTAAAATAAAATGACAGGCCAAGCTAGTGTATTGAAATATAGATAACCCCCATTTGCATCCTTAATATACTGGTTATAGTCACATAACATTGAATAAGACACCATACTGCCACATAGTCATAGTTAAGAATCTGATGCTTCAAAAATCTGGGAAAAGGGAGATGTGATGGGTAGATATGGTGTGTAGCCTTTAGTTAAGCCTTAGTAATCATGAATGCCAAAAGTGATTGTAAATTGAGTACAATGGTAAATAAGGAACCATGAAACTAATCCCTAGTAAGTTTACATAGACTTCATCTCGTTGAATCCGAACTGTGTTGGGGACTAAGAAACAGATGACAGTGCAGCATAATACACTACAGATAGCTGGTGCTTTTCCTGGATTCTAGGATTGTCCATTTAATCTATTGATATAAACTTTTCACATTGTAACATCAATAAAACAGTCAAAACAATCATCAAACAGTAGAAGCAGCTGTTTGTCAATAATGGTAATGAAAAAATGAAGAATAGTTCAAAAACTTTCCAAATATTAGTCTAGTGTATTAGTGTGTTATAATAAAACCAGAATTTTTAATGGACTATACACACAAGATCCATATTCAGGACTACGTTAATGTAGTGGTTCAACAAACCATACTTTAACCCAACTAATTATGATGGTTACATGAGTACTTTACTTCCCCATTTAGCTCTTTGTAAAGCCATATTTTCAGATAAAATAATGTCAGCCTTATCCTTTCTCCTCCTCTCCAATCATCTTCTTTTTTCATTTTCCTTTTTAAAAAAAAAAAAATCAATAACAGCATTTATAATAAGAACAAAATAAAAAAATTTCCCTTTCCAGAATCGAAGCTGAATACAAATTCCACAAATGTAGATATCATAAAGCAAGAATTAAGATTGGATTTTGTAAAAGAAACAGAACTGTTCTTGTCATATCATAGAATGAGTTCTTGGGCATGTCACAACAGAAAAGGAAAAGTTGACTGCAATTTAAAAAAAATATTAAGTACTATATTACTGCTTTGAGCTATTTTTAAAAGGTGGGAAAAGATAGATATATGATAAATTGATAACAACTTACCAAGGCAGTTACTTTCCTTCTTATTATGTCTTTATTTTAAACAAGTTGTTTAAAGTGGTTGTTTCAGCTAGTTATTTATTCATAGCAGCAGGCCAAACCAACCATAACAGTAGCCAAGCAGCCCCACCAAAGACAGGACATCCAAAAATAAGTAGAAGGACCAACTAAAGACCTATTTTCCTACATCCAGCAGTTAGCACATCCAGGAAATCAAGGCAAATGGGCAGCAGCAAACGGGCAGCAGCAAACAAGCAGCTTGAACTAGCAGTGCCATGGACACGGATTACCTAATGGAAGATGGGCTATGAACATGCCTAACAGAAGCAGAGATTAACAAACTAAATCCATGTGCAGCTCACATGCTTTTATGGGTTCTTATATGGTTGGAACTTGAAGCACACAGCAATAAAGGTTCAATTATCACTGATATATTGTAGTTGATATACTCCTCCCCTCCCCCCTTTTTCTTTCTTTCTTCTTTATTTTCCTGTGAAAATGTTCTAACACAATCCAAAGTATTGACAAATAATATCATGAGAAGTACCTAACTTGAGCTAATAACATTGTTGTTGTAGAATTCCAAGATGAGCATTCTAAACTGTCATATAAGTTTTTTTTGACACTGCACTTTGAATCATGAAATCCCATGTCAGGAGAAGCAGAGTTACAAACAAGACCAGAGTACTGTTTATTATACCTAGGAAAGTGAAACATGGCATGAAAAGCCATATATCCAAGAGGATGAGAGTTGATCTAAACCTTTCTTACATGTCTGCTATATATATAGATATATGAAGTTCAGGAAACAGGGGAATCAATGTACCTTTCCAAAAGATAAAAATATCTAAATCCCCTTCCACATTAATGCTTTCCCATTTCTAAAATAGCATTTGCATATTTTTAACAAGTAATTCCTGTTTTTATTTCATTAATAGCGAAGCAGGGATCACAAGAAATGGCAAGAGTTCTTAGATAAACTAATAATTCATCTGAGATATACTAAAAGGAACTTCCGAAGACTTAAAATCTTAGTAGCAACCACAAGTCGACAAACTTACACACTAAGGTTTTCTACTTACAAATCAAGACTCAGCTAAGACGTATATAATTGAATGTCTAGTTGGAGTCAAAAGTCACCAAACAAAGACCTAAGAAGGATGCTAAGATAAGGTAACAATGTTTTGTTAACTTTCTGTCTATACTTCATCAATGATTTAGCCTCTATTTCTTCAATCCGAAAGTGTGCTGAATTTCAAATCCTGCTAAATTTTCATTGTTATACTGTACTCCAATTTCACATGAATAACAGCAAATAATATAAATAAATGGAATCAATCCAACACAGAAATTTCAGTTTCTGCAAATTCACGAACAGTTAAGAAAACACGCATTGCATAAGCCAAATACATTACCCTCATTAGAGAGATATAAAATCAAGTCAATATGTTATTGATTAAAGATTGTCATAGAAAAACATTAATTCTCATACTAAATCAGATTACATTCAACCCAATCTATGTAACATTCTTAGCACCACCCCCCCCCCCCCCCCCAAAAAAAAAATAAAAATAAAAAGAGCCACAATCCCCTAATCCAAACCCACCTCTCTATCTCAGTTACACACTGAGACGGGAACCAAACCCTTGTCTAAATGGATGCCAAACCCAAACGGAGAATGTAATGGCAAGTTATGATAGTAGGCATGACCATCAGAATTGTTTTGATGCTTTAATATGGCTGACCTTAATCTCATAATATCCCAGAGCCACAATCCCCTAATCCAAACCCACCTCTCTATCTCAGTTACACACTGAGACGGGAACCAAACCCTTGTCTAAATGGATGCCAAACCCAAACTGAGAATGTAATGGCAAGTTATGATAGTAGGCATGACCCATCAGAATTGTTTTGATGCTTTAATAAGGCTGACCTTAATCTCATAATATGATACACATCCTTGGGAAACTAATGCCTAGCCAGATTTTAACCATGAAAACTATTGCCGCTGCAATAACTAAATAAACATAAAGAGTTTTTCCTTGACGCCCAAATGCTCTTCTATGAGACGACATTTAAACTTTGGAACATTAATGAAATATAAAAAATAACGACTAATATACAAGTAGTAAAGTTTTTTTTTGGGATAGTATACAAGTAGTAAAGTTACATAACAATAAAGCATCAAATATTTTGGCTAACAATTCTGAAAACACCCACTTCATGAAAGCAAGCTAGACCCAACCCCCCACCTCAACCCTTCTTGCTTCCTACCCCCCACCAGTCCCTGAATCCTCAGCTAGTCTAGATGTATTAACTTTCCTAAATATCTATATATACTATAGAATGTGTGCTTCACCCCCCACATTAGAAGGGGATTTAGATATATGAAGTTCAGGAAACAAGGGAATCAATGTACCTTTCCAAAAGATAAAAATGTCTAAATCCCCTTCCACATTAATGCTTTCCCATTTCTAAAATAGCATTTGCATATTTTTAACAAGTAATTCCTATTTTTATTTCATTGATAGCGAAGCAGGGATCACAAGAAATGGCAAGAGTTCTTAGATAAATTAATAATTCATCTGAGATATACTGAAAGGAACTTCCAAAGACTTAAAATCTTAGTAGCAACCACAAGTCGACAAACTTACACACTAAGGTTTTCTACTTACAAATCAAGACTCAGCTAAGACGTATATAATTGAATGTCTAGTTGGAGTCAAAAGTCACCAAACAAAGACCTAAGAAGGATGCTAAGATAAGGTAACAATGTTTTGTTAACTTTCTGTCTATACTTCATCAATGATTTAGCCTCTATTTCTTCAATCCGAAAGTGTGCTGAATTTCAAATCCTGCTAAATTTTCATTGTTATACTGTACTCCAATTTCACATGAATAACAGCAAATAATATAAATAAATGGAATCAATCCAACACAGAAATTTCAGTTTCTGCAAATTCACGAACAGTTAAGAAAACACGCATTGCATAAGCCAAATACATTACCCTCATTAGAGAGATATAAAATCAAGTCAATATGTTATTGATTAAAGATTGTCATAGAAAAACATTAATTCTCATACTAAATCAGATTACATTCAACCCAATCTATGTAACATTCTTAGCACCATCCAACCCCCCCCAAAAAAAAAAAATAAATAAATAAATAAAAAGAGCCACAATCCCCTAATCCAAACCCACCTCTCTATCTCAGTTACACACTGAGACGGGAACCAAACCCTTGTCTAAATGGATGCCAAACCCAAACGGAGAATGTAATGGCAAGTTATGATAGTAGGCATGACCATCAGAATTGTTTTGATGCTTTAATATGGCTAACCTTAATCTCATAATATCTCAGAGCCACAATCCCCTAATCCAAACCCACCTCTCTATCTCAGTTACACACTGAGACGGGAACCAAACCCTTGTCTAAATGGATGCCAAACCCAAACTGAGAATGTAATGGCAAGTTATGATAGTAGGCATGACCCATCAGAATTGTTTTGATGCTTTAATAAGGCTGACCTTAATCTCATAATATGATACACATCCTTGGGAAACTAATGCCTAGCCAGATTTTAACCATGAAAACTATTGCCACTGCAATAACTAAATAAACATAAAGAGTTTTTCCTTGACGCCCAAATGCTCTTCTATGAGACGACATTTAAACTTAATTCTGAAAATTAATTTCAAAAATTAGGGAAAACATTAATTTTGAAAATTAGGGAAAACAGAGATAGAAAAATAGAGAAATTGAGTGAGAGAGAGACAGAGAAAGGGAGAGAGAAAGAGAACCCATACCCGATGGAAGAGAACGCACGGTAGCAAAGGAGATACGACGTCTGTGGCCACACTGAAGGAGGAGAACAGGGACGTTGGCAGCGGCGCTGTAGAAGAACACACTGAAAGGGCGCTGGAGAAGAACACACAGCACTTGTGTTTTGAGAGGGAGAGGGAGAGGGAGAGGGGGAGAGATAGAGATTAATAGGAAAACTATTGTGTCTTGTTTTGAGAGGGAGAGATAGATAGAGATACAGATTGATACGAAGACTGATCCGAAAAAAAAAGCAAAAAAAGAAAAAAAAAAAGGAGGGAAAAATAAACTGATCCCAAAAAAAAAAAAAAGAAGGGAAAAATAATTTAGGAAAACTGATCAAAAAAAAAAAAAAAGGAGGGAAAAATAATAGACTATTTTTTTTCATCACTGCTTAATATGTTAAAATTCTTCTTTCAAAATTAGTGACAAAACAATTTTCTCACTAAAAGGCCTAAAAATATTAAAAAATATTAGTGACGAAAATATATTTCTCACCAAATGGTTTTAAAATATTTAAAATCAAATTTTTCAAAAAAAAAAAATTATTGGTGACGCAAATATATTCTTCATTATTAAATTTTTAATTGTTGAAAAAAAAATCTCACGAAAAGTTTCTAAATTTTGGCACCATCAAAAAAATTTAGTGGGAAAAATTTAGGTGACGAAACTTATTTTTTTTCTCACCTAAAAGTAAGTATTTATTGACGGAAATAAATTTCGTCACCTATTATTTTTATATTCGTATTATACGTGACAAAATTTATAATTCCTCATGGATTATTCTTATTTAGTGACGAAATTTGTTTTCTTCACTAATTTTCGTTACCATACCAATACAGAGAATAAGAGAAAGAGATACCAGAAAAAGAGCAAAGAGAAATCAAGTACCAAATCACCGAGTGAAGAAGATGTGGCGGTTATCGGCAAGGCTACTAGTGGCGGCGACGATCGACAAGGCTAATAGAGGCGACGATGGCGATCGGCGTGATGGAGGAGCAAGAGATAAGACAAATTAATACCCTATTTTGAGAGAGAGAGAGAGAGAGAGACAGACAGACAGATAGAGATGATAAACAGAAAATGGGTAAAAAAAATTAATACCCTATTTTTTTTTAATTACCGCTCAATATATCAAAAATTTCCCACCAAAATTGGTGACAATATTATTTCCTCACCAAAAGATATCAAAAATATTAAAATGTTTTGGTGACGAAAATATATTCCTCACAAATAATTTTATAATTAGTGACAAAATTTTTTCTCACCAAAAGTCCCAAAATTTTGGCGCCACCCAAAAAAAATAGCGGGAAAATTTTTGGTGACGAAACTTAATTTTTCCTCACTTAAAATGAAGTATTTATTGACGAAAATAAATTTTGTCACCTATCATTTTTAATTTTTTATTATATGTGACAAAATTTATAAATTCCTCACGAATTATTTTCATTTAGTGACGAATTTTATTTTCTTCACTAGTTTTCGTCACCATAGGTTACTTTTGTTGTATAAGATTTTTTGGAGTTTGCTTCTCACAATGTATCTAATGATGGAACAATTCCATGTCCATGTATGAGATGTGTGAATTCATACATGTTGACCCTAGAAGTTGTACATGATCACTTGGTATCCTATGGAATTAGTTCGGGTTATAATTGTTGGTATCATCACGGGGAAATTATGTCTGCAATGACTTCTGGTAGAACTAGTCAAAGCCATGTTGAAGAAATACGACCTGAGTATGGTGATATACGTGACATGTTGTGGGACGTGTTTCCCATACACCCAAAATATGGATGAATATGCAGAAGAAAGTAATTTACCAGAACCATTTGATCGAGGTCCAAGCGTGCAACAACCTCAAGAAGATCCTAATGAAGATGCACAAAAATTTTACGACTTATTGAAAAATGTTGAGAAGCCTTTGTATGAAGGGTGCAAGAATTTTAGCAAGTTGTCAGCAATTGTGCATCTATATCACTTGAATTGTCTTAATGGATGGAGCAACCACTTATTCACAATGTTGCTTCAAATTTTGAAAGATATGCTTCCTTCAGATGCAAATTTGCCGAAAGCCTCTTATGATGCTAAGACGATTATTAAGGATTTGGGTCTCGATTATGAAAAGATTCATGCTTGTCCTAATGATTGTATGTTATTTTGGAAGGAACATGCAAATGATGAAGTGTGTTATTGTGGTGCTTCAAGGTGGGCAACAAATGATAATGATTTGCAGTATAATATGAGTACTTCATCTAAAAAGAGAAAGAAAAAGGCTGCAAAGGTTTTACGGTGGTTTCCCTTGAAACCTCGATTGCAGAGGTTGTTCATGTCTTCAAAAATAGCTGCTTCTATGAAATGGCATGCTGAAAGTCGTACAAATGATGGCATAATGAGGCATCATGCCGATTCTATGGCTTGGAAAACATTCGACTCTCGATATGTAGATTTTTCCTTTGACTCCCGTAATGTCAGGTTAGGGTTGGCAGCAGATGGATTTAACCCTTATGGGAATATGAGTACTAGTTATAGTATATGGTCGGTCATATTAGTCCCACATAATTTGCCTCCATGGATGTACATGAAAAGATCTTCTTTCGCCCTATCATTGCTTATTCCTGGTCCGAGCTCCCCTTCGAATGACATAGATGTGTATATGTAACCTTTAGTTGAAGAATTGAAGGAATTATGCGATGTTGGAGTACAAACTTATGATATATCTTCCAAAGAGAACTTCCAAATGCATGCAGCTCTAATGTGGACTATAAATGACTTTCCCGCATATGGTGATTTGTCTGGTTGGAATACCAAGGGTGCTCTTGCATGTCCTTCTTGTAATTATGAGACTCATTCTCGATGCTTAAAACATGGAGGAAAATATTGTTTTATGGGTCATAGGCGTTTCTTGGATAAAGATCATAGATTTCGTAAAGATAGAGCATCATTTGATGGCAAACAAGAAATAGAACCAGCTCCCGATATGCTATCTGGCTTTGAGATCATGATGCAAACAGAAGACCTTGATTACAAATTTGGAAAGACAAAGGCAAATGAAAAAAACAAAAAAAGAAAGAAACAAGCGGATGGTGATGAGATACAACCATGGAAGAAAAGAAGTATATTTTTTACATTGTCGTATTGGGCAAATCAAAAATTGTATCACAATCTTGATGTGATGCATATAGAGAAAAATGCGATTGATAATGTATATGGAACATTGTTGAATTTAGATGGGAAGACAAAGGATAACTTGAAGGCACGTCTTGACTTACAAGAGATGGGTATAAGACGTGAACTTCACCCACAAAAGGTCAGTTCCAATAAGACATATTTGCCTCTAGCTTACTTCTCAATGATTTTAAAAGAGAAAGATGACTTCTTGAAAGTTTTGAAAGGGGTAAAAGTCCCAGATGGTTATGCTTCAAATATTTCACGCTGTATCCAACTTAGACAGCGTAAGATTATAGGTTTGAAAAGTCATGATGGTCATATTTTGATGTAGCAACTTCTTCCTATCGCATTATGAGGAGCATTACCAAAAAAAGTCGCTTCACCTCTAATTGAGTTATCTTGTTTCTTTAGGGAATTATGTTCCAAAGTCTTGCAAGTGGAAGAGCTTGACCGACTTGTATCTCGAATTGTATTGACTTTATGCAATTTGGAGAGAATCTTCCCTCCCTCATTTTTTACTGTTATGGTGCATTTAGTCGTCCATTTGGCCACTGAGGCTAAAATTGCTGGCCCAGTTCACTATAGATGGATGTATCCCATTGAGAGGTTAGGCGTGATGACTTGTATCCATTTGTGTTTTTAATCTACATCACATTGACATCCAATTTAGTCAATCTACAATTATACTATTTTTCATGTAGGTATCTCCAACGACTAAAATCTTATGTTCGTAACAAAGCCCATCCAGAGGGCTCTATTGCAGAAAGATATATAGTTGAAGAGTGCTTAATATTTTGTTTGCGATATTTGGAATCTGTTGAAACCGTATTCAATCGACCCTTAAGAAATGTTGAAGATTCTACAAGGGTAATAATGAATATCGAACTTGATCAAAAGTCATGGATACAAGCACATCGTTATGTGCTAATTAACAATGATGAAATTCAACCATATCGGATGTAAGCAATATTTATGAGTTATGGTATATAAATAAGTTTGAGTTTCCCATTTTAATACTTGCAATAGTAACACAAGTTAGGTTTGTATATACAGAGAATACAAGGAACATATAAAGAGACAAAGTCGTCCGCGTCATCTAACTGATGAAGTTCTTAATAAGATGCATATGGAAAAGTTTTGTGAGTGGTTTAGATCATATGTAAGTATGTAGCTATTAAATAATACTATTACCATATATAATTTTTAGCGTAGAGATTAATGTAATCATTTTAATGGATCCTATAATATATCAGGTTGTAGCTATGGATAACACAAGAGAGCAACAACTTACTGATAAAATCAAGTGGCTTGCTCAAGGCCCAAACACTCTAGCTAGACGATTCAAATGATATGTTGTTAATGGTTTTAAGTTCCGAATTAAAAATTACAAGGAGGCGAAGAAAACTCAGAATAGTGGGGTTTGTGTGGCCACTGAAGGAGGCACCATGTATTATGGTGTTTTATTTGGCATCATTGAGCTCAATTATTTTGACAAGTTGAAATATGTATTATTCAAATGCAATTGGGCTGATGTGAACACAGGCAGAGGCTACAAGATAGATGAATATGGTTTTAACCTTGTAAATTTTTCGTATTTGATACATACTGGAGAACGGTTAAATGATGAACCATTTGTCTTGTCATCTCAAGCTTCACAAGTTTATTATGTGGGAGATGTAAGGCATGAAAATTGGTTAGTTGTTGTTAAAACAAAAGCGAGGGATGTGTTTGATGTTGGTACTAGTGAATTGTCTGATGGTGATGTTGACACTTACTATGATAATGAGCCGTATAATATGATAGTTAAAGACACTCATGTGGATGCGAATGAAAACCTCAATTGGGCTAGAAATGATACAGATGAAACGACAATCAATATACCACTTCCACTTGATAACCAATTGATCGATGAAGATGATTTAGATGAGGATGTCTAGTTGTTGAGTTCAACTAGTTTGATTTTAATTTATTTATTCTCATGTTAATCTTTGAAACATTATTTGGTTTTGAATATAAATTTCAAATTTCTTAGTTTCATATGTGTATGGCAACCCATGTTTTGCATTTTTTTTTTAATCACACACCCCTTGTGGATGTAGGCGTAAGCCAAACCAGGTAAATTATCTGTTTTCTTCTTTATGATTGTGTTTGCATCAATTTGCTACTTTGTAATCTGTTTGCTGATGGCTGTGCGTGATCTATTATGGAGATTGCTCTTTTTTTTATGCTGCTTTTGTCAATGCTGGTGTGATTGGTGGCTGATTTTGTTGCTGTTGTTTGTTGGGGCAGTGATCTGTGGAGCTTTAGGATGTACAATTAAATCAAATTATTAAGCTTTTATTTAGTGCTATGTCATGCTTTCAGATTTAGGTTCACAGTGTTTATTTAATTCTGGTAATGGCAAAATATTCTGGATAGATTTCCACTCTATATAATGGATGTTTCACGATTCAATTATTATCTATATATATGTATTATTTATTTATTTTGCATAGGGCTTTGATGACACACTATCAACCACTTTCCTTTTATCAAAAGTTTGCAATATGTCATTGGCATGTGTCATTTTCTGTTGATCTGCCAATGTGTTATTTATTCTTTCTAATGAATTGGTGGATGTGCTGATAATCAGTAGCATTGGAATACCATCCTCTCCGCTTTTATCACCACGAGCTACCTATAAAGTTCCAAATTACTGTTAACGACTCAAAAGTGATAGTATTCTGAACCAGTTAATCATGCTCTAGCATAGTGCAGGCAATATTGAGAGGATTACTTACAACAATCATCACACTTTCATGGAACAACTTCTTAGAAACGAACACCCAAAATATGTCATAGAAGAAGGCACAATCGAGAAGAACAGTATCCACATGATTTGCAAAATACACAGAACCATGTCAAAGAAAACATTAAGTGAGAAGCGCTTTTGGTTTTGAAAACTGTTCAAACCACAGTGCACTGCTGACACAATTTTTATTTCAGTAATGAAACTTGGTTTTAACATTTTACTACTAAACTGTATGATAAATGCTCATTTAATTTGATTAATATCTTTGTGTTTGATTAATTACATCTATTGTTTATCTAGCAGATATGGCAAAGAAACGATTTAGAACTTGCAATCTTGAGAATGAGTCCCAGAACAAGCGATCAAATGGCTCTTCACAGCCTAGCCAATCAAATAACTCTTCACAACCTAGCCAGCCAAATAACCCTTCACAGCTGAATGCACCAAGTGGAACTTCACAACCTAGTCACTCAATTGGCTCTCCACAGCTAGACAGGACACACAGAACTTCACAACCTAGTCGTTCAAATGCCTCTTTACAGCTTAATCGGCCAAATGGAACTTCACAGCCTAGTCGATCAAATGGCTCTTCACAACCTAGTTGGTCACATCCCTCCTCACATGCTCCATCACATGTTCCACACCCTTAACCTCAAGAATCAGAGGTTAACCCTCAGTTTGAAGATGATTTGGATGAGAACTGGTTAAGGGAAGAAGAAATGCAACGTACAAGTATTATTAGATTTTTAGTTGAGGTACAAATTACAAGTCAACCTTCACTTCCATGATATATTTCGTTGTTGTATTGTAATAGATGCATTGACCAAGCGAAACACGCGGGGAATTACATGTATGGTTGAAGTGTGGAATTTGACTCCAGAAGAACGCATTATACTCACCTTCAACAAGGATTTGCAAGCTATTTCTACAGAGGGTGGTATATTCAGTCGCTTCATAGGCACCATTGCTAAGAAGCCACACTTATGCCCAATTAAGTACAAGAATTGGCATGAAGTGCCAGATCAGTATAAAGAAGATTGTTGGAATATTATCGAGGTAATTTTCTAACTACAAGTATTTTGTGATAATTCTACTATAAGAGAGATCATATGCATGTGAAAAAGACAATCTTCCATGCTATTAGTGTTGAAGTAAAAATAAAAATATGAGAATTAGGCAAAGAAATGTACAAATTTAGTTTATATTATTGTATTGATAATTGTAAGAATGTTCATAACATGAAAAAATATACAATTGTAGTCCAAGTTTGCCATTCCTCAAGATGAGAGAAGGGATATGATTAGGCATTGAACATTGAAGTCAATGGGAGAGAAATGGAGAAATTGGAAATGTAGTTTAAAAGCAAAGTACTATGATGAGACAAAGACAGCAGCACAGATAGTAGCTACTGCGCCTTTAACAGTTAACTGTGAGCACTATGTTGACCTTGTCGCGTATTGGTTTTCAAAGGAAGAACAGGTATGCATAGATGTATGTTTTCTATCAAATAATACAATGTCATTATATCATTTTTTTTTAAACATATTGTTATGCATTTATGAGTGAAGGAACTTAGTACAACCAATAAGGAAAGCCGGCGAGAGCAAACAAGTGCACATACAGAGGGATCTAAAACTTATGCACAACATGCATATGATATGGTATTTCAAACTTCATTCCTTGTTTTATATTTTGAATTTGGTTAGCACATTGTATTATGAATTTATTCTGAAACGATATGATTGTTACATAGGAGCAAAAAGATAAGATTGCACTAGATAGAGCAAAATTATATATACCGCTTCACAAAAGGAATGTTGGGACACCAGTCAATGAAGCAGCAGCTGCAAATATTGTATGCCCATTTAATAAGTTACATTTTCAAAATTCTAATGTGTTTGTGGCAAACAATCACTCTCGCTCTTTGTCTTCTTATTTTCCCCCCCCCCCATTTATGCTATTGGAAAAACTAGAAGCTTTGATGAACTCACAACCAAGTAGCTCCGAAGGAAATGCTAGTGGCCGTATATCTTGGTCACCAAATGATATTTATTCTCAAGTGATGGGTAAAGAGCATCATGGTCATGTTTGAGGTTTAGGATTTGGGCCTACTCCTTCCAAGCATGGCTTCATGTGTAATAGTTTTGACCACGTAAGAATGGTTTCTGACGAAGAGAGAATAAGAGACAAAGACACTATAATTGAGTTGAAGGAACAACTAAAAACTCAAGGTGATCAGTTGCAAACTCAAGGTATTCAGTTGCAAGCTCAAGATGCTATAATAAACTCTTTAAAAGAGCAAGTAGCATTTTTGATGAGACAGAGACATAGTTCTAGTGGTTTGCAAGTATGATTACATATAACATATTCTTTTATGTGATGTATTTATCATATGTTATCCTTTTCTAAATTTATACATACTTATGTAAATTGTATTGTATAAATTAGGCGATAGATGGATCTAGTGGCATTCCGGACCAAGCTTCTCTACAAACACATCAAAGATCCGCTTTTGGGAGTCATGAAATGCAACCTTCTAATCGGGGTAAGTCATCATTACAATACACATATATTGACACAAATTTAGAACCACTGTTAATGACTTCTTTACCAATAAATTGTTAGTTAGTTTGGACAAAATTGGAATTTGATAGGTTGACTTCTCTACTTTGCTTCCTTTATTGGCATCCGTAAAAATACCAAACAAACCAGTGAATAGAGAATTAGGCAATCGAACAAATTTGAATATCAGCAACGTATCAAACTGTAATATACAATTAAAAATAGACCCTTGGATGTTGCTAGTGGTTGCTTGATTTGGTGGCTGCTACTAATGTTTGGCTTTATTGGCTGATTCAGTCCAAATGCCAACCTGTTAGTTGCTTGCTTACATGTTCTAAGCCCTTTAGATGTCTTCAAGCATATCTAATCTTAGAGATCAACTTGTAGTGCTTAAAGAACAGCACCAAGAACTAATGTAGAATTTTTTTTGTTGGGTTTAAAAGAAAATAGAAAACAGAGGAAGAAAACAGAGAGGGTGGGTTTCATCATAATGCAGAATTTTTTTTGTTGGTATAGAGTGGGTTTCTTTGCTACCTTTGTTTGTTTGGCTTTTGTGATGCTTTATGGAAGCTTAGGTGTTGTTGGGTTTGGTGTGTTTAGAGTGAACCTGGAATATATGAACCGACATAACATATGTGGATCATCTCATCAACAATGCTTTGGCTGTTCATTTGAATCTTTGTGTCAACGAAATTTGAACATTGACATGACATATGCTTCACAATAATTCTCATGTTATTATGAGCTCAAACATTATCATTAAACAAAAGAATATAGGTTGTTTAAATCATTAAATTTCACTGGTGGCATACTTAGAGATTGTGTTTAGGAGTTAGCTTAAAATTTCTTTGACCTTGAGATCAAAATATTATTTTGTATTATATATATGATATGTACTTGAAAAAAAATTATAGGGCTAAGTAAAATTTTCAAAAGTTTAGTGGGCTGGAAATGAAAATTATAAGGCTAAGTGAAATTTTAAAATTTCCATGACTTTAGGTCACAGCAGTATATGTTCTCCAACCTTCATACTGAGGTTGTGAATTTAAGTCTTATATGGAGCATTGAGGGATGATTTTCATTTTCTTTCCCCATAAATGTAGGTTAGAGTAGCTTTAAACGAATGACAAAAAAAAAAAAAAAAATCTATAAAATTCAAGAGAAATTTTCAGGAAGTCTGGGCCCTCTCTGGCTCAACCATTAGTTCAATGTGTACCCTCTGCACAAATTCACTTGTACATATACATATGCATATAATGTGATCATTGGCTTTGGCTTTAAATTATTGACATTTGAAGGGACTTGATTTCCTTTGTACAATGTGGTTGCAAATGCAAAGAACAATTGCCTTAAGAGTTAGAGAGCACCACATAGAGAGAGAGAGAGAGAGAGCATGTGAAATATTTCTTCCTATCCCACTTTTGTTTTCCCTGTCATCAGTGTTTTTGCCTTTTGGACTTTGTTGGGTCATCTCAAGCTCACCTTCTCTTGCACCTGAAAAGAAAGAAAGACTAGTAACACCTTTTGTTACTTATGAGAAAAATCTAAGGGTTGAAAAATATTATTATGATCAGTTGCTTTATGACTATACAAACTATTGAAATGAAAACACAATATGAATCTTGAAGGCTTGTGACTAGGAATCATGTGGCATTGTACAAGTGATTTGGCATCGAAGATTTCATAATGTGTTTGACAAAATAAAAATTGTGCAGTTTATAAATTTTTGAATCTTGAATTTGTAGAGAGAAAAGATAGAAAAAGAAACTAAATTGAAAGAATTTTTAAAAAAAAATCCTTTTTGGGTAAGGTTAGGGAAAAATGAGATTAAAATGAATGGATGTCAAAAAAAATATTGTTGTGGGGAATTTTATGTCTAGATCTTGCTTATCCTCCTATTCTTGCAAATATGATCTTCAATTTCACTGTAATCTTTATTTTTTGATATGTAAACCACATACTTACCAAAAAAAAAAAAAAAAAAAAAAAGACTTGTCGAGAATTATTTGTAGTCTAATTTTCTTTATAGATTTTAAAATTGAAAATGATACTTATGCTCATTCAATTATTTTTATTATAGGAAATAAGACAATATGAAAGTATCAAACAATGGACGTCATTTCTCGATTAGAACATTTTTCATGGAGGTCTTTATAAAATGGCGTCATGAGTAATACTTTTGAGTACTATTGTTATGTGACAAGTTTATCTTTTGGATTATGGTGTGGGCTATTAGTTTGCTACAAACATTGGATCTTTTTTGTATTACAGGGTTATGTAATGAACCTTTTAATTAAGTTGTTTTGGATATTTTAGGATTATGAAAATGCGGACTCTTTTACCTTTTACAATTATTGAGTATTGAGCCATTAGAATAAAATAGTGTTGTTATAGATATATAATGTGAGCAGGTTGTTGGCTTTTTTGTTGGCTGCTGTTGTTTGCTTTAATGCCTGGTGTCATTGATGCTGGTGCATGGTGCTATGGCTGGTGTTTACTTTCAACAGTTTGCCCACAGTTTGCTATTGTCTACTGTCTTAGGGGCTATGGTGTCTGTTTTGATCATTTTTTAATCAAATTGTCTCTAGAATATGGCCTTTTGGGTTTTGTTTCTAGTTCCTTTTGTTGTTTGGATCTTTTCAGTGTAACCAGGTTATGTTGCTCTTAGGTTTTTTTTGTCTTGTTTGCCTTGTTCTTGCTCTCATTTGCTCTTTGCTTATGTGGTGTGTGAACAGGATGGTTTTCGCTGTCTAGATTGTCTTTTTTTGTGTTTTAGTTTATGTGTCTTTGTATAGTTGGTTAGCTCCTAGGGTATACCCCTTGTATCTTGTAGTTTTTTGTCATTTTATTTATGACTGATTCACCCCCCCTCCAAAAAAAAAAAAAAAAAACATAGCCTACAACCGCGGTTAATAACCGTCGCTGTAAATAAAATTCAAAACGAATTCTATGGCTATAGCGACACTGTAAAACTGATGGAATAGAGTCAAAATATAGCAGTGGTTCACAAAATGTTGTAAAAGTGAAGGATATAGCAGCAGTCGACCCGTCGCTATAAAGTTAGCAAGTAATTGGTAAATTCAAGATATTGCGACATTTATAACTGTCACTACATCGACCGTCGCAATAAAAATAACTATACTAGCGTTTGCAGAAAACATCACTATAACAATATGCCGACGGCGCTATTGCGGCGGTTTGGTCGTCGCTATTGCAACCGCGGGTAAAGGTATTCTAGTTTTTAGCGACGCTTTTTTCTGCTTTTAGCGACAGTTTTGGCCGCTACTAAATCTTGATTTTTTTGTAGTAATCATAATGGTAACCCTACTTATATGACTGAAGATCCCAAGAACTAAGTTCAAAGGGACAACTAAGTTATGTGTGGCTCGCCAGAAATCACCACGGGATTAAAATTTCCTACCCATTCCTATGGTGAGAGTGATATTTGCAACATGTGTTATATGCAGGGGTTTAAGGATAAGTTTTGCTTTTAATGATTACTTATATTTTGATTTAGGCATAAAATGAAGATGAGTATAACAGATACTCACAATAAGAATGACCTATATGAGTATCGAACTGGGGCCGGTTCTATGAGAATGAAGAGGCTAAATTCTCTAGAAGTACTCATGAACAACCAGGAGCGTTCAAGGCCAAAATGAACACAACCGTGAGAACCACGATGTGTCAGAAGATATTTTGTGTGAAATCTATTGTCTTGACTTACACAAACGGCTGAACAATTCAAGGCATCGCGTCCATTGATTAGTTAGTAAGTCTGATAGGTTATCACTAGGAAAGGTTCAAGGCTAAAAGCTACCTATCCTGATGCAAGATATTTTCGATTTATACTCTTTTGACAAATTCTGCATATTGTTGCATTTCTGTTGTCATCAAATTCCATTCATGTAGGCGATTGTTAGAAATGTTTTTGAAAGTTTTGGAAAAATAGAATTTTTCATCAATTTCGGTCTAATTTTTAGGTGGGACCCATGTGTTAAATTTCGCGGGTCTAAGTGGTAACGCGTTCTATGCTACGTTGTGATTCACGTAGTATATTTGGTTGCTCAAAACTATTATCGGGTGAATGAGAAATTGAAGCCAAAGAGAGCTCCATAGAAATGGTGTTTTTAGTGAAATTTCCTAAAGGTTTGGTTTAAGGTTTGTCCCATATTGATTTGGTAGACAAGTTTTGAGTGGGTTTATAAGGCATGGGATTGGAACTTGGGGTAGGCCCCAAGGGGCACCCAAGTTTTATAGAGAGAGAGGTTATAGACAAAATGGGCTAGAACCATTGGACCCAAAAATCACCACATGCGCGCGCGCTGCCGCCGTCCATTTGGTTGGGCGAGCTAGGTTGGGCTTGGGCTGTGGTGTGTGGTTGGGTTGGGCTTGTCCGGCCTAATACCTATCTTTTTGGGCCAAAAACATTTGAAATTTATTTTCTAAAATTAAATTCTAATTTTTTGGAATTTGAATTTCGGAAATTGAATTCAAAATGGGCTCTGTTTTTTCCTTCCACCCGGACAGATTCAAATCTGTTAAACATAGGTTTTATCTGTTCAAATTTTGAACCCAACAAATTTGTATCTATTTATCCAAACCGAATAGGTACCTGTAGACAGGCCCGCGGGGGACCTCGCTACAGCTCGGACTCGATTTGTGTCACGGTTCTTAATCTTGAACCAAAGAGTCCAAATCCGGCAAATCGTTTTGAAAACAGATTTTTTGAAAGAAGTGCCAAACATGGACTGCTTTGCCAGATACAGAGTCGCCACCTAAATATTTTTTAAAGGGGAAATTTAGGAAACCCTGACTCGGTGCCAAAGGCCACGTGTCCGTCATCACCAAAGTTGCCTCGGCTCGGGAACTTGGGTACGATTGGGGAAGGTCACTTCGTGAGCACCCCCGCTCGCCCGGTCAAAGACCGGCCTCTACTAACCATGATATCTTATTTTGAAAACGTTGTGAGTTCTTATTCCGGTTATTAGCCTAGATTACTATGTGATGCTCGCAGCAAACAAGTATAGACTGAGTCGCCTGAATTGGAACAAAACATTTCATGTTTGTTTGTTTGAAAATGGTTTGATGGTGCTACCCGCAGGCAGGCTAAGACGCGGATTTGCCACCCTCAGGTGGGCTTAGAAAAACATGATTTTGCCACTATCTAGTGGGCTTTAAAACAAACAGTCAACGCATTGTCCCAATTCAAGCAACTCAACCTCCACCCACAGGCATTCAAAGCAGTTATATCACATAAGCACATAGCCTCATGGCAAGCATGCTATTCATGGCAACACTCACACGCATGCAAGGATGCTAAAGCATAAAACTCACCGAGTACTCCAAGCCAAAACAGAAACTCATTAGAAATCAATGCATGATCCTAATTATACAGAAATGCCTAATGCAACACATGCAAAAATGCAACTATAGCAGGCTCGGCTATTCTAAACATGGTATATGGAATGCTACAGCTATCATGTATTCAACTTGGAATTGAAATACAAATGCAGTTTGTATGATGCGCCGAGCCCGGTGCGTGCAAAACAGATGAATGATGCAACATGCTGTCATACTGTATGCTAATTGAAATATGTCCTATATCTAACCATCGTAAGCGGGTAAATAAAAAGGAGAAAGACGTGGGGTTGGAAGACATACATCACACTCACCCACACTTATTACAGTTTTGCCCTCGCACAGAGGGTCCGAATAAATATACAGTCCGAAATAATAAAAGAATAATACAGTCCGAAATTACAGTCCGAATAATACAGATTTCTAATTAATTAACAAATTAACTAAGAAAGCTTCAAACTGGCATGCAAGCCAGGGGCTGCCTCGCTTCTGATGAATGATGTATGCTGGGCTGCCTTTGCGCAGAAATCCACTGGGATGCCCAATTTAGCCTCTGTTTGCAATGTCTCTCGAAATGCGTGCCAGACTTCGAAAAGTTGCTGATTCTTCATTTTGCTGCAACAGAGAGCAGAAAAAGGGCATAGCAATGTATTTCACAAATATATGCATGCCTCGATCCTCGTGCCACCAATCACGCATATCGATGCATGATGGCCGAGGAATCGGATTGCACAACTCAATATAGGGTGCAATGCAGATGAATGCTACAACAAAACCTAACTCCATCATGGGTAATCCGGAGTGTCGGTGACTGGGGAATTGAGACCCGTTCCGTCACTCGGAGTACGGAACGTGTCTCGTTTCCCATGCCCGGGCTAACTCCTATCCCGAACACGATGTGATATGCATGATATGCATGAATGCAACTAAGATACAATCCTAACATACACAATGCTATGGAAATGAGATGCCTCGAAATGCGTGCACACGGGCACGCAAACCGAGGCGATGATCCTAAGGTATGAAATGGCATACGCAATGCAAATTGGACTTACACTAACATGAGAGAGCCTCAGCCACACTCACATAAGAAGCCGTCGGATAAAAAAGAAGTGCCTCGAAATACGTGCACACGGGCACGCAAACCGAGGCGATGCATACAGAATGCAAAATGACATGGAAGTGATATGTAATGAGGCTAAAATGAGATGTCTCGAAGTGTGTGCCCGCGGGCACGCAAACCGAGAAAATGACATACGGGATGCAATGATGTGAAAATGGCATACAGAATTCTGAATGGACTTATACCAACATGAGAGAGCCTCAGCCACACTCACACGGGAGGCCGTCGGATAAAAAAAAGAAGTGCCTCGAAATGCGTGCCCACGGGCGCGCAAACCGAGGTGATGGATTAAAGCATGAAATGACATACGAAATGCGGAATGGACTTATACTAACATGAGTGAACCTCAGCCACACTCACATGAGAGGCCGGAGATGAAAAATGGGGTGCCTCGAAATGCGTGCACACGGGCGCGCAAACCGAGGCGATGCATTAAAGCATGGAATGACATACGAAATGGTATGCAAACATGCAAATGGAATTTCAGCACTCACAAATGATGCAAATCAGCCCCGAAAGGTGGGGAAATGATACCGAATGCCCATAATGGTCTCGAAATGCGATAATAAGCACCCGGAATGGCCTATAGCCATACTAAACATGCATAATTGGTACATGACATGCAAAACAGTAGCAAGGCAGACCCAAAATAGCATTTTTTACAGTACAAAACATGGCGAAATAATGAGCATAGATAGGACAACAATAGCATGCAAAAATACGAGCCTAAAGAGGGGTATTGAAGCAAGTGGTGTATGCGATGCTCAAACTGAAAAGTACCCTTCTACAACACTGATGAGGGACTAAAAATATGCACATTTTCAGTAGATGACCTCCCCCAACTCAGTATGAAAACATGGTAAAAATGCTATGCAAGAATGAGGATATATAAGGCTATAATATGAGGTACCCCAAACATTCATCAAACCAGAAAAGACCCTCAATGAGATATGTCAAGAAGATCAAAATATGAATATTTCTAGTTCTGATGATGGCCGAAAACAGAAGCTAGATAAGCTTAAAAAAGCATGCAAAATGGGGTCAAATAGAGATATAAAGGCAAGTATAACATGGAGACCCCAAACAGAGTTGATCCCTTCTAAAATATTGTAGAGGGACACAAAATAAGCTCACTCACAGTTCATGTCATGTTCCAAAACAGACTGCATGTAGGTCAAATAAATCATGCAAGTTTACGGTAAATATGGGAAATTATGAAGCAAGTGCATGATAGAGAGGCCAAACAGGGTTGAGCCCTTCTTCAATGTTAATAGGGGCTCAAAATAGGTCCACTCACAGTTTACCTCATGCTCGAAAACAGATCACTCATAAGCCTAATATTTCATGCAAAAGCAAGGGTAAAACACGGATTCAAAGAAACTTGCATATGGAGCGTGAAAACAAGGTTGAGCCCTTCTTCAATGTTGAAGAGGAGCTCAAAATAAGCATAATATCAGTTTATGAGATGCTCCAATTCAGATCACACATAGGCCAAATATTCAATGCAAAATAATGGCATATAAGAGGATATTGAAAGAAGTGCAAGATGGAGGGCTCAAACAGAGTTGAGCCCTTGAACAAACATCAAGAATAACTCAAAATAGGACCACTTTCAGTATTGGTCGGAGCTCAAAACAGTGAGCAAGTAGGGTTAAGAAAAGAGGCAAGAAAATGGTGTAAAAGAGAGGGATTGAGACTTACCCTTGAAGACCTTTCTTTTGCTACCTCTTGGCTTGATGAAAGTTGCTTCTAAGCTTCTCAAGAATCCCTCCTTGCTGCTGGAAATGGATTGGTGATGGTGATGCTTGATGATGCTCAAGAAATGGCACTAAACTTGAAGATTTGAGAGAGATTGAGAGAGAGATGTGTATGTATGCTTCAAGGCAACTTTTCTAACCCTAGGGAAAGTGTTAGAGCTGCTGTTATAAAGGCCAAAAAGGGGGAGGCAAGTGGAGGGAAATGCACCCAAGCTTTCCCCTCCAAAATATCCCCCGGATTTAGATCTTTTCTGGGGAAAACAGCTGTGTGGCTGTAAGGAACACATCCCAAGGAGCATGGCCGGCCAAGTGCTTTTTCTGGAGGTGGCCGGCCGGCCACCCCCCATGGCCGGCCGGCTAGGGGGTAAAAATGAAGTGAAGAATTACTGGCCGGCCACCACACAATGGTGTCCTCCCATGTGTGCTGAACAAGACCCTGTGGTTGGAATTTGACAATTCTGAAACAGGAGAGAGAATAGGCCAATTCAAAGAGGGGTTCAAAAGGTTCAATGAGAGTTACTGGCCGGACATATGTTTTTAGGGTCCTCCCATGTGTGTACATCACAAATATGTGGTTTTGGTTTGAAGAAAATGGCCCTAGGGTGGTCAACATTGGCCCGGAAGTGAGAAAAACGGGCGCCGGGGGGCGCCGGAAGAGCATAACAGGTTGCTTGGACAATTACTAGCCTCCCACCCTCCAGTGATCTTCCTTATGATGAAACAGAGGTACCTGCCAAAAATGAACGAAAACCGATGCAAAATGAAAGCTCGGGGACCAAAACACGCAGTTCGAGGTCCCGAAAATAGGCTGTAAGCACCGAAAGTGGCATTCGGCCACGAAGTGGGTATCTAAGACCCCAGTGTCCCTCGTTATGATAAAACAGAGGTACCTGCCAAGAATGAACGAAAATCGATGCAAAACGAATGCTCGGGGGCCAAACCGCGAGGTTCGGGGCCCGAAAACCGGCCGTTAAGCACCGAAAGTGGTGTTTGGCCACGAAGTGGGTATCTAAGACCCCAGTGTCCCTTGAAAGAGAGTAAATGAGATGCATGCCAAGAGCCGGAGGAATCGGAGATGGTTGGGTGGTCCCGAACCGAGGCACACGGCCTGACGGCTCCGAAAACTGGGAACCGGGCTCTGAAATGGGCAAAATGGCCTACGGCCACAAAATGTAGCCCACGGCCACTGAGAGATGATCTGCTAGACCTCTCCCTCCCCTCAGGAAGAAAAACAGAGAAAACCGAGTCTGGTTCGCAAACCGAGACAAGGTGCAGAAAAGGGTTCGGAGATCCGGAGGCAGGGCGCACGGCCGCGACTCTGAGACTTCTGAACGAGCACGATATGCAACATCACCGAGCGCTCAATCGGTGACGTCTGAGTCTTAAGGTCGGTCAAAAATGGGGTGTCTACAGTTGCCCCTCTTTGACAGAACTCGGAAGTCATAACAATGACGGGAGTGAATGTCAAAGCCCAGAGACGACCCATTTTTGACAAGGCCGAAGACTTAGACAATCATACAAGATGAACAGAGATATGCGCCCGCAGGCGTGCCCGCAGGCAAAGGGGGCAAAATGCAAATGATATGCACAGAGCCAAACGATCATGCAAATGCAGCAAGCTGTAATGAGGCAAGTATTCGCAAATAGATGCAACAATTTTAAGCAAGAATGCAAAGCAACAACTACATTTCATGCAGTTTAAGAATGCGGAGAATGATTTGATTCTCGTCGCGTCTCACACGGAGAAGATACGATACCTGCGCGATTCGTCTGGTCGCACCAGCCTCGAATGAGCCGTACATACAATATCGTGCCTGCAAAAAGAAAGAAATTCAACAAGAACAATATGCTAACAACATATATTCAATGTGATTCCTGTGATTCCGAAAGTTTGACACACGCAGTGTCTGCGAATGAATGCATCGCGATGCGAGAAAGGAACGTGCGTGACAACGCATGCACAAGCACAGGGATATGGTACACCAAGAAATCATGCATGACAATGCAAAATGTTGATTAGAATGCAAGTTATACGCATAACAATGCAAAAAGAGCACGAATCAGGGTGCCCGTCGGTTGCGAAATAACGAGCAAGAAAACGTGCATTTCGGCGAAGGCAACTCAACCGCGGCCTCGGTTTCACCTCCTGGAGAGGTTACAACATGATTAAAAAGGATACACCTCGATTTTGATGAGTGATGATGAGACACATGTCAGAAATTGCAGCTAAAGTTCCGACGGAGCAATTCCGCGCCAAAAAGTGCACTTTTCTTGAACTTTTTCAGGTCCCGGGAGTTGACTTTTGTTGACTTTTTCCAATGTTGGCTCATTTTTGCTCATTTTTGTAGATTTCTCGAAATGGCAGGCAATTTCCCTCACGGCGGAGGTCCTCCAGGCGCCGGAGATGATTTTGATATTATGGCACTCCCCTCGAGGGTCCGTCCTTTTGTCCCTGAGAGATATGCCCCGGCAGTGCACATCCTTCCGCGAGCGGTTTTCCGTCATTTCACTGACTTCAACGACCGGGCGCCCGGAGACTTGCTTCTACGAGAGCCGGAGCAGCACCTCTCTTCCGAGGCGCGAGAGGTATTTTACTTCATTTTCTGCATTTTCCATGCGCTTTGTAGCTTTGCCATGCTTAAACACACAGTTGTAGCTTATGACATAGTACTTTGTTTGCACCCTGAACATGTGACTTAAACACTTGAATTTCTGAACACACGGCTCACTGATTGATTGATTGTGAACACACGGCGCACACTGACTACGAGTAGAACAGACAGTCCCAAACTCTGATTTTCTGAACACACAGTCCGAGTTGATGATGAACACATAGCCCACACTGATTAGGATTGGACACACAGCCCAAAACATAGATTTACTGAACACACAGTCCGAGTTGATGATGAACACACAGCCCACACTGATTAGGATTGGACACACAGCCCAAAACATAGATTTACTGAACACGCAGCCCGAGTTGATGATGAACACACAGCCCACACTGATTAGGATTGGACACACAGCCCAAAACATAGATTTACTGAACACGCAGCCCGAGTTGATGATGAACACACAGCCCACACTGATTAGGATTGGACACACAGCCCAAAACATAGATTTACTGAACACGCAGCCCAGATAGAAATTAAGTGAACACGCAGCCCACTGATTAGGATTTTGAACACGCAGCCCAAAACATTGATTTACTGAACACGCAGCCCAGATAGAAATAAAGTGAACACGCAGCCCACTGATTAGATTTTGAACACGTAGCCCAAACACTGATTTACTGAACACGCAGCCCAGATAGAAATAAAGTGAACACGCAGCCCACTGATTAGGATTTTGAACACGCAGCCCAAAACACTGATTTACTGAACACGCAGCCCAGATAGAAATAAAGTGAACACGCAGCCCACTGATTAGGATTTTGAAACACGCAGCCCAAAACACTGATTTACTGAACACGTAGCCCCAGATAGAAATAAAGTGAACACACAGCCCACTGATTAGGATTTTGAACACGCAGCCCAAAACACTGATTTACTGAACACGCAGCCCAGATAGAAATAAATGAACACGCAGCCCACTAATTAGGATTTTGAACACGCAGCCCAAAACACTGATTTACTGAACACGCAGCCCAGATAGAAATAAAGTGAACACGCAGCCCACGGATTAGGATTTTGAACACGCAGCCAAAACACTGATTTACTGAACACGCAGCCCAGATAGAAATAAATTGTTTAGAAAATTCCGCTTGGCGATGGAATCCTCTTGCATCTGCCTCATGCTCTCTTGCATCTGGCGCATCATCGCCTCTACCACTGATGTATTCTGCTGTTCCATCTGGATGACCGGTAAATGTACTTCTATGGCAGACACAGAAATCTCAGCCTGGCTGTTTACTGTCAAGTAGCCCTCTGTCCCGGTAATCCTGCTCTGACACACTCGCCTCCTTGGCCTTCTTCTGGCAACTGGGGGTAGGGAGTGGAACACTGGATGTCCGTCAACGAGATCCTCGGATCGGTTGAGTTGGCGACCTCGTGTCCAGAAGTGCTTGGGGAGTATCTACTGGTTGGAAGCAATCGTGCTAAAAACTGCCCTAGCAAAAAGATAATAAAGCAAAAAGGAAATAAATAACCAGAAAAACGGGCAGCATAACAGCTTAAATTAAATACACACACACACAGTCGGGCATACAACACGCAGTTGATAAGCTGAAAATACACTGTCCTCAATCACTGATCACTGTTCCTGTATCACTGTTCCCCAAAACTGAATCGGATATCCGCAGACAACTGATTCTCAGATACTGACTGATGCCCGCAGGCCTGATGCCCAAACTTATAGACTGATACATGCATTCCTGTAGAGACGCACTCTAAAGCACATAACAGATAAGTGAGAGCCAAAACACCCCTATTTGGGGGTAGGGTTTCCCTGTCTCTATTTTGTCAGGACTAGGGTTTCACTACGCACGCAGCGGTTTCAAACAACCTATAAACGGGTAAGCAACCTGTCCTAGTTTGGAATGGTCACTATGGATCCGGATATGCACTAGGTCGAATGGTCAAAAAGGGTGCCCCGGTAAAACCGGGGTTTGTGTTCCCATGCTGTCAGAGCCCAGAGCCGATCAGCCTTATGGACATGCCTTGACAAGACAAGCCTCCGGCAAATCGTTCGGGAATGGCATATGGCAAACACGGTGTCCTAGGCGCACCAATGCAAATGCAATGCAAAGAAACACACAGTGTAGTCAAAACAGATATCATGAGTTGAGTCAAGTTCTCTAAATCCCCAGCAGAGTCGCCAGAAACTGTAGACAAGGCCCGCGGGGGACCTCGCTACAGCTCGGACTCGATTTGTGTCACGGTTCTTAATCTTGAACCAAAGAGTCCAAATCCGGCAAATCGTTTTGAAAACAGATTTTTTGAAAGAAGTGCCAAACATGGACTGCTTTGCCAGATACAGAGTCGCCACCTAAATATTTTTTAAAGGGGAAATTTAGGAAACCCTGACTCGGTGCCAAAGGCCACGTGTCCGTCATCACCAAAGTTGCCTCGGCTCGGGAACTTGGGTACGATTGGGGAAGGTCACTTCGTGAGCACCCCCGCTCGCCCGGTCAAAGACCGGCCTCTACTAACCATGATATCTTATTTTGAAAACATTGTGAGTTCTTATTCCGGTTATTAGCCTAGTTACTATGTGATGCTCGCAGCAAACAAGTATAGACTGAGTCGCCTGAATTGGAACAAAACATTTCATGTTTGTTTGTTTGAAAATGGTTTGATGGTGCTACCCGCAGGTAGGCTAAGACGCGGATTTGCCACCCTCAGGTGGGCTTAGAAAACATGATTTTGCCACTATCTAGTGGGCTTAAAACAAACATTCAAGCATTGTCCCAATTCAAGAACTCAACCTCCACCCACAGGCATTCAAGGCAGTTATATCACATAAGCACATAGCCTCATGGAAGCATGCTATTCATGGCAACACTCACACGCATGCAAGGATGCTAAAGCATAAAACTCACCGAGTACTCCAAGCCAAAACAGAAACTCATTAGAAATCATGCATGATCCTAATTATACAGAAATGCCTAATGCAACACATGCAAAAATGCAACTATAGCAGGCTCGGCTATTCTAAACATGGATATGGAATGCTACACTACAGTATTCAATTTGGAATTGAAATACAAATGCAGTTTGTATGATGCGCCGAGCCCGGTGCGTGCAAAACAGATGAATGATGCAAACATGCTGTCATACTGTATGCTAATTGAAATATGCCCTATATCTAACCATCTAAGCGGGTAAATAAAAGGGAGAAAGACGTGGGGTTGGAAGACATACATCACACTCACCCACACTTATTACAGTTTTGCCCTCGCGCAGAGGGTCCGAATAAATATACAGTCCGAAATAATAAAAGAATAATACAGTCCGAAATAATACAGATTTCTAATTAATTAACAAATTAACTAAGAAAGCTTCAAACTGGCATGCAAGCCAGGGGCTGCCTCGCTTCTGATGAATGATGTATGCTGGGCTGCCTTTGCGCGAAAATCCACTGGGATGCCCAATTTAGCCTCTGTTTGCAATGTTTCTCGAAATGCGTGCCAGACTCCGAAAAGTTGCTGATTCTTCATTTTGCTGCAACAGAGAGCAGAAAGGGCATAGCAATGTATTTCACAAATATATGCATGCCTCGATCCTCGTGCCACCAATCACGCATATCGATGCATGATGGCCGAGGAATCGGATTGCACAACTCAATATAGGGTGCAATGCAGATGAATGCTACAACAAAACCTAACTCCATCATGGGTAATCCGGAGTGTCGGTGACTGGGAATTGAGACCCGTTCCGTCACTCGGAGTACGAAACGTCCCGTTTCTTCCGTGCCCGGGCTAACTCCTATCCCGAACACGATGCAATATGCATGATATGCATGAATGCAACTAAATACAATCCTAACATCACAATGCTATGAAAATGAGATGCCTCGAAATGCGTGCACACGGGCACGCAAACCGAGGCGATGATCCTAAGGCATGAAATGGCATACGCAATGCAAATTGGACTTACACTAACATGAGGAGCCTCAGCCACACTCACATAAGAGGCCGTCGGATAAAAAAGAAGTGCCTCGAAATGCGTGCACACGGGCACGCAAACCGAGGCGATGCATACAGAATGCAAAATGACATGGAATGATATGTAATGAGGCTAAAATGAGATGTCTCGAAGTGGTGCCCGCGGGCACGCAAACCGAGAAAATGGCATACGGATGCAATGATGGAAAATGGCATACAGAATCGAATGGACTTATACCAACATGAGAGAGCCTCAGCCACACTCACACGGGAGGCCGTCGGATAAAAAAAGAAGTGCCTCGAAATGCGTGCCCACGGGCGCGCAAACCGAGGCGATGGATTAAAGCATGAAATGACATACGAAATGCGAAATGGACTTATACTAACATGAGTGAGCCTCAGCCACACTCACATGAGAGGCCGGAGATGAAAAATGGGGTGCCTCGAAATGCGTGCACACGGGCGCGCAAACCGAGGCGATGCATTAAAGCATGAAATGACATGAGAAATGTATGCAAACATGCAAATGGAATTTCAGCACTACAAATGATGCAAACAGCCCGAAAGGTGGGGAAATGATACCGAATGCCCGAATGGTCCGAAATGCGATAATAAGCACCCGGAATGGCCTATAGCCATACTAAACATGCATAATTGGTACATGACATGCAAAACAGTAGCAAGGCAGCCCCAAAATAGCATTTTTTACAGTACAAAACATGGCGAAATAATGAGCATAGATAGGACAACAATAGCATGCAAAAATACGAGCCAAAGAGGGGTATTGAAGCAAGTGGTGTATGCGATGCTCAAACTGAAAAGTACCCTTCTACAACACTGATGAGGGACTAAAAATATGCACATTTTCAGTAGATGACTCCCCCAACTCAGTATGAAAACATGGTAAAAATGCTATGCAAGAATGAGGATATATAAGGCTATAAATGAGGTACCCCAAAAATTCATCAAACCAGAAAAGACCCTCAATGAAATATGTCAAGAAGATCAAAATATGAATATTTCTAGTTCTGATGATGGCCGAAAACAGAAGCTAGATAAGCTTAAAAAAGCATGCAAAATGGGGTCAAAAGAGATATAAAGGCAAGTATAACATGGAGACCCCAAACAGAGTTGATCCCTTCTAAATATTGTAGAGGGACACAAAATAAGCTCACTCACAGTTCATGCATGTTCCAAAACAGACTGCATGTAGGTCAAATAAATCATGCAAGTTTACGGTAAATATGGGAAATTATGAAGCAAGTGCATGATAGAGAGGCCAAACAGGGTTGAGCCCTTCTTCAATGTTGAAAGGGGCTCAAAATAGGCCCACTCACAGTTTACCTCATGCTCGAAAACAGATCACTCATAAGCCTAATATTTCATGCAAAACAAGGGTAAAACAGGATTCAAAGCAACTTGCATATGGAGCATGAAAACAAGGTTGAGCCCTTCTTCAATGTTGAAGAGGCTCAAAATAAGCACAATATCAGTTCATGAGATGCTCCAATTCAGATCACACATAGGCCAAATATTCAATGCAAAATAATGGCATATAAGAGGATATTGAAAGAAGTGCAAGATGGAGGGCTCAAACAGAGTTGAGCCCTTGAACAAACATCAAGAATACTCAAAATAGGACCACTTTCAGTATTGGTCGGAGCTCAAAACAGTGACAAAGTAGGGTTAAGAAAAGAGGCAAGAAAATGGTGTAAAGAGAGGGATTGAGACTTACCCTTGAAGACCTTTCTTTTGCTACCTCTTGGCTTGATGAAAGTTGCTTCTAAGCTCTCAAGAATCCCTCCTTGTGCTGGAAATGGATTGGTGATGGTGATGCTTGATGATGTCAGAAAATGGCACTAAACTTGAAGATTTGAGAGAGATTGAGAGAGAGATGTGTATGTATGCTTAAGGCAACTTTTCTAACCCTAGGGAAGTGTTAGAGCTGCTGTTATAGGCAAAAAGGGGGGGCAAGTGGAGGGAAATGCACCCAAGCTTTCCCCTCCAAAATATCCCCCGGATAGATCTTTTTGGGGGAAACAGCTGTGTGGCTGTAAGGAACACATCCCAAGGAGCATGGCCGGCCAAGTGCTTTTTCTGGAGGTGGCCGGCCGGCCACCCCCCATGGCCGGCCGGCTAGGGGGTAAAAATGAAGTGAAGAATTACTGGCCGGCCACCACACAATGGTGTCCTCCCATGTGTGCTGAACAAGACCCTGTGGTTAATTTGACAATCTGAAACAGGAGAGAGAATAGGCCAATTCAAAGAGGGGTTCAAAAGGTTCAATGAGAGTTACTGGCCGGCCATATGTTTTTAGGGTCCTCCCATGTGTGTACATCACAAATATGTGGTTTTGGTGAAGAAAATGGCCCTAGGGTGGTCAACATTGCCCGGAAGTGAGAAAAACGGGCGCCGGGGGGCGCCGGAAGAGCATAACAGGTTGCTTGGACAATTACTAGCCTCCCACCCTCCAGTGATCTTCCTTATGATGAAACAGAGGTACCTGCCAAAAATGAACGAAAACCGATGCAAAATGAAGCTCGGGGACCAAAACACGCAGTTCGAGGTCCCGAAAATAGGCTGTAAGCACCGAAAGTGGCATTCGGCCACGAAGTGGGTATCTAAGACCCCAGTGTCCCTCGTTATGATAAAACAGAGGTACCTGCCAAGAATGAACGAAAACGATGCAAAACGAATGCTCGGGGGCCAAACCGCGAGGTTCGGGGACCGAAAACCGGCCGTTAAGCACCGAAATGGTGTTTGGCCACGAAGTGGGTATCTAAGACCCCAGTGTCCCTGAAAGGGAGTAAATGAGATGCATGCCAAGAGCCGGAGGAATCGGAGATGGTTGGGTGGTCCCGAACCGAGGCACACGGCCTGACGGCTCCGAAAACCGGGAACCGGGCTCCGAAATGGGCAAAATGGCCTACGGCCACAAAATGTAGCCCACGGCCACTGAGAGATGATCTGCTAGACCTCTCCCTCCCCTCAGGAAGAAAAACAGAGAAAACCGAGTCTGGTTCGCAAACCGAGACAAGGTGCAGAAAAGGGTTCGGAGATCCGGAGGCAGGGCGCACGGCCGCGACTCTGAGACTTCTGAACGAGCACGATATGCAACATCACCGAGCGCTCAATCGGTGACGTCTGAGTCTTAAGGTCGGTCAAAAATGGGGTGTCTACAGTACCATACCTGTTCATTCAAATATGTATATGTTTAATTCAAATTAAACAGCCACCACTCCATCTATAAATAGACAGCCCCTCATTTGATGTTTTCACTCAAATTTTTCGTTTTTCTCTGCTGCAATTTTTTTTTTGATCAAAGAAACCAATTAAGATCCATTCATAGATAAACTAGAACAAGCAGGGGAGGGGGGCATGCCACCCAATTTACAGGAAGATAACCTCCTAGTTTAGCTCGTGCAACCCAGTGCGTTGCATTATTAGCACTGCGAGGACACCATCTGAAAGAGAGACCATGCTTGTGTGCTAGAGCCTTGATATCAGCAACGATAGCAGCACACTCCCAAGGAGGGGCATCATCTGAAACACTTAGCTTGATTGCTCATTGATTATCCCTTCAACCTTCACTCGACTGAGTTGCGAAGTGTCACACATAACACATGCCAAATGAATTGTCATCACTTCACCCTGAAGCACTAAAGCTATAGGGACTTTCGTTGCAACCTCATCGAGAAGTGCCCTTTGATCATTATGCAACAAAGCAGCCACCGCACCACTTTTGTACCACGTTGAATAGCCACATCACAGTTGACTCTAAAAGTCCCCTGTGCAAGGGAGACCCATGCTTGGTTGACACCACTAGCCTGTTTGAAAAAATGGAAGGGGTCGCCAACATCGCTTAGGCTGTCGCAAATTCCATGGCATACCGAGCTGCCTTGAGAATTACCTCATTTGGATCCACTGGGACATGGTTAAAGACGTGATTATTGCGAGCCTTCCAAATGTGCCAACAAAGCCACAACATCTGACAAATGATTTCTTGCCGAGTGTGGGATATGCCAAAGTTATCCATGACCCCTCTAAGCCATATCAAAATTGACTGAAATCGTGAAGGATCAAACCGGAGACCAAGACCACTCTCGAACTAAACTGCCTTAGTCCAAAAGCAACCTATGAGAAGGTGTTCGACAGATTCAACCTTAGTATGACAAATTTGACATAGATTCGTCTCTGCACACCTACGAATGTGCAAATTTTGACGGGAGGCGAGATAATTATTGCACACCTTCCATGCGAAATGTTTGATCTTGGAAAGGAGAGCCAGCCCCAAATGAACTTCCATTCCTTATCAGACCAGTAGAATGAGGAGGACGAAGACGAGTGAGAAGAGGTGGTCCCTTTATTTACCATAACTGCATACCCAAACTTGACAGTGTAGGAACGTCTGGCCTCATGATGCCAAATACATGAGTCGTTGATGTTCTCAATAGAAATGGGGATGACAACTATTGCATCTACCTCTTCCGAGGAGACCAATCGTTCCAATTTCGCTATATCCCACGATTTGGTTCGAGGCACAATCACATCTTGAACCAAATTAACTACACACCCAGTCGGTTGTCGTGATTGCATGCGAAAATCCTTTAACGCTGGAACCCATTTATCATCCCAAAATTTAATTGAGGTTCCGTTGAAACTTGCTACCGCAAACCATCAGCCAACACTTCACGGCCATGGAAGAGACTTGACCAAGCCTAGGATGCGTGAGCCTCTTTAGCAGCATGCATGAAGTCAGAATGGGGGTAATAAATGCCCTTTAAGACTTGGGCACAGAAAGAATTAGGAAAGCGCAAAAGCCTCCACCCTTGTCGAGCAAGTAAAGCTTTGTTGAAGGTCTTGAAATCACGAAAGCCTAACCCCCCTTCCACTTGGGAATAATTAATTTGCTCTATCTAGCCCAATGAATGCCCCTTTCCTCTGGATTGCCTTTCTACCAGAAATTACGAATAAGAGATAAGGAGAAAGCGGGTCTCCCATTGTGGACACTTTGCTGTATTAATCTGGAGAGCACATCAATTATCAACAAGAAGAGGTAAGGAGAAAGCGGGTCTCCCTGCCGTAGCCCGCGAGAGGGTTTGAAGCTAGCACGTCGAACACCATTTGCAAACACCGAAAAAGTGACAGTAGAGACGCATTCCATGACCCATTAAACCCATTTAGGACTAAACCCCAGTTTTAACATGATTGCACGAAGAAAATCCCACTCAATCGTGTCATATGCCGTACAGAAATCTAACTTCAGGGCCAAGGTCTTGGTCTTACCTTTTTGAGTTTTTAGGGCATGAAAAGCTTCGTGGGCTACAAGGATGTTATCTTGGATAAGCCTACCCGGAACAAACGTCGATTGGTTCGGAGAAATAAGAGCCCCAAACACCTTTTTAAGTCTGTTGGCCAAAATTTTAGTCACAATCTTCAGATTAAAGTTGCAAAGGCTAATTAGTCAGAATTGAGACAGCTTTTCGGGCGCAAAGATTTTTGGAATGAGAACCAAATTGGTGTGGTTCATTTCTTTCAACAGATAGCCTCCCTGGAAAAAGCTGCTCACTGCATTGCAAGTACCTTCGCCCACCACACTTGTAGACACCCCATTTTTGACCGACCTTAAAACTCAAACGTCACCAACTGAACGCTCGGTGATGTTGCATATTGTGCTCGTTCTGAGGTTGCGGAGTCTCGGCTGCGAGCCTTGCCTCCAGACTTCGAGGCCCTTTTGTGCTTTGCTTCAGTTTGCGAACCAGGCCCTGTTTTCTCTGTTTTCTCTGTTTTCTCTTCCCGAAGGGAGAGAGATGTCTCGTAGACCATCTCTCAGTGGCCGTAGGCTACGTTTTGTGGTCATAGGCCATTCATCCTGTTTGGAGGCCAGTTTTCGGTTTTCAGAGCCGTCGGCCGTGTGCCTTGGTTCGGGACCACTTAACTACCTCTGTTTGCTCCGGTTTTTGGCATACACCTTGTTTCCTCTCCTTAGAGGGACACTGTGGCCTGGGAGACCACCTTTGTGGTCATACGCCACCTCCGGTGCCTAACAGCCTGTTTTCGGGGCGCCGGACTGCGTGTTTTGGCCCCCGAACCCTCGTTTTGCATCGGTTAGGGTTCATTTTTGGTATGGACCCTATTTTTATTGCTAGGAAGGTGGTAGGATGGTGGGAGACCAGCAATTCTTTCAAAAACCATTTTCTCTCTCCTCCAGCCGGTTTTTCTGACAGAAAGCTGGTTTTTCTCACTTTTGAGCCACAATTTCTGGTTTTTCATACCACCATTGTGTTGTGCTCATCTGGGAGGCCACCAATATGGGTAGGCCGACCAGTATTTCTTCTTGACCCTTTTGAACCTTGCTAAAAAGCTAGTTTTTCTCTCTCCTGGGTCATATTTTCTGGTTTCCCACCATACAGCTGTATTCTACTCATCTGGGAGGCTACCTTTCTGGGTAGGCCGACCACCTTTTCTCATTGAACCTTTTGACCCCTAGTTGGCCGACCAGGGGGAGTGGCCAGCCGACCACCTGAACTAGTCGGCCAGCCATCTGCTTTTTGCTCTCTCTGAATACAATCCAGCTGTGCCAGCTGGGAGGCATTTGGACCATCCTCCATACAATGGAGGATATTTGAGGCTTCTTAGAGAAGCTTTAGAGCCTCTCCTCTATAAAGGAGAGGCTGATCTTCATTTGCAAGGGTTCAACAATTTTGAAGACTTATACACCTCTCTCTCTCTACATCTTTACACTTGAGCTCCAAAAACCCTAATATTCTTGGCCATTTGCACACCAACCCTTAGCACAACACCTCCACCATCCATCCAAGCATCTTGGAGCTGATTTGCAGAGGTTGAGAGCTCACTTCCTTGGTCCAGAAGCTACTGGAGTCATTGTCTACAAGGGTAAGTCTCTATTTCCCCCATTTTTGTATTATTTTGCTCCATTGATTAGCCTTGCTTGCAAGCATTTCTGGGTTTTGTTATAAACTGAAAAGTGTCTCATTTTGAGCTCCTCTTGAAGTTTGATTAAGGATACTTTTCTGTTTGAGGTCTTCTACCTCCTTGTATGCTCTATCCCTCTTTGTAGGCTTATTTTGCCTCCTATCTTAGCCTTACTTGTGAGCATTTTTGAGATTTGTTATAAACTGAAAAGAGTCTTATTTTGAGCCCCTCTTGATGTTTGATTAAGGGTATTTTTATTTTTGAGGTCATTTACTTCCTTGAATGCTTGTTTGTCTCTTATTTTGAGCCTTGCATCTAGGCCTTGGTTGCATTGGCCTTCTAGCCACTGAAATCCAATGGATTTTAAGTGGACATCACATTGTTTTGAGAGCCAAAATCAGAGGGGGGTGACCCCCTCTCTCCTTGTCTTGTTTGTTGGCCCTTTTGGCCTTCCAAAGGGGCTCCATCTTGCATGCTTTGAAGTCTTGTTTCAGGCCCTATTATATGAGTTTTGAGGTCTGCCTTAGCTCTGTCCGGAGCCCTTTTGGCCATATTTTGTGTCCCTCGTGCATGTGTGGAGCAATCCTCCTTAAGGCCTTTCAAGGGGACCTTTCATTGCATGCTTCATTGACCAATTCTAGGGCATTTTTGGTGTGTTTTAGGGCTTTCATAACTGATTTCCAGAGTTGGTTTTGCCATTTTACATGTCCATCTTGTATGTGTTGAGTAATCCACCTCATGGCCCTCCAAAGGAGCCCATCATTTTTGCATGCATTGGATACATTTCAGTGGTTATTTGGGCATATTTTAGCATACCATGTCTCTGTTTTTGGCTGGTTTGGTGACCTCTCTTGTGCTTCATATACATGCCATGAAAACCATGCTTACTAGCCTATGTTGCATGTTGTTTTAGCCCTTCATGTTAGCACTTTTTAGCCATGCTTAGAACTGATTTGGTGCATATTTAGGACTGCCTTGGCTCTGTTTTCATGCCTCATGATCAAATAATGCTTGTTTTGTATACTTGTGGTTCAATGCATTTGCCTAGTTTTGAGTTTCGGGGCCTATTTCATGCATTGGGTGACATATTTCCATGATTCGGGACCATTGAGCATCTCATTTCAGAGCTGGAAATTGCATGTTTGTATGTCATCTTTCATCCCTTGCCATGCTTCGGTAGAGTGGCATTTGATGCCTTAGGAACGGTCCCTTGCATCGTGCATGTTTGCATTTGTTTCGGTTGTCTCATTTCCATCACATGGCCACTGATGTGAGTGTGGCTGAGGTCCACTCATATTGGTGTAAGTCCATCTTGCATTGTGTATGCCATTTTAGTCCATAGCATTGCGTATGCTAGGTTGTATGTTAGTCGCATTGTGTATGCCATCTCATTTGCATTGTGTTTGGGATAGGAGTTAGCCCAAGCACGAGAAACGAGGGACGTTTCATACTCAAAGTGATGAAACGTGTCTCAATTCCTGGTCGCCGACACTCCAGATTATCCATGATGGAGTCTAAGCCTTGTTGTGTTGTCATGTGCATTCATTTCACATCGAGTCGTGCAATTCGACTCCTCGGCCATCATGCATCGAGATGCGTGATTGGTGGCACGAGGATCGAGGTGTGCATACATATGTGAAAATACTTTGCCATGCCCCCCTTTCTTGCTCTCTGTTGCAGCAAATCAGAAATCAGCAGCCTTCTAGAGCTTTGCATGGCATTTCGGGATTAATTGCAAACAGAGGCGAATCGGGGCATCGCAATGGATTTCCGCGCCAGGCAACTCAAGCATGCATCATTCATCATTCGGAACAGAGCTGAGGCAGTCCATGGATTTGCATATTAGTCTATTTTGCTTTCCTAGTTAATTTGTTAATTAATTAGGGTTTTGTACTTATTTGGATTGTAATTATTTATTCGGACTGTATTATTTATTCGGACCCTCCGAGCGAGGGCAACATTGTAATAAGTGTGCGTGTGTGTGATGTATGTCTTCCAACCCCACATATTTCTCCCTTTTATTTACCAGCTTATGATGGTTAGATTATGGCATGTTTCAATTAGCATACTTATGCTCGCATGTTTGCATCCATTCATCTGTCTTGCATGCACCGGGCTCGGTGCATCATACTAACTGCATTGTATTTCAATTTCAAGTTGAATACGTGTATCAGTTGTTGCATTTCATATGCCATTCTTAGGATAGCCGAGCCTACTGTAGTTGCATTTTTGCATGTGTTGCATTAGGCATTTCTGTATAGTTAGGATCATGCATTGATTTCTAACATAGCTTCTGTTTTGGCTTGGAGTACTCGGTAAGATTTTATGCTTTAGCATCCTTGCATGTGTGTGAGTGACTGCCATGATAGCATGCTTGCCATGAGGCTAATTGCTTATATGATATACCTGCCTAAATGCCTGTGGGTAGAGGTTGGATTATCTGAATTGGAATAATTCATTGATTGCGAGTTTTAAGCCCACTTGAGAGTGGCAAAACCATCTTTTCTAAGCCCACCTGAGGGTGGCAAATCCACATTTTAGCCTACTTGCGAGTAGCAAACCGTTTGCAAAACAAACATGAGATGTTTTGTTCCAATTCAGGCGATCCAGTCTATACTTGTATACTGTGCGCATCACATAGTAAATCTAGGCTAATAACCGGAATAAGAGCACATAATGTTTTCAAAACTCGATATTATGGTTAGTAGAGGCCGATCTTTGATCAGGCAAGCGGGGGTGCTCACGAAGTGACTTTCCCCAATCGTACCCAAGTTCCCGAGCCGAGGCAACTTTGGTGATGATGGACACGTGGCCTTAGGCAACGAGTCAGGGTTTCCTAAATTTCCCAAAATAAAACATTTAGGTGGCGACTCTGTATCTGGCAAAACAGTCCATGTTTGGCACTTCTTTCAAAAAAATCTGTTTTCAAAAACAATTTGCCGGATTTGGACTCTTTGATGATTCATTGGTCTTGCATTGCACTCTGTGAGATTAGATACAGGACCGTGACTTTGAGTCCTGAACTGTAGTGAGCCCAAAATGAACAAAACGGGATCTCCTCCCGGGACGTTCGGGGACGTCTACAACACTCCAGAATTGTTGATAGAAGAAACCCAGAAATCCGTCGGGGCGTGGTGCCTTAAGAGAACCAAGTTGAAAAACAGCTGCCTTGATTTCCTAATCGGATACAACTCGGGTGAGGGCTTCATTTGCTTTAGGAGAAATAACTGAGTCAAGAACTTGGAGAGCTGCATTCATGTCACCTCGAGGCCCGGTTGTGTACAAATCTGAAAAATAATTCAATAAGTGTTCATCAATTTCCTTATCTGTGGTCAACCACCTCCCCTCTTCCGTTTGTAACTTCACAAGCTGATTCCTCTGTCTCCTTTGGGTGATAGTGGTATGGAAGAAGGTTGAGTTCTTGTCGCCAAAATTTAACCATCGAATTCTTGACCGTTGGTGTAGGAACATTTCTTCTCAAAGTAACACACAATCAATTTCAGTTTTTAGCTGAGATTGCTTGGCTATGTTATCTACGGATAACGGTTGGCCCTGCACTAGAGATAATTGTTGCCTCAAAGTCGCCAGTTGAGTCTTCCCATTTCCAAATTCCTATTTACTCCACACTTGAAGTCCCCGCTTACAGGTCTTAAGCTTTTGAGTGAGTTGGAACATAGGAGACTCGACTGAAGCACTATCCCAAGCCCGCTGGATAGTAGGGCCGCACTCAGCACTAATTGCCCAGAGAGATTCAAACTTAAATACCGAGGGACTCGTTTTGGGAGAGCACAACAATCCAAAATTAAGGGATAGTGATCAGAACCTAAGCAAACATCATGGAAAACCTGTGCATATGGAAAGAGATTTCGCCAATCCACATCAGCCAGCGCTCGGTCAAGTCTTTCCTGAACATTGGCCCAACCCTCCTGATTATTGGGCCACGTATAGGAGTTGCCCTTGAACTCAAGGTCAATCAATCTGAAATTCGAAATCATCTCTTGGAATTCAACCATCTGGGATCTGCTGCAATCATTTCCCCTTTGTTTCTCCCACACCGATCTCACTTGGTTCAGGTCCCTATACATAACCAAGGATATTGGATTCTTGTAGCCATTGTTTCTAAATTCTTCCATAAATTTTGTCTTGCTTTTCTTTGCATGGGAGCATAGAGGAATACCGCAGCCCAATCTGTACCACCCCAACCAGAAAGAACACAGCGAAGGAAATGATTGGTCTTAAAACGAACATCCAGATGCACCTCATTTGTCCACCAAAGTGCCAAACCTCCGGATAATCCCACTGGCTCCACATAAGCTTTGTAGGTGAACTGAAGACTACGCCTAATTCTTTCTAACTTAGCCTTCTTATTTTTGTTTCCATTAAAAAAACCACCTTGGGACGATGGGTTTTGCATAACCCTCGAAGGATCCGGACTGTTAGGGGACGCCCCAACTCCTGACAGTTCCAGCTGATGATCAACATGACTCGTGTGGCTGTTCAGGGACAGCCACTAGAACCCCTTCTTCTTTCTGAAGCTTAACACTGATAGGGAAAGTGCTTGCCACTTGAGAGCAGACTTCCAGCTCATCCCCTAAACTGGTCTCCTTCTCATTCACTCCCTGCACTCGAACATCAAAGAGCTGGTGTTTTCGTGGGCGACCCACCTTCTTGCTAGATTTCTGCCGCCTAGCATTATAAGGAATTAACATTCGTTGGGCATATTGGGCGGGAAGGTCCTCTTTTGCAGGCTCATCCTTGGAACTCAAGCATTTCAACAATTTAGATGGGCGGAACCCGTCAAAAGCTTCTTCATAAGTTTTTCGTTTGAGAGTTAAATCCATAAAGGCCTGTGATATGTGCACCTCAATAACTCCATCTCTGTAGGTAGGCTGACAGGGGAGACCATCTCATTAGTACCCAAAGACTCCGGCGAAGGGGCAGGCGTTCAGAGGAATGGTGTAGACACCCCATTTTTGACCGACCTTAAGACTCAGACGTCACCGATTGAGCGCTCGGTGATGTTGCATTTTGTGCTTGTTCAGAAGTCTCAGAGTCTCGGCCGTGAGCCCTGCCTCCGGACTTCCGAACCCTCTTCTGTGCCTTGCCTCGGTTTGCGAACCAGACTCGGTTTTCTCTGTTTCTTTTCCCAGAGGAAGGGAGAGGTCTCGTAGACCATCTCTCGGTGGCCGTGGGCTACATTTCGTGGTCGTAGGCCATTTTGCCCATTTCGGAGCCCGGTTCCCGGTTTTCGGAGCCGTCAGGCTGTGTGCCTTGGTTCGGGACCGCCTAACTACCTCCGTTTGCTCCGATTTTCAGCATGCATCTTATCTACTCCCTTTTGAGGGACACTGTGATCTGAGAGACCAACTTCATGGTCGAACATCACTCCCGGTGCCTAACAGTCGGTTTTCAGGGCCTCGGACTGCGCGTTTCGGCCCCCGAACCTTCATTTTGCATCGATTTTTGTTCATTTTTGGCAGGGACCTCTGTTTCATCACCAGGAAGGCCGTAGAAGGGTGGGAGGCCTGTAATTGTTCCAGCAACCAGTTATATTCCATTTTCGCCCTCCGACACCCGTTTTTCTCATTTCAAAGCCAATGTTGACCACCCTTGGGCCATTTTCTTGCAACCTAAACCCCATATTTGTGATGTACACACCTGGGAGGACACAAATATCACATGGCCGGCCAGTAATTCCATTTGACCCTTTTGAACCCCTTTGAAAAATGGCTTGTTCTCTCTCCTGTTTCACTTCCTCTAATTTTGGACCACAGGGCTGTGTTGAGTACACTTGGGAGGCCCTCTTTTTGGCATGGCCGGCCATTAATCTTTCTTGGCCTTTTTGACCCCTGGCCGGCCGGCCATGGGGGGTGGCCGGCCGGCCACCTGCAACCTCAATAGCTGGCCGGCCAGCTTCCTTACACCTGGTACATTGCAAATATGCACTTTATTTCTCCCCAAATTCTGCATCCGGGGGGGCTCTTTTTGGAGGGAAACTTGGAGGGATTTTCCCTCCCTTTTTTCCCCCTCTTTCTCCCTCTCTTTTGTCTATATAACCAGCTGCCCAACTCTGGTTTTAGGGTTGAAAAAATCCCCCTTGGAGCTCTTGCATTGTATCTCCCTCCTTCCCTCACTCCAAGCTCCAAACCTCTCAAGTTCCTACACCATTTCTTCACCACCACCTAGCACCACCACACCACTACATTCCAGCAGCTAGGAAGGTCTTCTCAGAGGCTAGGAGGCACCATTTCTCAGTCCAAAAGGCAGCAAGAGTTTGGTCTTCAAGGGTGAGTACCATTCCCCCCTTTTTTGAGCTTATTTTGTGTCATTTCTTAGCCATTTTTTCTTGCTGTTTTGAGCTCCAGCCATAACTGGAAATGTCATTTTTTTGAGCTCCTTTTCATCTTCCATTAAGGGTCCTTCACTGTTTGGGACCCCCTTGTTGCACTTGCTTCATTACCCCTCTTGGATGCCATATTTTTGCATGATATTTTTAGCCTATGTGTGGTCTGTTTTGAACTCTGATGTAAACTGTGAATAGGCTTATTTTGAGCCCTTCTTCAACATTGAAGAAGGGCTCATCACTGTTTGGGACCTCCATGTACTACTTGCCATTGAACCCCTCTTTGGTCCCCATTTTTGCATGATTTGTTGGCACATTGAGCTTCTGTTTTTCGACCCTAATCAGAACTGAAAAGGGTCTTATTTTGACCCCCTCTCCATGTTTCATTGAGGGTCTTTGGCTGTTTGATGCATGTTTTGTATACTTTGTGTTCAATCCTCTTTTGGCCTCATTTTTTTGCATAGCATTTTGAGCATACTTGTATCTGTTTTTGGGGCTTGCTATAAACTGAAAACAGTCATATTTTTAGTCCCTCTCCAATGTTGTAGAAGGCCCCTTTCCTGTTTGGGGCCAGCATTTGTGACTTGCTTCTTTACCTCCCTTGCGGAGCCATTTTTGCATGCTATTTTAGTCCCACTTGTGCTCACTGTTTGGCCATGATTTAAACTGTAAAAATTCTTGTTTTTGGGCTTCCTAGCTTCTTCCTTTACACTTCATGTATCAATTATGCATGCTTTGTATAGCTGTAGGCCATTCCGTATGCCTAATTTCATGTTTCGGGAGTGATTCCATGCATCAGGTGTCATTTCGCCTTGATTCGGGGCTGTTTTGCACCTCATCTTGCTACTGATTTTTCATGTTTGCATACCATATTCCATGTCTTTGCCATGTCTCATTAGAGTGGCATTTCGGTGCCTGAAGGTCGGTCCTCGGTTTGCGTGCATGTGTACGTATCCCGAGTTGTCTCATTTTCATCATTATGGCCTCTTATGTGAGTGTGGCTGAGGTCCACTTGTGTTGGTGTAAGCCCATATTGCATTGTGTATGCCATTTCGTTCCATAGCATTGCGTGTGCTAGGCCGTATATTAGCGCATTGTGTATGCCATGTTTCCTCGTGCATCGTGTATGCCATTTCATAGCCTTTCGCATGTTAGCTTGTCTCTTAGTTGCATTTCATGCATATCATGCATATTGCATCGTGTCCGAGATAGGGGTTAGCCTGGGCACGGGAAACGAGGTACGTTCCGTACTCCGAGTGACGGACCGTATCTCAATCCCCCAGTCACCGACACTCTGGATTGTCCATGATGGAGTTAGGTCTTTGTTGTGTTTTCATGTGCATTCATTCCATATTGAATTGTGCAAATCGACTCCTCGGCCATCATGCATCGGGATGCGTGATTAATGGCACGAGGATCGAGGCATGCATACATTTGTGAAAATACATTGCTATACCCCTTTCCTGCTCTCTGTTGCAGCAAAATCAAGAATCAACAGTCTTCCGAGGCTTGGCGCGCTTTCCAAGAATAATTGCGAAACAGAGGCTAATTGGGGCATCCCAGTGGATTTCCGCGCAAGGCAGCCCAAACATGCATCATTCATCACTCGGAGCGGAATCAAGGCAGTCCCTGGCTTGCATGCCAGTTTTACAGTTTTCTTAGTTAATTTGTTAATTAATTAGGAATTTGTACATTATTTGGACTGTATTATTGGAACTGTACTATTCTTTTATTCGGGACTGTATATTTATTCGGACCCTCTGTGCGAGGGCATAATTGTAATAAGTGTGCGTGAGTGTGATGTATGTCTTCCAACCCCACGTCTTTCTTCCCTTTTATTTATCCGTTTATGATGGTTAGATTAGGGCATGTTTCAATTAGCATACAGTATGATAGCATGTTTGCATTCATTCATCTGTCTTGCACGCACCGGGCTCGGCGCATCATACAAACTGCATTTGTATTTCAATCCCAAATTGAATACGTGTTAGTTGTAGCATTCCACATGCCATGTTTAGGATAGCCGAGCCTGATATAGTTGCATTTTGCATGTGTTGCATTAGGCATTTCTGTATAGTTAGGATTCATGGATGGATTTCTAATTAGCTTTTGTTTTGGCTTGGAGTACTCGGTGAGTTTTATGCTTTAGCATCCTTGCATGCGTGTGAGTGACTGCCATGAATAGCATGCTTACCATGAGGTTAACTGCTTATGTGATATAACTGCCTTGAATGCCTGTGGGTGGAGGTTGGGTTATTTGGATTGGAACAATTCATCAAATGTTTGTTTTAAGCCCACTAGACAGTGGCAAAACCATTGTTTTCTAAGCCCACCCGAGGGTGGCAAATCCACGTCTTAGCCTACCTGCGGGTAGCACCATCAAATCATTTTCAAACAAACAAACACGAAGTGTTTTGTTCCAATTCAGACGACTCAGTCTATACTTGTATGCTGCGCGCATCACGTAGTAACCTAGGCTAATAACCGGAATAAGAACGCACAATGTTTTCAAAATCAGATATCATGGTTAGTAGAGGCCGGTCTTTGACCGGCGAGCGGGGGTGCTCACGAAGTGACCTTCCCCAATCGTACCCAAGTTCCCGAGCCGAGGCAACTTTGGTGATGACGGAAACGTGGCCTTTGGCACCGAGTCAGGGTTTCCTAAATTTCCCATTAAAAAAAAAAAAACATTTAGGTGGCGACTCTGTATCTGGCAAAGCAGTCCATATTTGGCACTTATTTTCAAAAAATCTGTATTCAAAATCGATTTGCCGGATTTGGACTCTTTGGTTCAAGATTAAGAATCGTGACATTTGAGTCCTTGAACTGTAGTGACCCCAATATGAACGGAACGGGACTTAACCCTCCCGAGGCGTTTGGGGACGTCTACAAATGGGCTTTGGAAGAGGGAGGTGGGTCGAAAGGCTCAGTAACAAAATACTGAGGCCCACAAACCTCACTTGGATTAAGAACATTCTGGGTCAAGGTTGCATTCAGCGGGACCAAGGGCAGATTGGTGGTCTAGTTAACTTGAGGCCCATAAAGGTGGGTTGTCTCCCCTGTCGCTCATAGCCTAGACCAACCATGTGGGCCTCCTGAGCTTGTTTGGATAGTAGGCACCGCTGAAGATTCTAGGTTAGTGGTTGTAACACGCGTCCCTACCTTGCCAGGTGCACCCGCTGTGTTAGACGTACATCCTGGTAAAGCCCCACTACTTGGTCGTACAGACGCACCAGAGGCTAGCTGTTCAGGCTTCCTTAGCGGTGTTGCACGTGCTATTCCCACACGCGCCACCCCCTTCTTCGCCATCTCCTTGCTGGGCTGTAGCTGTGGTTGGGCACAAATTTCAGCTGTGCCGACCTGCCGCCAGTTAGGCGCAAACGAAGACCCCAAACTCCGAGCTGCAGCCGTTCGCATGTCAGGACCATAACCTAAGTTGGTACCTTTGTCCCGAGAGACAAACTTACAAGCATTCCGGTCATGGCCAATTCGGCCGCAATCATAGCCAAACTCAGATAACTTCTTATATTTGTAGAGGACTGTGATAACAGTAACTCCTAGAACCTCCCCTTCCTCTCTGCGGTAGAGGATGAAGCGTTGCAACAATGGCTTAGTTATATTAATCTCAATACGGATCCTCAAAAAGTTACGTTGCAAGAGAAGTCCTTCCGAATGGGCCTCCACTCAGACCAGTCTCCCAAGACGTCTTCCAATGGTTTCTCTATGACCTCTAGTTAACTTCTCGATCGGCAAACCATGGACTTGAACCCAAAAGGGACACCATCGAAACTCTAGCTCCGATGTGACCATTCCAGACTGAAGAGGTTGAAGAACAAGGAGACTCCTCATAACTGACCAGGGGGCATCCTCGAGAACTCTCTGACGATCTTGAAGCTCGTCAAACTGAAAGAGGTAAACATTGTCATTCCAAGGCGAGATTCTCACCGAGGCTCAAGTTTTCCACGCACTATGAACAATATTAGTAACCGCCTGCCTATTCAAAATTTTGGGAGCGAGGATTTTGCCCACCAAACACCTTTCAGACACATCCTCAGTCTCATCAGTTCTTTCGAGTAAGGCAAATATCTCTATCAAATAAGCCAAAAAGAAGACACGAATACCAAGAAGAGAAAGAAAGTCAAAAAGAACAAGTGAAACCGATAAGGAAAACCCTAGGGCTGAGCACATAGAAACTGAAGGAAAGGGATAAACCCTAGAAAGCTACTAGGCCAGCAGAGAAGCTCTCATCTCTGCATTTTGCTGCATTAATTTTCTGTGGGAAAGAGTGTATACACTAAGTGTGTTCGTTGTACTAAAAATTTGTAGTGCTGCAATTTTTCGTTAATTGATCATTTATTCTGCGAGATAAACGTCCACATTCTAAAAGTACTATGGAGAGGACGAATCTATCTTAAAGACACAGTGTCAAACACTCGACTTGATTAGAAAATTTGTTCAAGAAATTAATCATGTAAGTTGTTAATTTATTTTCTATTTTATTATTATTTATTTAAATCAAATTTTGATTTTGTTTTTGTAACAAAATAAAAATCTGTTTTTATTTATTTATTTTTATTTATTTATTTATTTTTGTAATCAAACAATCTCTCTCATTTCCTATATTTCTTTTGTATTCCGTTTGTTATTTAGTACACAAACAGAATTTGTTTCATTAAATATAGTGAAAATTATCCAACACAAGTAGTCTGAGAAATTTTTGGAACAATTAAAGCTCCATAAGTCGATAAAGAGATATCGAGTTGGGCAAGTGAGCCCATCATTGGTTCAAACATACAAGTTTAGAATTACTTCCAATTTGATATTTTGATCTTACTTCTAGTGAATAATTTTAGCTAACCTCCGTTATTTAGGCTTTCAAATTTATATTCTTAACATATGTATAAACTTTTACAAGTTTATGAGTTTGTATTCTTACTATTTTAGAAATACTTTTTCATTAACTTTGGGTATTTCATGTTGCAAGTTTGTTTGTTTGTTTTGTTTTATTTTGTTTTGTTTTTTTTCTTTTATCGGCGTAAGTCAGTTGTTAGTGATTAGATTAGTACGTATGAGAATTAGCCTTCCTATTCTTATAAAGCACGAAATATTTCGACTTCCCCTTAGATAAAATTGAACTCATGACGTTCTCCTTGAGACTAAACTCTTGGAAGAGTCATGGTGGCTAATTAGGCTAGACCTAATTAGTTATGTTGTTTGTTTTGACACATTATTTAGACTTGAATAGCATTTAAATTTGGGCCTAACTCAAATTTATTATATTTGTTTATTTTTTCTTAACTATTTCATTCTTTAGAAGAGTTTGGATATTATTAGTCTATTATAAGAGGATTGCTATATATTACTAGTTTTACTTTTTATATCATTAATTGGAGTATATGATAAGATGTTATTTATTTTTATTATTTTGTTATTGATCATTTTCAAACAAGAAATTAATTATAAGTATGTATGACACAATAATACAATATATATATATATATAATATTTCTTCCATATAGGGTTGTGAATCCAAATGTGGATTTGAGATTCTTTTGTCTCCTAAAATATTTAGGCTCCGTTTGATTTAGTTTTTGAATTATAATTTGAGTTTTATATAATATTTCGGTACGTCACATTTTCAAATGGGTAAATTACAAATATACTCCTTGAGATTTGCTTAAAGTATAGATTGTCATATGTGATTTGAAAAGTTACAAATATTTCCTTGTTAGAATTTTTTATTTAATAGAATTAACTAAAAGAATGAAATTCATAATTGCTCTCCTATACAATAATAAAATTACCTAAATTATTAATTGAAACATATTTCTAATATTATTAAAAACTGTTAATTGAATTGATGATTTATTAATAAAATGGACGATTTGTTATGAAATTAGAAATTTCAAGGGATGAAATCTAATTTCTAGAGCCACAGTGAGCAATTCATATTTTAATCAAATCTCAAGGAATGTATTTATAATTTATCCTTTTCAAATCATATCCCAAGGTTCCCATCCCCAAAACATATACACACAAACATAGAGTTGTTTTACAGGTTTTAGTAAATTAAAAGTTTATAACAAAGAAACACTAGCTAAAATTATCTATTCTTCATGTTCTCAATAATCAACTTCTTTAATTTATTTAAATTATTTTATTTCGTAAAATGTAGACATGAATTATATCAAACATTTTGACATAAAATTTAAAATAAAAATAAAGTGCACCAAGCATGTTCATATAATGGGAAGAGGAGAGAGAGGAGAGGGGTTGATAACTAATAATTTTGTAAAATTTTAAGAGGAAAGCAATATCAGCTTTTATCTAAATAGGGCAACAAATAAGTGACATTATCCTAAAAACCCTAATCCATACGTTAAAGTAAACCCTAAAAAATGAAGCTTCGTAGCTAAGCTCTCTTTGTTGCGTGGCTTCTGTGAGAAGCGCGCTCTCTCTCTCTCTCTCTCTCTCAATATAATACATGACTTTGACCCCTCAATTATAAATATCCAACACACTTATGTCGGTTAATACCACAAAATATATATATACATATATATGATGGCTCTTTATCAAAAAAATATATTTATATATAACTGATGGCTAAAACTCCTCTACATTGAACTCTTTCTCATGTGGTTTGCAATTGCCAGCCTGTCCCAACCAAACCAACCCACCACGTCACTAATTTAGATCTTGTGTACTCGTCCGATTATTTACCAATATACCCAACTTTGGGCGATCAGATATAATATAACATGGGATCTACATGTTTTTTTTATCTCTCTCTATACACGGTATTTAGTTGCTCCGAATATAAAGAGTCTGAATATCATATATCTCTCCAAAGAATATGCAATATCTTTAAGGTTTCGGAAATTACATCTCGTTTCCCGATGTTTATATTCGCATAACAATTTAACCCTTACCGTTAACTAAATGTTAAGAATGGTTAGCTGACATCACCAAAATATAAATTGATGAACGATATTGCCCCTACTAAAATCCCTTTGATAAATTAACAAAATTTACAAAAGAATTACGTTAGATGGAGAAAAAAAAATTAAGGCTGTGTAAAAAAAAATAAAAACTAATTTAATAAAAATAAATATGAAAAAATATATTTAATTTGTAAAAATTATTTCTAACCACTCAAAAGATAAAATTATATAAAAATAATAATAATTTTTTATTTTTTATTTCTAAACCAAATTAATTTTTAATTTTTTTTAAAAAAAATTTTAAAAATCAAACCAAACATATTCTAAATTTTTTTTGACAAGCCATTTCTTGTGTTTTTAACTTATTTAATTATTTGTTAATTTTATGATATTTTCACCATCTGAAACTACAACATATAAGAGTTTTAGAGACTAATTTTTTTGATCTCTAAAAGTAAAAATTTTGTTGCAAAAGACATTTAGAGACTAATTTCTATCGTTGTGAGGATAGTTGCTAAAAGGTCGCTTTGAAAAGTAAAAAAATAAGACTTTTAGCGATAAAATTTCAAAAATGTCAATGTGGAGGAAAAGACATTATGGAGGCACGTTATAAATAGTAGGTATGGAGTTATTGGAGGAGGTTGGATTGAGACTCTTGGGAGGGTGTCTAATGTGTGGAAAGGGATTCTCTCTGGGGTAGAGGTTAATTCAGATTTACATGCTTTTTTCCTCTCTAGTAAACAAAATTCATTTGGGTGATGGAAAGAGAGTGCACTTATGGCTGGATAAATGGTTGCGAAATACTAAACTTAAAGATGAATTCCCTAGGCTATTTAGTTTGTCTACTGAGAAGGAAGAATCTCTAGAATATTTTGTGCGGACAAAGGAAATTTCAGGGGGGTGGAACTTATCTTTCATGAAAGTTTTAAGGCCTTGGGAGGGTGTTGAGGTTAATAGATTATACTTCCTGCTGTCAGAGACACCATGCCTGAGAGCAATCCTCTCAGATTCTCTTAGGTGGCAGAGGTCTTCATCTAGACAGTTCACAGTTGCTTCAGTGAGATCATGGTTAGAAGCTCATCATGGGCCTAAACTATCTATCCCTAAATTGATATGGGGTAATGTGGGTCCTCTTAGAGCTCAATTCTTGGGCTAGCTGATTTGGAATGGTAGAGTTAAAACCATGGACTTTCTGCAAAGGATTGGTGTACTTAGTAGTAGCTTAAAGAGAATGATATGGTTTGTAACTCTGCTCTGCAGAGGAAGAAAGAAAAGAGGAAACTTATAAAGACAGTTAAAAATAGGAATCATCCCCAAGAAAAAGGTTATTTTGACCTTGTGAAAAGATTTGGCCACAAAGGGGCATCATCAAGCAAAGAATCTAAAAAAGAAGCATTATTACGGGCAGCTATAGTTGAAGCATCCATTTCAGCTTCGATGGATAATGGTGACGATGGAGGCAGATTACTGCTGAATCAAGCTCAAGCTACGCTGCAGATGGGGAAACTTTTGGGCGTGAGTTTCAATGGGAAAGAGGATGAAGCCCTAAACAAAATTATGGAACTAGAGGTAAAGGATAAAGAAAGAGTTGGGAGGGGTATTGGAGTATTGGCATAGGCTGTCTCTGTCTTGGGACTCAAGAGGTGATTTTCAAGTTCTTATGAAGATAATCTCATGGAACATTAGGGGTGTGGGTAGGTACCAGAAGAAAGGAAAGATAAGACAACTTTTAAAGGAAAGAAAAGTAGATGCAGCTCTATTTCAAGAAACCAAAAAATTTGCACTTACAGAAAAGAATGTCAGAACAATGTGGACAAGAGACAAAATGGACTTTATGGCCGTAGACTCTATAGGCTTGTCTGGAGACCTTTTATGCATTTGGGATCTTGAAGTGTTCCAATTACAAGCTTGTTGTAGCAGTAGAAGATTTATACTGTTGTCAGGTACTCTGTTTAATTCTTTTAGTTGTGCTATTCTCAATATATATGCTCCAAATTCAGTTGGTGATAGAAAGAAATTATAGGATAGTTTGTTAAAACTAAAGATGAATTCCAAAATTCCTGGTGTCTATGTGGAGATTTAAATGAAATTAAGACCATAAGTGAGAGAAAAGGTTGCTGTAAGAGAGATAAGGGCATGAAGGATTTGATTGATTTTATTGACAAGTCTGAATTAAATAATATGCCATTACTTGGAAGGAAGTTCACTTGGTGCAATTCAACAGAAGGCGAGTGTAGATGTCCCCGAACGCCCCGGGAGGGTTGAGTCCCCCGTTCCGTTCATTTTGGGCTCACTACAGTTCAGGACTCAAATGTCACGGTTCTTAATCTGAACCAAAGAGTCCAAATCCGACAAATCATTTTGAGAAAAACAGATTTTTTTTGAAAGAAGTGCCAAACATGGACTGCTTTGCCAGATACAGAGTCGCCACCTAAATATTTTATTTTTGGGGAAATTTAGGAAACCCTGACTCGTTTGCCTAAGGCCACGTGTCCGTCATCACCAAAGTTGCCTCGGCTCGGGAACTTGGGTACGATTGGGGAAGGTCACTTCGTGAGCACCCCCGCTCTCCCGATCGAAGATCGGCCTCTACTAAACATGATATCTAGTTTTGAAAACATTGTGTGCTCTTATTCCGGTTATTAGCCTAGATTTACTATGTGATGCGCACAGCATACAAGTATAGACTGGATTGCCTGAATTGGAACAAAACATTTTATGCTTGTTTTTAAAAGATGGTTTGCTACCCGCAAGTAGGCTTAAAATGCAGATTTTGCTACCCTCGGTGGGCTTAGAAAACATGGTTTTGCCACTATCTAGTGGGCTTAAAACTCACAGTCGATGATTTGTTCCAATCCAAATAACCCAACCTTCACCCACAGACATTCAGGCAGTTATATCACATAAGCAA